>JBAIZL010000001.1:183084340-183684340 GCA_036971475.1 Prosapia bicincta
CACTAGCATACGATTCTGGTTGTGAGCCAGTGCATTTCTTCATTGAGGCAGGTCTTCCACATGTACGCCACTCTACTCACGATATGTGACTAGCATACGATTCTGGTAATGAGCCGCTGCATTTCTTCATTGAGGCAGGTCTTCCACATGTACGCCAATCTACTCACGCTATGTGACTAGCATACGATTCGGGTAGCGAGGCAGTGCATTTCTTTATTGAGAAAATGTCCCTATGCAGTCTATGTGACCAGTCCCTCTTAATGGTCTACTTGGCCGGATTATGTCAATACTAAACTCCCACCAATAGTAAATCTAATTTCTTTTATATCATTTGAACTCGTATGATCCCTAAACAGTCCTACTGCCTGATGGACTAAAAACCACCCACACATTGAACCCCTTTTAAAAAAACGAAATATTATCTTCTATATTATCACAGATTCGTTTAATAAGCTAACCAATTCACTTTAACGTGCTCGTGAAAATGTAGATATGAGATAAGCCTAAAAATATTCATATTTAGAAAAATTAAATAAAAATATATAACCAAATATCAATAGGTAGAGTGAATTTATTGACCAATTTTATAATCTATTAAAATTTATATTTGTATTAAATACAATAACAATATTTTAACAATCTACAATATAGAAAGTAAATTTTCCAACGATATATTGTAAAAAGCTGCTGTGTTATATATATTAATATATATATATATATATATATATATATATATATATATATATATATATATATATATATATATATATATATATATATGTGTGTGTGTGTGTGTGTGTGTGTGTGTTTATGTATTTCTCTTCTCTCGGTCTCTCTCTCTCTTTATATATATTTATTTATTTATGTGTGTGTGTGTGTGTGTGTATTTATATTTAGAGAGAGGGACAGAGAGAGAGAGAGAGAGAGAAATGAAGAAGGGAGAGAGTAAATATATTTAAGACTTATGAATTTATTGCATCAAGAATTGAAAAACAACGTAATTTAATTTATTTTTGATACCTATGTAAAACTTTAGTCGGAATATTAACGACTGTAGCAAAGAGTTTTTCTCCTTTCCAAAAACCTGTTAAGGCTTATAGATTTTTCCCTGCAATTGTGTTACTCTGACGGATCACTGTATAAATTTGGTAATTATTGTTAAATGATTTAAGAACTACGAAATACTATAAAAAAGAGGTTTCTAGTTTATGAATTGCTTACCAAAAGAATAAGTAAGTGTTTATTTCACTTTTGCAAATTAATTTCGGTTAATAAAGAGACACTAAAACAATCAGGAAAGAAGTTTAGGACAATTAGCACATGCCAAGGTAAAAACCCACCGGGGCAATATGAGTTTTAAAAAAATAGGAACAAATCTATTATTTCCCCACGACATTACGGTGTCTTTATATAATGAAAATTCTCAGTAACTTGTAGGCGATTTATTCTTACAACGATTCGGAGGGGAAACAAGTTGTACAGCAACTTTTAAATCAATAGAATTATTTTTTTTATCATGTTAATCGGACAATAATAAGTTAGGTTAGTCTCCAAATATAAACCGGTTCGTCCTTTTAATAACATATTGCCAAATGCATTGTTAACCCCGTTTACTTAATTAGCATAATGAAATGTCGTTTTTTATTTTAAATGTCATATTATATTTATTCCTGGCACATTGTAGTTATGGGATTAGATAAATGGTTTTTAATAACATATCGGCGCAATAATAAGAATTAGCAGAAATAGTTCAATAATTTCGAACCGCATTATTTGAATTCTTTTATTATTATAGCGTTTTAAATGAATATTCAGATGCATTTATAATATTTTTAATTCAGTTAAACAGACGTTGGCCTGTAGAGCTACAGCATAACTCGATGCATTTCATCAGTTATGGCTGAAGGATTGGGGTAATTT
This sequence comes from Prosapia bicincta, assembly GCA_036971475.1. NCBI lineage: Eukaryota > Metazoa > Arthropoda > Insecta > Hemiptera > Cercopidae > Prosapia > Prosapia bicincta. Next base: position 183,086,261 of record JBAIZL010000001.1, read on the forward strand.
TGTCATTAACAACCCACTGGGAGGTTTCACGTGGTTAATGAATATACTCTCACATGCCTCGTCGATGTTTTTTATTCACACACCTGTGTGGTATGGGGACCAAGTAATGCATAGTTACTGATTTATTCTATATGTTCGGCAATTTTCTCAATCGTTTATCCAAGAATAAAATTTGGTATTTAAATTCACTTATTATACTTTATTTCCTTAAGGATAATAAATAATTTTGTCTTATATATTTAAATAGTTTTTTCCAATTTAATCTTTGTTCGCTGTTGTCTCTCTTAAATTAAATTTTTCGTTTCTAAATAAATTTATGTTTTGGATATAAATAACCGATATCTGTACAATGGACTTCCATCTTCTCTCTCCGTTTTAAATTTATATTAGTATTCTCTATAAATTTTAATAAAAAAAAGTGATTAGGCCGTTGATACACTTTTTAAAATCAGATTCACATAGTTTGATGTTTATAAATTGTTTTAGCTGTTATTTTCTTTTTTCATTGCTCACTTATTTTCTTTGTTTTATTTTTACTACATCTAATAACTCTCACATTTATCTTGCTGCGTGAAACTCTTTACACAATTTTCTTAGTAAACAAAACAAATATTAGTTTTGACTGTGTTTTATTTGCTGTGCCAATGTCGCAACTCACATTTGTGAATTAAAGAATTTATAAAATTAAAATAATTAAATTGTGTTTGACGAAGCAAAGCCGAGATGTTTACCTGCACCTCACGTTAAATAGAGTGTACAAGTTTCCTTTAAGATTGGCTCGGAGAACATTCATTTTTTTCTGCTGAGAAGAATCTATAGTAAAGCATTTCATAGAGAAACATCTACTAAATTTTATCCGCTATTTGCGTTATTTTAGTTTTAAAAACTTCATTATTCCTTGTAGAACGCCTTATGCCTGATGCGTCTTAAGTGAAATTAAAATAAAACATGTAGTGTTTTAGTACCTTTGAAATTTATCATAATACTCAGCTCGTTTCCTAAAACCCCACAACTTGCTCAATCATTTCCCTCATTTCTTTACGTTATCCGATTAACCTTGGTACCTTCTAGGTGTGAAAAAGAGGAGTTGATATTTCAAAATATTTTTGTGCATTGAAATGGACGCGTTTATTTCTATAGTATTTATTAATATTTCCTTTTTATTTTTAACCCGTTTTTTAACAACTTCTGTATGCATTAGTACTCAATACTAAATATTAGCACTTACAAATAGTATATCCTAGCCGTCTATACACTACAGCATTCATCCTCACTGTATCTGTACTTTATTTATTTTCGCTCTTATACACTATATATACCCGCACTCTATACGCTATATATTTCCCATGCCTTCAAATAGTATATCCAGCATGTAAAAAATTGAAAATGGTAACTTTGTTTTGAAACTGTATCCCGGAATATATTAGTCCATACCTAAACACTCGCAGTATGGTTTATGGCCAAAGTTAGTTTGAGGTCACTTTATGCATTCATGCACTTTATGGCATTTACTTTTTTTTATTCTCTTGACAACCATGCAAAAATAGTTACTTTTTAAGAAAAAGTCTATTACCTATTATTGTGAAATAATAACTGTAACTGAGTAAAAACATACATCATTTAACATACAAACCTTTAATCTTATACCACTTGCTAGCTGTTTGGCAAGAATAATCCATAACCCCCTGTGACGGTACGAAGGGCCATCGTTTGTGATTGACAGTCATTCAAGCTAAAGCATAAAACATTACTGGCATTCATTCCCCAGACTCATAGCTACATTGATCATAATGACTCGTATTATGTCAATGGTACGTATTATGCCAATGAGGTCTACTCGTATTTTATTTCATTTATTAGAAAGTAAGCATATCTTGCATATAATTCGGCCTGACCCACAAGTATGTTTACTCTGAGTATCCAACGTATAAATCCAACTGTGAACAAATATTTCTTTGTATGTTTGTTAAAGTTTGTGTAAAGGTTGCTACCTAAAATTCCATAACATCCATAATATATCCGACTTCAAAGAACGAAGCATGATGTTACAGGTTATCTTTCAGTGTTGCAATTATAATTTTAATGTAAATAATTTCTATAGAATTGTGTCACTACGGCCCGTAGAGGTACGACCGTGACCCTCCTACAGGCAGGGCACAACTGTTATTGGTACTATGCATATAGAGACTAGGTAGTAATAATATGTTGAAGGCTGTTGCTACAAACCAACCCTCATCCCTAATATAATGATTAGGTTCTAATATAATCAGGAGTATGTATTGTATAAATGTATATGTCTTGTGTACGTAGAATGAAATAACCGATATTCGTAATTATCGTTAAGGAAACAAGTATGTTTGTAAGGTTATGTTTTGTCCTTGTAGTTCAGAAGAAGTGAAAAACTAGTATAATAATACTATTGCTTAAAAACTGAATCGGTTACATAGGTAAACTCCAGGACAACACCAATCTGCGCTACGCATGCAAAGTTGTAGAAATGTGTATCATTTATAAAGTATATCTAAAGAATTATGACGCGTAATAAAATAGTTACCATTTATTTGCCTTTACTTTGATCACGAGGTGCATAGTAACAATCTTTATTCTTAAACAATGTCTCGCCCTACCAATTTTCCACTGATTATATTTCCAATGCCCTTTGTTTCCAAACAAACTCCGTTACTGTCTGACTACTGTGAGCCACCATAGGGTCTAATTTCTTTCGTCTGTATGTAGACTATGTAATTGGAATAGCCGTACTCTCTAACCTGACGTCAGCTTCAAATGCAGAGCATGACCTTGAGGCTAACCAAATGCCGGTGAAATGTAAACTAAGATTCCTGCCTGCGCATGCGTATAGAAGGATTAAATTTTGTGAAATAAAACCTTTTAAACTTAATCAATGCCAAAATGTTAGGATCGGTCTCCGGTCAGGTCTTACAGTGAGGGCATCTACGCTTATTGGTACTACTTATTGTGGCACCACGCTGACAGTATTATGTTGAGTGATCCGATACGGGTTGTTATAAATTGGAGGCTGGATTCAAATATCGTTACAGAAGGTTTTCACTTGCAATATTACACAACCTACGACTTTCTATGTTTGATTTTCTGTACTCCATATTTACAACTCTTCAACACCCTCCCTTCTTAACCCTCTTTAAAAACCAATTTGGAAATTAATATCTACTCTAAATATTAAGAGAAAGATATATATCAAGATATAGGCGTCTTACCTTAATAATTCTACACTGACCTAACCTACTCGTAACCATGGTATCTAGATTAGCCATAACAAAAAAAATCTAATTTAACGAATCTGTCATCGCACGACAGAAGCTACATTTGGATATTAGGCAACACGGTTGGTGGACTGACTTGCAAGCATCACCAAACCAGCTGACTGTGTTCGTATATCTTGTTTTTAAACATATATAAATACGACTCAAACACTAATAGATTGATTTTATATATGAATTGAATTGTAAACTCGATCGATCATCTCAAAAGATAAAGACACTTAGACATATGTCTTCAGCGTCTTGTAGAAAATGTTTTATCCTGTATCCTATCTGACATTTTGTCTAGAGCTATCCTTTTAATGCCTCTACAATCAATAAACGTGACAAATATACCGTTACTCGTAGGTACGAATAGGTGGATGAGGTATAGGAAAAATATTAACAAAAAGGAAAAGTGTGTACACACTACTAGAATGGAAATGCATATAATGCAAATACTACTTAAAGCGAATAGTGTTGTTATGTGTTTTAGTTGAAAGTTATTAGATTTTAAATAAGTGCACTTCTTTCTACAGCTGTATATTGAAATTTTAATTTCCGTTATTGTGTCAAATATTATTGTTTCATCATCTTTTTAAAATTACGTGTCATTGTTTCCTAGAGCTTCATTTTACCAAAGATATTTTATAAATAATAATTATGTTTAATGTTGATAATGACAAATGACAATGTAATATTTTACAGAAAATAATGTTTAGCTAATCAGGCTAATAGGGTATATTTTGTGAACTAAATTAAAAAAGAAACAATCAGACCCGTTTAACTTCACTATTCTCAGCCTCTCAAAACTGACAGTTTTCTATTGTAAATAACTAATAGCTTAAACATATTGAAAATGCAGCATTTATTTCTACTTCTACCAAATAATGAATATGCATTGAAAAAACGTAACAATTAACCTCTTAAACACAACAATAATAATTTATTAACTACAAGTCAACATTTCTGTTATCAGGTTACCATCTTCATAGTAATTTGAGTCAGACTACTTAAGAGACGTTTACCTAAGACTAGCTTCTGAAAATAGTTATCTGGTAGTAAAAATCTATATATGGTATTGCTATAATTTTTGTGTTTACTTGCTAAGACTCTACCCATCGGTTTTTACCATATTATACTTTTATTTATTTATTCCTAAGCACATGACTATGGTAAACTTAGAGGAACTAATAAGTCCTATTAAATTTACTATTTCACTATTTTGGACATAGTAAATAATATATGAACAAAAAAAGGGAATATTCTTTAAAATATTTGTGTATAAAACCATTTTCAAGCAAAGTTTCAAGAATAAACGAAGAGTAGAATATAATAAGTAAAGTACCACATGCTCGTGACTGTGTATTTTCAGTATTTTTTCAAGGTTTGTATTCTCATAACTGCGTAAATTGTACTCTAGAGGTCACCGGCTTCTTTTTAATATTTTAAGAAATGTTTTCGGAGCGACCTCAAGTACTTTTGTTAAGTAAACTGGGAATTCTGTTTCCCCTTGAATTTATATTTTATTGTATTCAGAACTGCCAGATTAGTACAATGTTTCTATAGTAGAACGACGTAGCGTGAAAGTTATTCATTCGAAATACATTTAAAAATATATTGATATTAAATCACTGTAAAGGTATTTTATTTTAAAAACAACATTTTAGTATGAACTAAACAGTTTTCCTGTTTTACTCGGATGACAGCTGTCACATGGTTTCGAAATGCAGGTCAGTGGTTTCCGTCTACTACGTGATCAGATCAATTACAAAAATATGTTTATCACATTTGTATTAAGCAATTATTTGAAAATCCGTTGCCGAAGGTGAGTAATTGCTAACTTTGGCTCCGCCATTGTGTCTTTACTGTTGTATTTTTCACAATAACTCTATGAAAAGCGGAAATTGATTCTGTCATATTTATTACATGTATTATAGATGTAATTAATGTAATGTATTCATACATTACCCTTTTATATGTAATGCTGCTGTAGTATGAGTTATTATAAACAGTGCAACCTTTTCAATCCTTGTTATGTAAATCGTCCATTCCATATTGGGGGGGTGCGATAGTCCAAGAATATGGCTAGCCTTATTCAAATATTAGAGGGGATGCGACGTTTAAGCTACTGTATCATGAAAGTATTGCAAACCTTATATTCGAGACTAATTTTTGTTTAAACTGTATATAAATTAGTGGAGTTTAGAGGACTCGCGCTAATATCCGTTACACCAGAGCTCCAGCGGGGTAATTTTTTAACCCAACTAGATTTCAGGTCAATATCAGTAAAATAGGTGGTATAAATTTAAAAATTTATTAAAACGCTTGTTGTTATATTTTAAAAGATAAGAACAAATAAATACAATATGATTCCTTTTTTTATACGTCGATACACTCTTCACATACTTCAACTAAATGGTCTCTACAAACACATTTCCCACACCTACACACAAGTTCTGTAATAGTTCTGTCTAAGTTTTTGTAACAAAGCTGTAGCTTTTATTGTAAATAAACTATTTTTGTTACAATAATCATAACAACAAAATATTTTATAAAGAAGAACACAATATACTTCAAAAGGTAATACTTGGAAGAGAAAATAGAATGTATGTCTTGACCATTGTACACACTACTGTATTGATATCAGTCCCGTCTTTTTTCATATATCTTTAACAGGCTTGTGTTAAGACTTCGTTGCTCTAAAAATATACAAAACCCCAATCAAAGCCCTAATTTCTTTAAAAGAATTTTCATTTGCATCTCTTTGCCTTCCAAAATTAGCCTGTTTTGTCTGTATATATTTATTTGTGCAAGACATTATGTAATGAATTACGTCATTATCAAACAACAGATTCCATGCATTTAAGGGTGTATTGGAATTTTTGCTTCTTCTTTTACCCCTACAAATGAGTTATAATGTTACGGGAAGGGGCTCTAACATATTTGGGGGGGGGGCGGTTTGTGATACCATTTTGTCAGTGGCACAATCACCTTATTTGTAAATTTTATATTTGCCGTAGTGACAAGTAACGCGTTCACTATGAGGGAAATTATCTTCGTCAGAGGTGTACTCATTCAAGTTCAGTTCAAAGCGACAGCTTTTAGCATAATTTTTCCTCTAAAGTATCATTCATGTTATTTATATTACCAAGAGTTACCCGGATTTTCAATTCCTAAATCCTAAATATCGGTCAACGTCTTCATAAATAACTCCCTGACCAGCATCACTGTATTCGATTTGTTCACTTTCGGAGTAATGCATACTCCCCTCACTATATTAACTTTATTCACTTAAAGATCCTGCATATACTTTATTTCCCGTCTGTTGAAACAAGCTATTTATAAAATTTGTGTAATCTCCTATAGTAAATGAGAAAATATGAACCTATATAATTTAAAATAGATTATTAGGTTAATAAAATAAAACTAACTTTAGCTATACAATCCTCACAAAACATACATCAAAATAAAATTCACCTATAAAAATATTGCAAAAAACAAATTACAGTTATTTTATGTTAAAACCTTGCAAAATACAATTTTAAACAAACTTCATTTATGAATACCTCGCAAAATACAAATGGAAATAGACTCCACTAATAAAAACCTCGTAATATACAAATAGAAATAAAAATCACTTATAAAACCTCAGTGTAAAAACTTTCTAAGCTCTTGGAACAATAACTTCAAACCGTTATAAGTAAACAAAAACTAAAAACAAACTGGGTGATTTAGGGACAGAAATAGATACAGGGCAAGTCAATCAGAAGGTATGTAGGAGTTGAAAGAATTTCAGGATTTGAAACTGTTTTATAATCTTCGTTGGAAACTCACTGACAGAGTAATTACCTTACGCGAGTCCTCAAGGGTTAAATGATAGTTTAATAATAAGAGAAAAGATATAAAAGAAACCTTGAGGAAAATGAAACAAATTAATCAATGTTTTTGACAAGGGTACCTAGTTTTGAAAATGTAACAAACGAAAAGTAGACAAAATTGAACAATAGAGCGTCGATTGTCTCTCTCTTTATACACATGAAGTGGCCACTGCACATAAAAATTTGAATTATATGAGTAAGTGGAAGGGATTCAGGAAGGATAGTTCAATAAGAAATTCCTGATTTAGAAAATTAGGAGTGACAAAAAAGTACTCCAACCTAATTATAGAGACTTTAAATAAATAACAATTGTAAATACTGTATATATATATATATATACATTTGAATCCTTTACCTAAAAATATTTCTTCCTTTTCCCCTTTCTCTCTCTCACTTGCACACATACATGTATAGGCCTAAGTTATTATTTTTTTTCAGTAATAGGGCTGTCTGTGTATTTATATTTACCATAACTTCAAAATTAAATATTTGGTAACCAAAATTCTACACAAATTATTATGCTATGGAGGAAAACGTAATAATATGAAAAGAGGTCGAAATTGCTTTTGTTTTTAGATACATTTTTTATTTAGTTGTTGTCAGAGTAACTATGGTGAAAAATCCTTCGTGTGCCTAGAAGTTTTTCCGTAACCACAAGGGAAGGAAGCAACCCTCATTCATTTTAGTTAAAGGAAGCGTCAGCCCATTGTAGTACTAAGTTTGGCCTTTGAAATATCTAGTGAAATGGTCTCCTTTATAGCTCAGATAAAGACTCAACTTTACCACTGCAAACGTTTTCAACCTCAAGCACGTTTTATCAGTTCCTGCCTAAGTTTTTAAACATATAAATATTCACAAAATTAATAGTTCAAAAAGAAATTATTATTTGTTTAGAAACAATTGTCTTTAGAATATTTATTATTAAAGGAAGTCTCAATGTTATTTCATTGTAAAACAAAACTGAAGCTTAAATATTAAACTATTGGTTTGTCTATCTATGATCTGCGTTTTCTAAACTCTTTAAACTAGAGAAATCTATAGTTCAGATTTATTAACCTTTTAGAAATATCGTGTAGGTATATACTACTTAAATATTCACTAAAGTGTTCACCATATCGGTAAGTTACTAGCTATTGACTGTTTAAAATGAATTGATACCAATATCAATTAGCTTTTGACGTAATTTATATTACGTTTTTATTGCTTTATCTTTCTACATCTCTTCTATTTTATATTTCTTAATTTCGTTTACACTATGCTCTACAGTAGCGAGAGAAACTAATATATCAGAGTAATATTCTTAGGAAAGTACTATAGGAATTATGTATAATCTTATTATTGTCATTATTTAGTTTAAAATTATGTCTGAGTTATCCATTTCCGCCAACAGAGAAGAGGTAAGAAACTACACATTTATCTTCAAATGTATTCTCATTCGAAAGTGGCTGTTCTGTTAATTTAACTCCTCACCTCCAATTTATCTTTATTTCTCTATCCATATGCAAAATTTATGACTACTACTTGAAATTTTACTCAACTGCTGAGTTGGATATTCAATTTTATTCGCTAGTGCTTAGTTTTATCAATATTGACGACAATAATCGTGAAATAGCCTTCCTTCAAAGTGTAGCTCAAATTGAGTGTATGGAGGGTAGGCGTTTCCTTATGAATTGGTGTTGATCGTATTATGTTTATATGTTACGATTTTCGACAAAATATTATTTGTTTTAAAAATATTACACGCATTGGAATATCAAAACACCATCTAAAATGTTGGATACAATTATAAAAGACAAAACTATAAGTTTAGAGATCATGGGCTTTAGATAAGAATGTATTAGATAATAAGAATTAGATAACAATCAACAAAACATACTATTGAATTGTTTGTAAGCAACATATCCCATGACATTCCAAGCTATACAATACTTATAGAAATTAATAGTGCACGACAATCTCAAGGACGTTCAGAGATAGAATTCTTCCTCCACCCTGGGAAAGGATATGCCGAGATAGAAGGTAGTAGTTGTGTGCATGTTCGAAAATATGATGTAACTCAGAATAGTCTAGATTATCCATAACATATTTATTCAAGGTACGATGAAGTTTGTATTTAAGGAACAGGCAATGAGAATTAGGAGAAGTAAAGAATCTTATAAATTACAGACTATTGGAAAATAAAATATCATGAATAATTTCATTTGGCCTTTTGTTAACTATAAAGAAAATTAGGGTTATTATGAACTTAAACGGGATATTTGAAATAGCTTTAACATGTTTTCTACCCTACAACTAAAACAATGAAATAAGAAATAAAACGTTTTTAAACCTATAACAAATGGAAGCTTTTATGTGGTGCTCACTAATGTACAAAGGAAACTGGCGAGGTCAGAGAGAGCCTTCGTGGGTGTACTTAAACACCTGTGTGGGCTGAGAAAACACAGTTGTAACATATTGATTCAGATTTTTATAGAACAGAACGTCAAACCGCTATATTTGTTTTAAATTCCAAACAGCATTATAATAAAGTTATGGATAACGCTAAGGATATACTGTAAATAATTATAATAAAGCAACATTGGGCTTCTAACAGCACATAAGAATTACAACTTTATGTGAACTATTTAATAATTTATTAAAAATATGGTAGAATATTTACGGAAATAAGAAATTTAAAGCAGTAACTTTTGCTAAGGTCAGATAATTATAATTGTGTGATATCTTGTTTTTCGGTAAAATTTTGTATGAGTGATTAGTGTATTAGTTTTCGACACTAGTCTGCTCACGTAATTCATTAACAGAATAATTTTAATTACAACGATATTTGTTTTAGCTGAAGTCGAACATGATCTAGGGATACATACAGGTTTCCAAAGTCAGCGCATATTGGCGTTGATGAAAATCTTGCAACCTATTTCCGGATTTTAAAACGCTTGCTTTTCCTAATAACTCCTTCCTAGGAAGTGGCTACCCTGCCCCCCTGACCCTGTCATCTCGCCGACTGTGAAATACCTTTTTAATTTTAATTGGAAAATAATGGTAAAATATTTCTCACAGCCTACAAATATGTAAAGCGCTCACTATTTTCTTGAATATCATATTAGCTCCTCCTATTCATCTATATACTTTTACTTCAATATTTTTAATTTTATCTTTATTTTTTTCTCCTTATGCCTGATTTTGATTTGATAATTCTTCTAGACACGAAATACAGGTGCGAAAGAAATACAGATTACTAATAATATTACTTTCCAATTTAAGGCCCATCTTTCCTGGTTTGAGGAGGACTCCCAAGCTTGGGGAAGTTTGAGACTATACTTTTAAATTGGGGGCAATGATTCCAAGTTAGCGAGTCGATTTTTAATATAAATGGATACAAATTAAGATTTCAATCGCACGACTCCAGAACTGTCTCACACAGTCTTAATCATTTAAATAACCCGGCTTGTTAACTGCATTTATAGTAGCAGAAAGATACTTTGTTTACTGGAGTAATTATGTTCACAAAAATGGTGTAACCCCTTTAAGGTACAGCTTTTCAACTAAATTGGTGATTTGTCCACTTCATTTAGAAGTATACATTTTTTGTGATAAAGGCTTGGAGCATGTAGTGGAAAATAATACTATATTTACCTTAAGATAACCCACCAAGTATCTCGCTCAGATATATTTTCTATATTCGAAAACTCTCTAATTCAAACACAAAATTGTTATATGTTTTTCATCATTCGTATTTTGTAAATACAAGGTTATGTATTAATTAAATAATTAAGGTTATTGTAAAATTTGTATAATTGTTTCCAGAACGCCAGAACGCTTTATCAACTACTATTTACTTCATTTTATTATGATTTGATATTATTTGGGTAGATATACATATATATATTAGAACTAGACATTAAATGAACTAGATAATCGTAAATGATTATCTTACTAATGGCTCAAATCATAGCAAGATGAAAACGCTATTACTGGTAGAAAAACATCTACTCTAAAATAACCTAAATGTTTATAAACAAAATTATTTAAGCGAAATTTATGTGATTTAATTTTGTCTTCATTATATTTCTAAGCCACATAAACATTCACAAATGATATTTAACCCATCATCGTGTGGCTGCCTCAAACCATAAAAAATATTCCTATTGTCCTAAGATTCGTTCAGTCTAAAACGTGGATATTAGTCAATATTTGCTCTTACTTACTCTATAAAGCCTAACATTTTCTACCTCATTTACTGAACCCAGGTAGGGAAGTACTACATTAATTACAAAAGATAATGTGTCCCTCTTCAACAGATTATTCGTTATTTAACTATCAATCACAAAATACAGATATTGTAGCAGTTTACAATATATGTTTACTATAAATATTGCTTTTTATGTTTCTGATTTGTATTGCAACTGTTATGTAATATCTTTATAAGGTTACTAGTTACTAAAGTAATGTAAGAAAATAATTACTTTGCTGTAGCAGGAAATTATACAGGCTATTATTTACTCTCTACAGTACCAGACACAATAAATGATATCCCATTTGCTAATAATACTTCCGTTTAAAACGCAGTATATAATGCCTTAATCAGGCAATAGAAAATTGTATATTCACTGGCTTTTATATAACGTTTTTAAATGATTTAAAAAACTTATGAAACGTTTTGTTTATTAATTAGGCGTATCACATTATTACCTGGGGTGTAACGTTGTCGTCCATAATTACACTTATCTGAACAAATTTTCATATTACATTGTTCTTAATCTTAATTTTTTATCGGGAATTTAGTTTCTTTGTCATTGTGTGTATAAAAACAGTGTCGTACAGCAGTTTTGACGTCCTAACAACCACATATAAGACATACATAAAGCCAATCCTCGAGTATGGTAGTGGAGCTGCCATAACAGCGAGTGCTTGTAATTCTGCTAAGCTAGACATCGCCAAAAACATTGCGCTAAGGGTAATCACTGGAGCTCCAAAGTCGACACCAATCGTAGCAATGGAGGTTCAGACGAACATTGCACCAATAAAATGCCGTAGGGAGGAATCGGCTCTACATTTTCCGGGAAAGGGAACAAAGAATAGAGCCCCACAAATGGGAGAGCTGTAAGCAACCAGCACCCCTTCTAAACACCAAAATCACACCGTTGACTGTGACCCATTCTGTTACAGAAAAATACAACATCCTGCTCGGAGATGCCGAAATGTTTTCCACGGTGGGAGAAACAGCCCGTGTCTCACCCAACTCAAATCTACGCCTGGAAAACCACTCCCAAATGACATTGGACATCGAACTGAGGATAGCTGCGCTACAAACGACCAATGGGAACTATCCAGAACCAAAGTGGCTCCACATATACAGCGTCCATCCATGCCGGGAACAGGGAATATCAGAGCTGGATTATGATGGTGAGATCGCTGCAATACATGATGCAGCAAAAGGCTAGAAGACTTGGAACAGAACCAAAAAGTTGTATTTCTAATAGACTGCCAAGCTGCAATCATTGCACTGTCAAACTTTAAGTACACCGATTGCAAGTAAACAACTGCATCCCGATTGAGACTCTCCAACTTAATAGATGGTGGCTGGACTTTACACCTGTGGTGGATCCCAAGCCATCTTCGCGTCAAAGGAAACAAAAAGGCCGATGTTCTCGCTAAAAACGGCACTGCTCTCCATCAACCATCTTGCGCTCAGACCTACTCTTCTGCAAAGGCCGCAATCAACCAAGCGGTAAAGAACTGGACCACAACACGCAAAAGGTAAATCAGAATAGGTAGGAATTGGGCTAACCTTATGGCCTCTCCTATACCCCCGAAACGTGCCTAGATATGTATCAGTAGCTGCGTTCAGAACTACCACTGGCCACGACTACCTGGCAACCCATCCGGGTAAGCTCAGATGCAGCCTGTACGCTGTGCCAACACCCCAGGATGGACACATCCCACATACTCCAGTGTCCGGTTCTAGCAGTTAACTCTGTCGACGAAGAAGGAGACAACAATAAGGAGATCACCCGCCTCTACTGGTCAGCAAACGCCAAATGGCTAACTTACCAGGGGTGGGCGTTGGCTAGTAAGTAAGTAAGATATTTTTTGTTTAAGTTATTACGGTTATCAATTACGTTATCTAATCTGGGGTGTAAAGTGGATTTCCATAATTACACATTCCTAAACAAATTTACATTTAAATGACATTATTCTTAATCTTGGTTTGTTACGGTGGCCTTTAGTTTCTTTATTGTTGTGTTTATTAAAACAGTGTTTTACGACACTTCAGAATACTAGACAACAATTATGGAATTGTTTCACATCTATTTACATGGCAACATTTCCCGTTAGATTTCTTCCGTTTCATATATTTTACTCAAAAATTTCAATGTGAACAAGAATAAAGTGATTTTAAATATATCAAACTATAAATAGCGGTTCAAACCTATAATAACAATTTATTTACACTTATGATCCTATTTTATAAACTAATTCGACCATTAAATAGTTATTCAGGAAATGCTTCCGCGTTTTATGCCGCAATAATATACCTGGTATGAATCTGTTAAGATGGCTTTCATTACAAAAAAAAGGAAATTTTAGTTCATAGTGTACGGTAAACTATTGGTGTGGTCAAGCATTAGACGCCAATTTACAGTCGTCCTTTATTAAATATAGGTTAACAACCTTAATAGCATTACGTTTTAGTTTAATAAAGCTTTATATTTTCTCCATGAATAAAGCCAACCTGGTAGATTGTTGCTAAATCATAAAACATAAAAAACGCGAATAATAATGATTTGAAGAGAGTTAAAATTATTGCCTCGTTTTATAAATAATAATATAGAATGACAGTCTTATATACTGTATATAATATTTTTAAACGCATTTGCCAATTCAAAGTTAGTGCTTATTTTATAATTTGAATGTTGCTATATCATAAAACATAAAAAACGCAAATAATAATGATTTGAAGAGAGTTAAAATTATTGCCTCGTTTTATAAGTGCCTATTTTATAATTTGAATCACTATTCATTTGTTTCCCATATTTTTAATAACCTAAATCTTGTTTTCAAATAATTTTGTTTGTGAATTTTGTGAAAAAGAGAATAAACTGAATGCGGTTGAGTAAAGTAACCAGCCGTCTACCTGTTCTGAACGAATAAAACGAGAATTACCACTGATTCTTTTGTACGGAACCTTACAAATTTAAAACTTTTAAATTGAATACCATTTTTATGTCCCCTACAATGACATAATATAGATCGAAACAGTTTACGATAATCGAAGTAAATCAACTGTAAACCGTAGTGTTTATAGACCATTTGGTTGAATAACAGGTTTTGGGAAAATTATCAAAACGGGGGAAATATTACATTTAGGTCAGGCAATAAATGTCGGTTTTTGATGAGTTTACACTTTTATTGCTTATTTAGTGAAATAATGGGCAATTGGAATGACGAGAGTAATATTTATAAAAGTTTACAACTAATTTACGCTGATTAATTGAATTACTTTTCTATTGGTAAGGTTTCAGTTACTACAATTCATGTATTTTTTTTATTATATACTACATAATAGAAAAATTACTAAGCTAAAAACGGTTCCCTTGCATGTATGTTTATAACCATTTTAAGGTTTCCATTGATCTATTGTTTAGGTAATTAGTTTTCAAGTACTTTTCAGTTCCGTGCAACAATGCTGTATAATGTAAATGTACAAACATCCAGATGGAAATAGTAATGTTAATCAATTTAACGAACAATTCTACATAATTTATATCTTATATTTTTCGTTTCAACAAAAACATCGCGGCGTTAAAAGGGTTGCGCATAGGTAAAGAGGCGCATAGGGTAAGAGGCTGGAATGTTTGTAAAGCATACGACTAAAACATATCTTTGTATTACAGATAAATATCTAAGAGCTGCCCAATAATGGTTTATACTGCCCTTTTATTCTAAAATACTGCTACTTTATAAAACACTTGGATATCCTCCCGTAGGATTTGGTTCTACAAGGATATGGTGGATATGTATTACATCAACAACAAACCAGTCAAAGGAAACCTCTCCAGATCTGCAAATGTGTTGTAATCGCTACTTTACTCTATGTGTTGTGATATTTGACTAGGAACGAAACTATTTTTAAAAACCACAACTAAAAAACGTGAGAATTTGTTTGATGACAATAATTATAATATCTTAAAGAGATATCTGAACTAAATAAATTTTAATCTCGATTGTACGAACATTTTTTTGGTAACTACCAAAGCTAACGCACTAGAAAAATGTCTACCCTGTCCAGTATCATCTATCACAGGAGGACAGTGAAATCACTTTTGAGATTGGCACAGTTATTTGTGAATGATATTAAATTGAGTAGAAGGAAAATTGTCTAACGTATCTAGTGAGTATGCGTAGATCTACTAGTGCCAATTTGATATTTTCCTTTGACAATGTTGGTATGTACATCATGTTGTGTAGAAACCGACACCTGTTAGACAGATGTGTGAGTTAGATTGCAGTCGCCGAACAGAAGTCATAAAGCCCAAAGGTTTAGTAAATCATATCCCTGCACCTGTTTGCACCTGACAGTTTATTGGCTCGTATGCTGTAATTATTAACGCAGCCTATTTACTCTCACCCTTGCTGCGTACATATGGTTAATGGTTAATTGGTTGCATACCGGTATAATTTGTTTTTTAAACCAATTATAAACTATTTTCCTTCTAGAGACTTGTAGTTTTTAATGGTTTGGAAATAAAATATAATGGCAGAGATGAGGCCACTCACAAGTTTGAAATCTCTATAGATCTCACATCGTAGCTGGTCTATTCATTATGTGACCCACTTTCTATTTAGTATATATTATGTCCTAGCTGTCTACACTTTATATATTAACGCTCTCTATACACTGAATACCCCGTATATATCATTGCTGTCTATATTCTGTATAACCCCGGTGATTATATATTATATAAACCACTTCTTGTATACTAAACGCTCTCTGTATACTATGGATCAACTCTCTTTATACTCTGTATATTTACATTATCTGTACCCATAATATCTCCGCTGTCTATTGACTATATGTCCCAGATTGTCTGTACACTGTATACTCCAGCGGTCTATACATTATATATTCTCTCTCTCTAGATACTGAATATACAGTATATAGCTTGCTGACTATACAATGTGTTTTTCCGCATGCCAATACACTACTTTCCCGCTTTTGTGTACTATAACTAGACGCTATCTATACACTATATAACCCTGCACTTTATACTCTGTATATTTTCACTGTCTACCCATAGTATATCCGAGCAGCGTATGCACTGCACATCCCCGATGACTATACACTATGCACCCCTACTTCCTCTATATCATATATATATATTCCCGCTCGCTCTTTATACTTTGTATATTTCCACACTCTAGACATAGTATATCTTAGCAGTTTATACACTATACATCCCCACAGTTTGTAGTTTGTACATCCCACTCTCAAACACTGTTTATCCTCGTTCTCTACACTATATGCATTGTATATACCGGTCTATACACTATATGTCGACACTGACTATAATTTATACATTTCCCCTTATATACACTATTTAACCCCGCAGTCTATGCGTAGTATATTTCCGCTGTCTATATAATGTATATTATCCTTGGTTACTAACCATAACTGTTATATCTGCACGACAGAGCGGCCATTATTTGCGGATTTTTTTCTATTATTTCTCGTGTTCGGATGTTTATATTATACTACGAGTTCTAGGTGTACCAATCCTCTTGTCCACTGGTTGATCCTGGCTTAAATCCCTTAGTGTGTGACCACTGTCGTTTTCTTTTTATATACTTAGTGATTTCCATTATCAGCTTCTGTTTCACTATCTCTTACATCAAGGTTCTTGAGTCCTTTCTTCCACATTAGATGACATCACAAAAATGATTTAATGATTGTTCATCATTTAACCTTTCCTTCAAAATTCCTGTAAATTTAACTTTTGCTTGCAAACCTCTTTTATATTGCTACAACACTTGACTTCTACACAATGTGTATAAAGGGTCTGGAACATTGTGAAATGTTAAGCGCAAACATAAACATTGTTTAATCCGAATAGACCATTCCGTCGAACATCGCCTTTATCGTATTGGGTTGATGCTGTGAGCCTATTAGCTTTCTCTGGGATGTAATCTGGTAGATCGACGGTGCGGCATCGTGACTGTCTGTTAAGTACAATATAACTCTACTTTACCAGGTTAGTATGTGTACTTTTAGTCCCCTTTCATTTCTATTATTACAGTTAGAGAAATGGTAGTGTTTACAAACATAACAGTCAAGCTAATAAACAAAATTATAAAAAATAAGAAAATAAAAGTTTAATAATTCTGATTGACTTTTATATAAACATTTTTAACTCCCTTGTAGGTCAACACAGTCCACGGTAAGGGAAGTCGATTTAAGGTCAAAATGTAGACTACATATGTGGTCAAAAGCGGCTAAAGATCTCAGACTAACAAAACATTTCTGACAGTATATTTATCATAGAAACTAAAAACCCTGGAACATACAGTACAGTTTTTATGATTTCATTGTTTGACGTGAGTATATGTAAGCAAAATGGACTTGCAATTTGAATCGTTAGTAAGGACAGACAAATCACCTCGTGATTTATTCATTTAACAACCCTGATTCATCTAATTTATAACTTGATTCACTGAGAGTTCCTTTGTGTACTTTTATCATTTTATTTTCTTTCCTTGTTACATCTGAAGTTGATTTTAATACCAGTTTTCATTTATCTTTAGGCGAATATTCATCTAAATAAAGACATCGCGACTAAGACACCCCAGTTTAAATTTGGGTTAAGAAAAACACCATATCGCTGCATATTTTAGTTACCAAATTTGGAAAAGTTAGTTCGGAAAAGATAGTCTTAGATGGAAAGATATCAGTAAGAGACTGTAACTGAAGTCTCCCAACAAACTGCTATTTGGGGCTTTATGTTAGGTGAATCAGCATCAACATTTGGTCTTGGTGATTTATTTATCGCAGTGAGTTTGAAGTGTATAAAAGTAAATGAGTCAGGAACTCTAGAGACAGAAAATATGTGAAAAGTTTCGAATTTTCACTTTCGAAGACGTATTCTAAACACGTGATTGAGGGATATTGCGTCCAGGTAGAATTACATAGTATTAGCCCTACTGCTTTTTCAACAGGAAATATAAACGTGAGGTTTTGGAACTAAGATACTGTATTCTTAAGAAAAGAAAAAGTAAATGGAAGAGGCCCTAAATGTTTTAGTAAGATATTTTTTCTTAGCCTTATAACGTGCTATAGCACATGCTATTCATATTATTTAACATTGACATATCTTATGTTTCAGGAAAACGTTAAGGATTAAGTTAGAAGAATATTTTTTTTAAAGTATTTTTTTAGAGTATTTTTTTTAAAACAGCATAGAACTTGTTAACAACATAAAGAATACAAAACTTAGTAGTACTGATGATTGCTTCAACTGGACAAAATTTAATCCACAAACATTGATATTAATCATTGTAGAAGCTCGTTAAAGTTATCCACTTAACTTGAAGCAGTTTCCAACAGTTTACTTTCCAAGGCTTCTCGTTCCATGTAGGGGGTCTCTTGAGAGTTAATTATCCTCGGAAAATATCTATAGACGTCATTCAAATAATAGGACTTAATTTACAAACAGCAGCTTAGTGAAAGCTTGAAAGGAATATTTTTTATAATGATAGCATAAAACACTAACAAATGCATGATATTGTGCTCGAAGTACAATTATAAATATATAATATAAAGAATGAATTATAACTTAAAAACTTCTAGGTAATTTATAGGTAAAAATATAATAATAATAAAAGTTGCAAAACCCTAATGTTTTTTTCTCATCAAATTGGCATCTACAAAAGGTTAGTGGTAAGTGGAATATTATTCATTAGAATCGTCTACCTACTTCTCTGCTCAGTAACGTGTTCTAGGCAGTGGAAAAAAATCGGATTGCATCTTTTTAAAATGATACAATTCCAATTTACATGACTTTACCAGCATTTAAAATTAGGATGTAGTTAATAATCCTAGCTTATAAAATATGTATAGCAACAATACGAAAACATTTTTCTAATGGCATTGGTCGCAACAACGAATAAATAACAGAAGTAGAAATAACGTGTTACCAACGTTCTAATAATAAATGAATCTATTCTCATAACTAATAAGTTACTTCTTAGAGTCACTGTTTTGACTTTATAAATGCCAAATTGAAATTGTTATCTCAAGATTGACTCATGTCCGTTTTTCAAGGTCTGTTCAGCACCACCGAAATCCCCTACCTGTTCTATTAAATGAGGATTAAATATAATTCACGTATAGTTATGCCCTAGATTTACCTTTTTACTTTTACCATTACCCGTATACTCTTTCTCATAATGTGTATACAAGGCAAAGGTTTATTCCCCTAATGGTTTATTGTAAGTATACATACAGTAGGTTATTCAGCTACGATATCTTTCTTACAAATCTCTTCGTCCAAGCACTTTCTTTTTTGTATTTTAGATCGTAATAAATTCGTTTCTCATTCATGTCTCGAAGTACTTGAATTGGCTCGACAATATAGTGGGCCTATTTATTACCTTTTTCTATTTTTGTAATATATTAAGGTCTTCATATCTGTTATATCTGATTAGATTTGGAATTGTAACCGCAATCGAAAGGTATCCTATATTATTTAGTCCATGTTGCAGTGTAAAGTGACTTTTTATAAGAAATGTGGTACCTACATTAATAAAACCAAAGTGTACTTTATAAGAAACCAGAACCCATCTTCGTGATTGAAATATTTTTTGTTAAATTCTATCTTCTTTACTTTCAAAGCGTTATCGATGTCTGGTAAGAAGCAGTAGCTCAGAGTGTGTTACAGATTATTACATTTAAGTTTAACCTTTTACCATTGCAAAGCCTAGTAGCTTACATCGCCAGTAGCTCCAATAAAAACGTTACATAAAATTTAAGCGAAAGATGAGAAAAACGAACGACATGTGTTGGAATTGAAAACATTAATAGTTTAATTAGTGATGCTCTATCATCACATATTCTAATATTTGACCTCTAGAGCAATATTGCCTAACTTGTATAAGAATTATACATAGGGGGTGAATATATATTAAAAAAATAATTTATTGTAAAATAGAATATTTATATATTGGTGTACTTAGATGTTGCATAAATCCAAAATACTTTATGTCTATTATTGAAAAGAAATTTATTGCAAGCTTAGAACGTTTCATTTCCAACAGTATCCAACCGTGTTTAAACTTATTCGAATTTATAATTCAGTCTTTTAATAATACATCGTGATCACAATGAACCTCTAGAATGTGTTGCATATTTATGAGACAGGAATACAAAGGCGAAACATGTCAATCTTTCATTGTAGTTTTATCAGCTTACTCTCTAGAAGGGTTTTTACAACTCGTTTAAAGTCGGGCAATAGCGGGATATATACACTGCTCCAGGATTTCAACCAGTGCCACTTCATCCACTACCTCGTTTCACTTTCCTCTCTCCCTCCCTCTCTCCCGCTCTCTCTCTTTAACTCTCACGTGCTCTCACCCTCTCATTTTTTTCTTGGAGTGTTGATTTTAATTACACATCCGTCAATTTACGGGTATTCTTGTTTATTTTTTAATGTCCTAAATGACCGTTTTTAACTCCCGGATATATGCTATTATCATCAAAATATATTTGTTAATGCCCCTTTAACCGTAAAGATAAGCATTCATACAATTCAATTTTTCCTTTCACCATGAAGATAAACAAACTTCATGGTTTTCCTAAAGCGTTGTTCTCAAACACTTCAGAGTTATAAATTGTATAACAAAATTTTTAAAAAAATAATAAACAAAGAAATAACAACAAAAATCAAAATTCATATCTTTTAAAAATTCTCATTCTTTAACAAGCTAAAAAAAGTAATTAAAAAAAGGTACTTTACCAATAATAATATCTATATGACGTCTTCGTATAAGGGCTTTAGGCTGATTCTTATGATGTTTGAAAAGTTAGCCTACATGAAAATGTACAGGTAAATATTATGAATACAACTGCAAAAAATCTTTCACCTATTCAAGCCTAATGTTACTTTTATATTTTATTTAATTTGTGCAAAGTAATAGAAACATTTATTTGCTTATAAATTGTGATAGGTTAATAAGACAGTATGCAATAAGGCAAGATGGTATCATACTCATATATTTCGAGACATCAGAAATTACCACTTATAAATTGCATAAAAGTAGGCAACAAATTAGGTTTACTACGAACAATATACTGTAATACAGTCTGCAACACAAAAAAGGAAAACTGCAAACACTGGTTCATTTAGACTAAACTGGAATCAATGTAACAAAACTATATTAAAAATTCTTAATATGCTCATCTTCGTTTCTATTAGGACTTGTAACTTTTTCTATCTCTTTAAAAGCAGTGAACTTTATATTTAAACAAACAAAAAAGCAACAATAAAACTGCTTTAGTGTAATTCAATTTTACACCGAATCATCCTTGATCCCAACATAATAAAATTAAATACAGAAATCACTGCAAACTAAAACTGCTCCACGTTAAGATGATAAAACATGTCAACGCTCTAATGTAATATAAAACTTTAAACGTTCTCAAATAAAAATAAAACAAAACCTAATGAATAACCAAACGCAATACAAATTACATACACGTTTTGACTAATAATATAGGCATCAAGGATGATTCAGTGTAAAATTAAGTTACACCAAAGCAGTTTCATTGTTGTTTTGTTTGTTCAAATATAAAGTTCACTGCATTTTAAGAGATAATAAGGCAGTTTTCCTTTTTTGTGTTGCACAATGTATTACAGTATATTTTTCACAGTATACGTAATTTGTTGCCTACTTTTATGCAATTTATAAGTGGTAATTTCTGATGTCTCGAAATATATGAGTATGATACCATCTTGCCTTATTGCATACTTTCTTATTAACCTATCACAATTTATAAGCACATAAATGTTTCTATTACTTTGCACAAATTAAATAAAATATTAAACCTTAGGCTTGAATAGGTGAAAGAGGGTATGCATTTGTATTCATAATATTTACCTGTACATTTTCATGTAGGCTAACTTTTCAAACATCATTAGAATCATCATACAGCTCTTATACGAAGACGTCATTTAGTTATTATTATTGGTAAAGTACCTTTTTTTAATTACTTTTTTTAACTTGTTAAAGAATGAGAATTTCTAATAGATATGAATTTTGATTTTTGTTGTTATTTCTTAGTTTATTATTTTAAAAAAAAATTGTTATACAATTTATAACTCTGACGTTTTTGAGAACAACGCTTTAGGAAAACCATGAGGTTTGTATATTTTCACGGTGAAAGGAAAAATTGAATTGTATGAATGCTTATCTTTCCGGTTAAAGGGGCATAAACAATATATTTTGATGATAATAGCATATATACAGGAGTTAAAAATGGCCATTTAGGACATTAAAAAATAATCAAGAATACTCGTAAATTACGGACGTATAGTTAAAATCAACACGCCAAGAAAAAATGAGAGGGTGAGAGCACGTGAGAGATAAAAGCGAGAAAGATACAGATAGAGCGAGAGAGAGAGAGAGAGAGAGAGAGAGAGAGAGAGAGGAAAGTGAAACGAGAAAGTGGATGAAGTGGCGGTGGGTGAAACCCTGGGGTATTCATCCCGCTCTTGCCCGGCTTTAAAGAAGTTGTAAAAACCCTTCTAGAGCGTAAGCCGTTAAGACTACAATGAAAGATTGATATGTTTCTGCTTTGTATTCAAGTCTCATAAATATACAACACATTCTAGAGTTTCATTGTGATCACGGTGTATTATTAAAAGACTGAATTTTAAATTCGAATAGGTTTAAATACGGTTGGATACTGATGGAAATGAAAAGTTCAAGGCTTGCAATAAGTTTTTTGTCAATAATAGATATAAAGTATTTTTGATTTATGCAACATTTAAGTATACCACCATATAAATATTCGATTTTACAATTAATTATTTTTTTTTATATATTCACCCCCTATATATAAATCTTATACAAGTTAGGCAATATTGCTCCAGTGATGAAATATTACAATATGTAATGGTAGAGCTTCACTAATTAAACAATTAATGTTTTCAATTGCAACACAAGTCGTTCGTTTTTCTCACGTCTCGGCGATGTCAGCTGCTGGGCGTTGCCATGGTAAAAGGTTAAACTTCCATGTACTAATCTGTAACCAAATCTGAGCTACAGTTTGTTAACAGACATCGATAACTCTTTGAAAGTAAAGAAGATAGAATTTAACAAAAAATATTTCAACCACGAAGATGAGTTCTGGTTTCTTGCAATGTACACTTTTTTTTTAATGTATTTACGACATTTCTTATAAAAAGTCACTTTAAAATGCAACATGGACCTAATAATATGGGATACCTTTCGATTGCGGTTACAATTCCGAATCTAATTAGATATAACAAATATGATGACCTTAATATATTACAAAAATAGAAAAAGGTAATAAATATTGTCGAGCCAATTCAAGTACTTCGAGACAGAATGAGAAACGAATTTATTACGAACTATAATTCAAGAAAGGAAGTGCTTGGAAGAAGAGAATTGGAAGAAGGATATTGTAGCTGAATAACCTAAGAGCGTGGTATGGCAGCGTTTTTTACTGACCTTATCCGTACTACTGTAAGTTTACTTAAAATAACAATTTGTTTACTCTGGCTTATTAGATAGAAACAATCATACGGAAACAGATTATATTAGTAAAATTACCAATATTTACCTATAAAAACTTCCAATGTGTGTATTCTTATAATCACATTGCTTAGTCGTTGATGAAATAGTAACATGAACTGAAACAAGTCGATAATCATATCAGTTTGCAGATGAATAAATTGAGTAATTAATGATAGAATTTCCCTTACGAACTTTTCTTTAATCCAAATATAATTTCTTAACATGAAATTATTCTCTTTTACAAAAAAATTTGATAATGCGATATAAAATATCAGGTATATATATATATATATATATATGTACTAAATTGAAAAATACTCTACTAAGTGAATAAGTAATTGCTTGCTTGCTGAAGCGTTTCAAAACATTAGTTCCTTTTACGAAGCTTATCCTTTAATGGCGCCATCGGTTAGGTGTAAAGGTTCTAACGGGAATGGATTTATAACTGTGGAATGGGGTGGGTTGTTTAAGTTGTGTGTCATATAATAGAAAATGCTGTTGGCTTCAAATTGTGTGTGATCATTTTAAACGTTTTCTTTATCTGTTGCGTATTGTTTGTAGATTTCATATTTTTCTAAGTCTGTTAGTTTTTTACTTTGTTTTAATGTGTGTAAAACATTTAAATGAGTGTGTATGTTGGTGTGTGTGTGTGTGTGTGTGTGTGTGTGTGTGTGTGTGTGTGTGTTAGGTGTTTTTATGTATTTTATGTAGCTGGATTTAGAGTTTGTTTGTGTTTTAAGGTAATGTGTTCTTCGAAGCGTGTATACAATGACCTGCCGGTTTGGCCGATGTAATAGTTTTGACAATCGTTAGAAGTTAATTTGAAAATACCTGAGAGTTTATAATAGTGAGTTTCTTTTTTAAAAGGTTGTATGTGGATGCCTTAAAGAGTTTGCAGTTTTGTAGGATATTTCGTAAGGGAGAATGTAGAGGCTATTTTGTGTGTGTTTTTGTTGTGGTAGGTGAGGTATATGTGGTTGTGGTAGGTGAGGTATATGTATTTGTTGTTTTTTGAGTGATTTGTCTGCGTTGCCGTTGGATGCTGTTTATGTTTAATTTTCCTGAGTATGTTGTCTATGAGTGTTTGTTGTTACCCGTTTTGCTGAGCGATGTATTCCATTTTATTACGTTCTTCGTCGTAGTCTTTCTGTACCATTGGTATATTGATTAGGTGCTGTAACATATGGGTAAATGCAACGTGTTTGTGTCGTGTGGGTGATTAGATGTATTATGTATGGCAATATCGGTAGTTGTTGGTTTTCTGTATATTTTTAAACTATGTCTGGTTTTGTGTTTAGTGATGGTAAGGTCTAAAAACTTTATTTTGTTGTTTCCTCTTAATTCGAGGGTAAATGTGAGGTTTTGGTGTTTGGTTTTATTGTAATTGTGTAGTTCTTTGAATTGCCGTTTGTTGCCGTCGTATAGTATTAAAATGTCATCTGCATACCTATGTTAATAAATTATTTTATGTTTGTGATTATTGTTCTGTAGAATGTATTGTTGTTCGATATGGTGTAGGAATATTTCTGCTAGGAAGCCTTATTTATTAGAAGATTGTTAATTTCTGTCTGAAATTTCGGTGTGGGGTCTGATCGGACTTCGGTTATTTTGTTTTCAGTTATGAAACTGTTTAAATTCTTGTCGATGTCTTGTAAATAATGCATTCTATACACGCTTCGAAGAAACAATTACCCCAAAAAAATCAAACAAACCCTAAATCCAGCTACACGAAACACCTAAAAAACACTCAACACATACACACCGACATACACACTAATTTAAATGTTATACGCACATTAAAACAAAGAATAAAATTAACAACCTTAGAAAAATATGACATCTACAAACACTACGCAACAGATAAAGAAAACTTATTAAATGATCAGTTACACTTCGAAGCCAACAGGCTTTTCTATTATATAACACACAACGCAACCAACCCACCCCATTTCACAGTCATAAATCCATTCCCGTTAAAGCCTTTAAACCTAACCGATGCCGCCAGTAGAAGGTTAGCCTCGGAAAAGGAACGAATATTTTGAAACGCGTCAGCAAGTAAGCAATTACGTATTCACTTAGTTAGGTATTTATAAATCTAGTTTAATCAGCGAATTCAATATGATTACTTCTAACAACTTCATATATATATGTATGATAAAATTATCATTAATAAGTAAAGGGAAAGAATTTTTGTAACAAATAAAATATTAATAAAAATTAAAACTAAAAAATGATAGTAAATTTTTATTCATCTGTAGACTTTTAGTGAAATAATGAAATTAGTGAGAATCCTATTTACAGTATAAGGACTAAATCATATTTTTTAGTATATTTATTTTTAACCTACTTTAAAAAAGGAGGAAAAAGGAGAGATACATATGCTCTGTATTCGATTGATATAATTTTTCGTCCTACGATCATTGTGTAAGTATCTAACCGATCAAAGTAATATTTCTATGTGAAAGATAAACCAGTTTGGTTATCTTTCCAAAGTGGATTCTTTAAAAAAAATAACATATGTTATGTCCTATATCTCATGGATCGACTTCATATTATTTTGTAACGCTTTGCCATAAATTACACCGAGATTCGGTAGTGGGAGTTTAAAAGGCAGTTACTTTTAAATGGTCATATTAATTGCACCTAAAGCTGCATTATCTTCGCTGGGAACAGCTGTTGTGTACACGTTGTATGGATAATGTTGGTTTAGCGGGAAGGCAAAAGTCATATGTAGTTTTGAGACATTCGTCGTTATATAATTATTTCCCAGTAACATAACAAAACTCATTCAATTAGTTGCACTTGCCAGTTACATAAAACATTAATTGGTAATTGGTAATCCGATAATTGGAAAGTAATGGATGCTTAGTAATTTGGAGAAACGAAGACAGGTTACATTTAATTAATCTGGCATTATCATAATAATATTTCACAACATAGTCTGATGCCTGAAGCATGGCAAGCTCTAAAGACACAATTCCACTTTAAACACTTTACCAGATAGATGTTTAAATGCATGTAATATTTATATACCCCTGTCGAGATTTTCTGGTTATATTTTTTCTGCTTTTTATAAGAAGCTAATGAATAATGGTCAATTTTTTTTTTTTAAACGCAGACAATAGTCATTTTTGAATAAGTAAAATGAGTTATATCCTTTACTTTGCATTTATTTTTTTTTCAATTTTTAAAAATTGATTTCGTGTGAGAACGTAAAACTCTCTTCATCACACTATTGTCCATAATTTATCGAAACGACAAAATAAACTTCAACTTGAACTCCTAATAACTGATAAAAATCAAGGAACCATGTATAATAAGCCTTCTTTGAAAAGATTTGGGTCAATTGCCTAAATGTCTATTTAATATCAAATATAAGGCTCAACTCAAACGGTGAAATAGAACAAAATCAGCTACGTAAATAACAAATCCTCATTCCAACATCGGCCATATTGCGAAATGTCATCCTTCAAATACGCAGATCCAACAAGCTTTAGTTTTTACAGAATGTCTTTCGTCTGATTAGTTTTCTTTAAAGAGAACATTTCATTCAAAAAATGTCTCTTCTTCTTTTAATCAAACAAATATAAATATTTATGTCTTGTATTCTTCAGAGTGATTTATTTCCTAAAGTTTATTTATTAGGCCACATTTAAATAATAGCAATGACTGCACATTTATCACAAGTTGAAAATATAGGTTTTATAAATGCATAAATTATATCGGGCAAAATACAAAGTATTTGTTAGTAGCTGAATCTTTATTTTTGTAAAAAGATTTACTGTTATTTTGTGAAAAATATTTCTGACAGGTTTGTATAAACAGGATGAAACATTGGATAGAATGAGAACGTATGCAGACCAGCAAATATATGGAAGGAAAGAAAAAGGATCTATATAAGTGGTTACCGACGAAGGTGCAAGAATTGACGTATTGTGGGGAACTTAGTGACAAATTGAGCGAAGTAATAAAAAGAGTGACAGGATGTTTGTCTTCTACTTCACCTACTTTATAATCAACTTCCGAAATGCGAAATGGGCCTTACTGGGAAAATGCAATACAAAACTAAACGGAACCATTTAAATCAACATGAACCTCATCACTCACAATGATGTCAGAAATTACGTGTTCTTCAAGTAACACATACATAAGAACTGCAATAAGCCTTTGCTAGTTATAACTTCAACGAACTGTTAGTTATAGTCTCGTTTTTTTAACCTTTGAGTCACGAATATCTTGTAGGGATGAAATAATTAGTCAATTTTCAAAATGATTCTCACTGATTCAAGTGATAGGTCTAAGTCATGGGCGTGTCATCATGCCGACCTACTTGAGCTAAGAGTCTAAGCTTGGCTACTCATTTTTTTTCTCTCGGATTTATTGTATCACCTGTATATAGTACTCTAGTATTAAGAATAGCATTCTCTTATAGTAAATCTTTTAATTATTTAGTTTCATTTGAGTAGTTAATGGCGATACTTGGGCAAAAACTACCCCTAACTGGCCTGTACGTTACCGGGGACTATAGGGGTAGTTTTGGATGATGGAGGAGGTAGGTGCGGCCTTGATGCTAGACTTTGGGTTGGGTTTGACTACGTTTAGAGGGGTAGGGGGTAGTTTTTGGAAAAAAATATATTCTAACCCACTAACCTAAAGTATGTAAATTCCATCTAACCTAACCTACCCCTAGGAGAAGGGGTGATCTCAGCTACGTTCAGGATCATCCCCGGGGGTAGCTCCAGGGGTGGAATCGGGATTGGGGGTAGTTTTCGAAACATTTTTGGAAAAATGTGTGTTGACTGATAGGGTGAGTATAGAGTGCATTATCGCTTAGTTTGGGGGTGGTTTCACCAGGGGTAGTTTTATAAATAATATTGAAATTTCTAAAAATCGATCGGTTGGATCAAATGACTGTATGTGGTATGTCTAGAGTCCAATTTGGCAAGCTGTGGGGTGGGTTCACCTGGGGGTTGTGTCTCAGATTGCCAAATCAAGATAGGGTCCTAGGTAAAAGTCACCCTGGACTCGTGCTTGAGGTAAAGCCTCTTAGGAGCCTGACCTTAGGTAAAGCCACCTAGGAGCCAGGCCTTAGGTAAAGCTACCATTGGAGCATGGCCTTAGGTATAGCCAACCGAAGCTAGCCCCTAAGTAAAGCCACCCAGGTGTCAGACCTTCGCTAAAGTCACCCTGGAGTCGTGCTTGAGGCAATGTCACCTAGGAGCCAGGCCTCAGGTAAAGCCAACCCGAAGCCGTGCCTTAGGTAAAGCTTCCCAAGAGTCGGGCCAGGATGGTTGCTATATCTATTTCAGCCTCTCGACTAAGACAAATACTTCCACCAAGTCTTACGTAAAGCTACCTTGGAGTCAAACCATAAGTAAAGTCACCCTGGAGTCGTGCTTGAGGTATGGCCACCCAGCAGCCAGGCCTTAGGTAAAGCTAACACGGAGCAAGGCCTCAGGTAAAAGCCATCCCGAAGCCTGCCCATAGGTAAATTAACCATGGAATCTGGCATAAGTGGGGGGGGGGGTTATCAAATAATATATGAAATTGTCAAAAAAATGATCGGTTAGATCAAATGGCCAACGTTCCAACTAAACGCTAATTTTAACCCACCAACAATTATACACTGAGTTCAAATAGTCAACAAGCTATGCTGGAAATCGACTCATCACATTGCAGGGGCCCGGTAGGCCTACGCAACACAGTCGCAGTAAGATGTGCAGGCTTATATACCATGTTAAGCCAATATATATGATAGCCCACATAATGTGTTAAACAAATATGCACGTAAGCCTACATACATACTATGCTAAGCTGAAGCTACATACTATGCTACATGAATCCCTACAAGGGCCTACTATGTCGGTAAACCACTGGCCCAAGCCTTATTGATCTGAGCTATTTTCACCTCTTCTATCAGTTATAGCCTCAGGCAGGCAACCGTATAGTTCATATGGGAAGTACTATAGGGTACATCTACCAATGCATAACCTATAAAGCCCACGTAGATGACGGTCAACAAATATTATAATATAAATTTAAAAAAGTCGCGCAACCTATATACATACAGTGTTAAACCAACATTCATGCTTATATACTATGTTAAGCCTGCATGCAATATACTCTAAATAACCCTATATACTGTGTTAAACCAATATGCAGGTTAACCTATATACATCCTGTATTAAGCCAATATCCCACATAGGCCTATATAATATGATAAACAAGCATACATTATAGCTTATATAGTGTGTTAAAGAAATATGCGTGTAAACCTACATAAATACTATGCTAAGCCAACATGCATGCTATCATACATAGGCGTATATACCATGTTAAGCCTACATACATGATAGCCCACATATTGTGATAAACAAATTTAATATTTGTCGAACTCTGTGTGTGTGAACCCACCTAAAACTGTAATGAAACGTAATAATAACATTGCATATTGACTTAACACCATCTGTAGGATAATGTGGTAACGTTCATATCGGCTTAACAGAGGATGTAGGCCTATTTAGGCGTACATGCATATTGGCCTAACACAGTATGTAGGCGTATGTAGGGTAACATACATATTGGATTAATACAGAAAGAATGTAGGTTTAGATGCTTATTAGCTTAACACAGTATGTTGGGTAACATACATAATGACTTAATACAGGATGTATACTATTGTGTTAGGTTATTGATTGGTAGCGGTTTCACCCCTCCAGGTCGGCTTTACCTATGATCTTGCTTTACCTAAGGGCTGACTCCAAGGTAGCTTTATCTAAGGTCTGACGATCGACCTCAAGCACGACTTTGCCTAAGGCCCTACTCCAGGCTGGCTTTACCTAGGGCCTACCTCCAAGTTAGCTTTACCTAGGGCCTACCTCCAAGGTAGCTTTACCTTAGTTAGTATGCTGAAATTGATACACTATACCTGGAATAGAAGACAATATGTGTAAAGGCAGAGGATAACACTTTCTAAATAGATCTTTTGGTAAGCGTTGGTAGCTATCTATATATTGTCTAAGGTCAGATCATAAAGGCTTTTGCCGGTGACTTCACCCACCATAACCTATTTGAACCAGGTGCAAGTTTGTTGGTTGATTAGCGTAAGTTTTTCAACGTTGATTAGTTGAATCGTTGATATACCCTTTACCAGCCGTAGCCTATTTGAACTTGGTGTAAATGTTGTTCGTTTGAACTTCGTGTATGTTGGTCGGTTAAACTTAGCGAATGTTGTTTAGTTGAAACGTTGGTCCTTTGATCTAGCTCTGTTGTCAGGCTAGGTATCTATTGTCTAGCTATGTAGCCTAATGTCAGGCTAGGTATCTGTTGTCAGGATGTGGGTTACACTTAGGGTTACTCTTGCATTACCATAGATCCGTGTCTAAGGGTAACCGGCTTAGCATAATATGTGGGTTTACATACATAACACTGAATGTAGGCTAACTATATGTATTACCCAAGCCATGCATTGGATATTATGTGTTAACCTGTGTTCAGGCCTCTCATCGGATACTATGTGATAACCCATATTCAATCTATGTATCGGATAATATGTGTTAGCCCTAGTCACGCTATGCATCGGCTACTATGTGTTAACCATTAGCCTAGCTAGGCATCAGATACTATGTGTTAACCCATATTCAAGCTATACATCGGGTACTATATGGTGAACATTAGCCGAGCTATGCATTGGATATTATGTGTCACCATGTATCCAAACTTCTCATCGGATACGATGTGTTAACCCTTAGCCAGGCCATCCATTGGATATTATGTGTCAACTTGTAGTCAATCTATGTTTTTGATAACATGTGTTAACCATTAGTCAAGCTATACCTCGGATACTATGTGTTAGCCCTAGTCAGGCTATGCATCGGCTACTATATGTTAACCATTAGCCTAGCTAGTCATCAGATACTATGTGTTAACCATTAGCACTGCTATCCATAGGATACTATATGTTGAACATTATTAGCCAAGCTATGCATTGGATACGATGTGTTAGTTTGTATTCAACCTACTCAACGGATACTATTTGTTAAACCATACTCAAAATATGCATTGGACATTATGTGTTAACGATTAGTAGGGCTACACAACGGCTACTATATGTTAACCATTAGTCTAGCTATGCACTTTATATTATGTGTTAATTTGTAGTCATTCTACTCATCGGCTACTATGTGTTAACCTGCATTCAAACTTCTCATCGGTTACGATGTGTTAAACCATAGTCAGGCCATGCATCGGATACTATGTGTTAGCCCTAGTCAGGCTACACATCGGATATTATGTGTTAACCCGTAGTCAAGCTAACTACTAGTTAACCACTAGCCTAGTTATGCATCGGATACTATATGTTGGTCATTAGCCAGCCTATGCAGTGGATGCAGTCAAGCTACACATCGAATATTATGTGATAACCCATAGTCGAGCCTTGCATCGGATACTATGTGTTAACCATTAGCCCAGCTATGCAATGGAAACTATGTGCTAGTTTGTAATCAACCTACACATCGGATATTATGTATTAACCAATAGTCAAGCTCTGCATCGGATACTATATGTTGGTCATTAGCCAGGCTATGCACTGGATATTATGTGTTAACTTGTATTTAAACTTCTCATCGGATACGATGTGTGTTAACCATTAGCGAGGCTATGCACTGGATATTATGTGTTGGGGCATACTCAAGCTACTTATCGGATACGATATGTTAACCCATCGTCAGACAATGCATCGGATACTAAATGTTGATGATTAGTCAAGCTATGTATCAGGTAATATGTGGTAATTTGTGGGCAACTCGTAGGATACTGTGTGATAACCATTAGCTAAACTATGCATTGGATATAATGTGTTATAATTTGTAGGCCCTTGTCGGCTTAGCATAATATGTATGCAGGCTTACACACATATTTGTTTAACACATTATGTATTCTAATATGTATGTAGGCTTAACATATTATATAGGCCTATGTTGGATATTGGCTTAATACAGATGTATATAGGTTAACCTCCATATTGGTTTAACAGTGTATATAGGGCTATTTAGAGTATATTGCATGCTGGCCTAACACAGTATATATATATATATATATATATATATATATATATATATATATATATATATATGTCACACAGTATAGTATATATGCCTATATAGGTTAACATGAATGTTGGCCTATCACTGTATGTATATTGGTTGCGTGACTTTTTTAAAATTATATTTGTTACCGTCATCTACGTGGGAGTGATATGTTTTGCATTGGTAGCTATACCATATAGTACTTCCCATATGAACTATACGGTTGGCTGCCTGAGGCTCTACCTGATAGACGAGGTGTAAATGTGTGTCTGGCACAGATCATAAAGGCTTTGGCCATCGGTTCACCGACCTAGCAGGCCCATGTATGGATTCATGTATGTAGGCTTAGCATAGTATGTATGTAGGCTTACATGCATCTGTGCTTAACACAGTATGTGTGTTATATTGCATGTTGATTTAACATGGTACATATGCATGCACGTCTTACTGAGACCGTATGCGTTGTGTCACGTAGGCCTACCAAGCCCCTGCACTGTAATAGGCCGATTCCCCTCAAAGACTGTTGGCTATTTGAACTTGGTGTAAATGTTGTTCGTTTGAACTTCGTGTATGCTGGTCGGTTAAACTTAGCGTTTAGTGGGAACGTTGGTCATTTGATCTAACCGATCATTTTTTGGCAATTTCGTATATTATCAAAACAGCCTCACTTAAAGCCTGACTCTAGTGCGAATTTACCTAATCCCTCTGTCCAGGGTGGCTTTACTTAAGGGTAGGCTTCGGGATGGATTTATCTGAGGTCATGCTTCAAAGTAGCTTTAAAAAAGGTCTGATTCCTGAGAGGCTTTACCTAATACCAGGCCTCAGGCATGACTTTACCAAAGGTCTGACTACCGGGTGGATTAACCTATGGTCCGACTCTTGGGTAGCTTTACCTAATGTCTAGCTCCAGAGAGGATTTAAATAAGGCCTGACTCCATGGTGTCTTTACTGACTCTAGTGTGAATTTACCTCAGGCCTTTCTCTGGAGTGGATCTAGCTGGGGTCTGGCCTAGGGATGACCTTACCTAAGTCCATACTCCTTGGAGGCTTTAACTAAGGCCTAGCTCCTGGGTGGCTTTACCTAAGGCCTGACTCTAAGATGACTCTACCTAAGACTAGGCTCCTGTGTAGCTTTACCTAAGATTTGATGGAGGTATTTGTCTTTGTCGAGAGGCTGAAATAGATATAGAAACCATCCTGAACCTAAGGCCTAGCTCCTAGGTGGCTTAACCTCAGGCTCGACTCCAGTATGACTTTACCTAAGACCCTACTCAAAGGTAGCTTTACCTAAGAATTGTTGGAGGTATTTGTCTTGGTCGAGAGGCTGTAATTGATATAGCAACATACCTGAACCTAAGGTCAGACTCTTGGGTAGCTTTACTTGAAGTATACCTCCAAAGAGGCTTTACCTAAGGCCAGGCTCCAAGGTAGCTTTAGCTAAGCCTTTTCTCCAGGTGGCTTTACTTAAGGGCCGGCTTTGGGTTGGCTTTACCTAAATCCACGCTGCAGGGATGCTATACCTGAGGTTTTGGTGGGTCTACCTACAAGATATTGTGTTATCTCTGCAGGTTTGCACATGTCTAACACACGGTCACCGGTTATGTAGGCCAAACGTATTCCCTCAAGCGATAAGGCTTTGTTACATTGTTTATTAATTAAGTAGCATAGACAAATTTTGAGTTTGGCAAACATATCCCGTTCTCCTGGGTTACTTTTACCTAGGACCCCGATCATTTTTTGGCAATCTGAACACTACCTCAAGTGACCCCTTTCCCCACATCTTGCCAAAATGGACTTTAAACATAGCCCATTCGGTTCTTTAGTCATTTGATCTAACCGATCAATTTTTGGCAATTTCATATATTATTAAAAACAACCCCCCCCTAAAGCCTTACTCTAGTGTGAATTTACCTAAGGCCTTTCTCGAGCGCGGCTTTACTTAAGGGCCGGCCTCGGGAAGGCTTTACCTGAGGCCAAGCTCCGTATATACTATACCTACGTCCTGGGTGGCTTTACCTCGAGCTCGACTCAAGGGTGACTTTACCGAAGGTCTGACACCTGGGTGGCTTTACCTAAGGTGTGCCTCTGTAGTAGCTTTACCTAAGGCCTGGCTCCTGGGTGGCTTTACCTCGAGCACGACTCCTGGGTGACTTTTACCTAGGACCCCGATCATTTTTGGCAATCTGAAAACAACCCCTTGGTGAACCCACCCCCGCAAAAGTTCATACTGGACTCTAAACATATCCCATACGGTCATTTGATCCAACCGATCAATTTTTGGCAATTTCATATTTTATTTAAAAACTACCCCCAGGTGAAACAACCCCCAACCAAAGCGATAATACACTCTAAACTCACCCTATCAGTCAAGACCAATTTTTTCAACACATTTTTTTCGAAAACTACCCCCCACCCCGAATCCACCCCCGGAGCATCCCCCGGGGAAGGTCCTGAACGTAGCTGAGGACACCCCTTCACCTAGGGGTAGGTTAGGTTAGATGCAATTTACATACCTTAGGTTAGTGGGTTAGAATATATTTTTTTCGAAAAACTACCCCCTACGCCCCTAAACGTGGTCAAACCCACCCCAAAGTCTTCGATCAAGGCCATACCAACCTCCTTTGTCATCCAAAACTACCCCTATAGTCCTCGATAACGTACAGGTCAGTTAGGGGTAGTTTTTGCTCAGGTATCGCCATTAACTACTCATTTGGTACTTATTAGAGCATTTCATATTCAAATTCATTATTTGGGTAGAATTTACTTCCGTGTATAATATGTTCATTTTAAATTTAATAATATCTGGGGGGCATTTGTCTATGAAATTTAGTAACTTTTTTTATAATCAACTAACATATTACACATAAAATCAAAAAATTAGCACTTCTATATTAATTTTATGATAGTTTTTTACATTTGCTAATTCGGTTTTACCATATTCTAATAAGAAAACAAATAACGAACAAGTACTTAATTAATATCAGTAGGTCACTGGAGACAATTCACAATATAAATTATAGAACATTTGATATGTTAGATGCATAATTCTTCCGCATTAGGTTCTTATATTTACAAAAGCTATAATATGTTATTTCTTTGTAAATATTATTGGAAGTCTTTGTTCACTTCTTTAAAAGAATATATGATAATAAAACGGTGTACGATAACTCCTATAACTAATACTTTATACAACTTACTTACCTTTTTTAATCTGAAACAAAATTTTGTTTTGAAATTATGAACTTAATTATTTAACCTAATTTAAATTGGTAAAACATCTTCGCCGACTTAAAGTTTTTATTAATCCATATGTACATATCAATTGCCAAGCAATCATTGTCAGATAACATTATTTAAAAAATTCTTTTTTAAATATCTATAATTAAACAATGAAGTTTTAATAGATAAGAATAATCTATGTAATAATTTCTTCTAGAAATTGTTGTTTTGCAAATGAAATAAAGATATGTATGAAACAAAAGGTTTATTTATACGAAAGAGGTTGTATTTATTTCTAATTGAAATTACGATACACTTGTTCCATATTGTTAGGTAGAATTTAAGTGATGGATATTAAATAATACAACATTTATTACTTATACAACCTATATTACATCACTTATTTATTACGATTTATTACTTGGTGTTGTTCAGGATTTTCATCCCTATTATATTACTTGTAACGGACTAGGTTACTTGGGAAATGAAAATATAAAGTTCTAAATTACATAGTTATACAATTTATTAATCAGTGACAAATTACAAAAGAACAAATGACACCAATGTGTCGAGTAATTTACTTTTAATTACTGCTAATTATTCCATACATTTTAATTACTTATTATCTTTTAAAATTTATGTATATCGACAAGATAGTAATTTAAGTTTTCCAAATTAATTATGAAATGAATATTCAAGGGACAATTTCTACCGTTCATGTGTTAACCGTATATCAATTAAAAATTCTTCAACTTAGTTAACATTAAAATACATTTTCTTTATTATTATCTAAAACGTACCTGCTTGTGCACATTACTTATTTTTAAAACACTTTAACACATATTAAACATTGCCCATGGCTTTTGGAATCACTAATAACTTCACATTATATATATATATACATATCTTGAAAAGCTGTTGATGAGAAAATACGAATTTCTGACATCAAAGCGTACATGCACACACACACACGCGCACACACATACACTCACACAATACATAAGCAATCAAAGAGCAGCAACCTAACTCTAGTGGTGTGTGTGACAATCTTTGGTAACATTAAAGATGAGATTTGTCTATCTGAGTCGGCGTTGAGAAACCTAAGGCCTGTAAATATTTACTAGCAATGAATGT
The DNA here is from genome assembly GCA_036971475.1 of Prosapia bicincta. NCBI lineage: Eukaryota > Metazoa > Arthropoda > Insecta > Hemiptera > Cercopidae > Prosapia > Prosapia bicincta. The sequence goes on from JBAIZL010000001.1 coordinate 183,123,671, forward strand.
TATTCTACTTTAGAGGCCATTTTAACTTCGGTATTAATCTATGAAATAAAAAATTAATCATCAGTGCTTTGGAGAATCTTTTAAAATCACGATAGGTCGTCAGCTTTCTAGACACTCCTAATAATTTCTTTCATAACAATCTACACACGACCTTTACAAACACACTTCTAACTTTTTTTTGTTCTCTATTCACTCAAGTTTGTAGTAAACGAGGTATAGTATCAATTAAAGTATTTTTTATCGATATAGTCTAGGTCGAAAAAAATTATCAACAGTATCCGGTGGCAATAGAACAAGTTATACTAGTTGGTTTAGAATTCAGAAATCTGGTTCAGAAAGATGTCTGCAATCAGAATAAAAAACGTAGTATGTGCCTAGGTAAAATACACTGGACGTGTCATGGTCCCCAAATGGGCATCACTATTAAAACGACCAGAGTTTGTAAATATTGGTAAAAATAAAGAAAACCTACTATATTACTGGGTTATGAAAATGCTAGCCACTGAAATATATCGTAGGGGAATGTTATAAAAAATGTTTACATACTGGAATATGTATAAAGAAAACACACAACCATATATGTAAGCTGCTTACCGGTATCAAGATGTGTAACTCAATAGAAATACTACAAAATTACACCGTTCCTACCACTGTAATGCTTGATCATAATCTCAATGAGCCTAACAATACCTCAGTGTAGGAGTTGAGCATTAACAAGCATGTGCTGAATACTTAACTAGTTAAAACCCAAATTCCCCAGTTGGAGCTCATAGCAGGGAATGGGATAAACACTTTTAGTTTTGGTAATTTAGAGCAATAACATTTAATAAACGTAAGTTCATATTTATCTATTAAATAAACAAAGAATAAATCAGCTCCAAACTACGGTAAGTTTCTACTTACAACGTAATGACTTCGGATGTGTAATTTATTTGACTTCGTTTTGTAATTACTGAAATGACCCCTATGGAATTTTACCTTGACATCAGGCAGTTGACCTAAACTCTTCCCGAGTGTTTTTCGGTCTGCTTTTACTGGCAGAAATTAATTTATAGTAGTTGAATATATCAAATTTCAAACTTTTAGTAAATTATTTAATATTTAGTTTTTTAAAATATGCAGATCTATTTAATTATTTAAATTGTATTATCAACTTTAAAAGCGTTTGCATTGTGATATGATGGAATACACATTTTTTCACTGTAATCATAGGAATTGTTTATTCAATATCTATTTCATCTAATAGAACATACTAATATATATTTTCATAGCCTTTAAATTACTTAATTTACTATGTTTTCATACAGCAATGATTTCTGTCTTCAGTGTCTAGTAGGTTATGTAACTGTATTTGTGGTGAATTGTTGAAGAATAATTGTTAACTTTTAACAAAAGTATAATTTTTATTATGTGAATCTTACTACAATAAATTTATCATAATTAATTAATTATATTGAATGATATAGTCTATTTTATTCTTATTCCTTTGTAAAATTGCTTTTACGCTCGTGATACTTTTTCAACTTTTAACACAGTTAAATTGAATTTACTAATTTTTCAAATACAAGTAAATATGTAGGATTACATCAAACTGATAATTTCATTTCTTATAAATGTTTCCATTGTATCCAACCGGCACAATTCCGTTTTTTCTCATATACTTCAAAAGTACTAAAATTATTAGTTACGAAAAATTACAATTATCAAAAAATCAACTGATTTAACTCCTCTTCTCGCTACTTGAGTCAGAGAGCGATAAAAAACTAAGAAAAAGAACCACATTTCCTCACATGTGTGTTTTTCAAGCTAAATGATAGCCAAGTAAACAATATCCTCCTAATTTAATAAACTTTCTTTCCATGTTTATTAAAATTGTTTACTTTTAAAAGAAAACCTCAAGCACCGACTATGGCTAACTGTGATGGAATCCAAAAATTAGGCCTATTGACAAAAAAATTATTGCTTCTAGGATTTAATGCGATTTTAATGATGATGTCTTTCAAGTAAGGTTTGTTTGAAGGTGGCTTAGAGGAGGGAAATGGGATTGGGCACTTGTTTAAAAAAACCGTAACGGCAACGACAAACAAGATGATAGAACCTATCTTCTTTGATTAATGAAAAGTGGACTGTTTTAATACTAATTTACAAACTACGGACATTAAAAACATCACTTACTACACATAAATCACTGTCGACTATACAAACATAAAATTCCAAATGTTGATTGGAAAAATATGGAACCTATTAATTTCCATTTAATTAATTGTTATATGTAAAAAATATACTAATGTAACAACTGTGTTAGTGAGCCGTGCATACAGTACTCAGTTTTGTTATATACATTTTTAATATTTACGTTATTGCTTATTCAGAGACAGGGATATTCAGTTTGCTCCAATTAAAAATGAACTAAAACCTTTTCATTGACGACCAATGCGTATGTACTTGAATGTTTTGCTGGATAATCTTCACTCCACAAAACTCCATTTATTTTTAAACTTCGTAGATTTCCCCGTGGTCTGTTTTAGTAAATGTTCTCAAACGTTTTTGATCATCGATGAAGATTTATTTTCAAAGTCAAGGAGAATCATGTGCGGTAAGTCAGTTAAACTTGATAGCTGGTAGCTTTCATTGAACGATGAATATTTATTGCGTGTTTTAAATGATTAATGATCTAGATATTTTGTGCACACTTGAAGGTCAGAACAATGAGTTTACGAGAAATGCGGGTATGGACATGAATTTCTCCTTCAACATATTGAAGGACTTCCTTCTCGTACATATTGCTATTTCTATCACATATTTAGTTAACTATACTGATTATTAATCTTACTATTCTAATAACGAAATATATAATGTAATAAACTTTATCACCATAAAGATATGCATTTAATGTTATATATTAACACACACACACACACACACACACACACACACACACACACACACACACACACACACACACACACACACACACATACTGCAACGTACCTCCCCTTTTATTGAAATCCCTTCTCGCAGAATACCAAAATTTCGTTGTTTAAAAAACTTATTTATAAACAAACCAAACATCTGCCAACCACCCCGCTTGTTAAACCGTGCTAAAATCCCTGACTTACGTGTATATTTCCCGCTCATAAGGCCAGGCCCAAAACAAGCCTACTCCCGCTGACTACTATTTAAAATAAGTATAAACTCCCCAAAATTGGTTTATCAATTATGTAGGGTCTAGGTATAGTCACACATATCATTTCAATAGTCAGCTGGAAAGAAACACATTTAAAAAATACACAAAATATTTACAGAGTCTTACCACCTGATGATGATCTGCAGATACAGCAAGGGAACGTGCAAAATATGATCGTGTTTAAATTACATATTTTAAAAGGCTCCGGTTTCCTTTAAACACAATCTGCCAGTAGATAAATCTCTGGACTTTTATACAAAAAACCAACTAATCTTTAGGCTAGCTCAATGAAGTTAGTTGAGAGAAACTCTTTAAAAACATTAGGCTTTAACTATTATCAATTAATGAAATTTAATTAAACTTGCTTACTGATTTAATAATCATTTTCATATTAGTTTGAAAAACTAATACACATTTACATGTGTATTTACATTTACACATTTCACATTTACATAAACATAAAATTATTTCTCAAATTAGACATAATAAAAATTGATCTTCTATATTAAATTGGTAAATTCATATTTATGACACATAACTTTTAAATTTGTAATATTCAAAAAATTCTTATTTCCTTGAAAATAAATGGCTTATGGCCAAAAACACTTTGTAAGTATATTATTTATCATTTGAAATATTCTGATCACATAAATTCCTTTTACTAAGCATAAAATTTATTTAATTTTTATAAAGAGTGAAGTCATTGTTTAAGCTCGAATATTTGTTTCAATTTAATAAAATTAACTGACGAAATTTGACGTAATTGGTATCGAATAGAGAAAATGACTTGCCAAAGATGTTCCTGCCGGTCCTAGAGTCCCTCGTCTGGATTCCCTGGTCCTTGGACATCGGAAGTCGCCATCCCTGGTTCGTCGGTGGTGGTTTTTCTCCATTCCCGCGTCCTGGAGACTGAGTCTGGAGCCTTCATTCCTTGGTAGTCCTAGACGTCGGAAGCGTTGAGGTTTGGTCCATCTGGCCTGATAGCGGTCCTACTCGCGGTCCAGCATAGCGTTCCGCGGCACCTCGTAATACAAATTTATTTCAGACTGTCTCTAAGGTCTTAGAGACCTAGTATATATAGCGGTGAATTTAACCTACCTCACCCCGCCTGCAATACTTGCTATCTTTGGATTTATTCCTTGTACAGACAAGTCGGGCAACGAATTCGTTTTAGCTTGCAGCGTTTGATTATCATTTTTGGAACACTGAAAAATGTCTATTTTATTAAAACTGCTGTAACTTTTTTGTTTTTCAAGTTTTTCAAATTTTGTTTTCACTAATGTTTATTCTGGCATATTCTGGTTCTTTTAATGTCGATAAAAGTTCTACGTGGTTTGGTTCTTAAGATAGCTTTTTTAAGCACTTAGGAAAGTTTCGCCTCACTCCCGATGGTCAAATTTAGCTAGTTATTAAAATTTATTCTTTATTACTTTTTAATTTAGCTTAATTATTCTATTTATGGTTTTATTTAGTTCTTCACTCTTTATTATTTTTATAACTCCAAACTTGATTAATTTAAAAATCAACTTTATTACTTAAAAACAGGAAATTATTTATTTAAAAATAAACGTGTTGTCAGACCGTTACAACACACACACACACACACACACACACACACACACACACACACACACACACACACACACACACACACACACACATACACACACACACACAACACACACAAACACAAACATACACACACACATGCGCGCGCGCACGCACACACAAACTTTCTAGCCCTTTTTACCTGGTCAAGTGTTACCTTTATTTGCAATGTGATTATTAATTGCTTATTATCAACATATTTATTTTACTAACCAGGGCTCTAGTTCTACGTTACAGCTCAGGCAAATTATTGTCTGTCTGAGACGTTATTCTTATCTTGAAACTAGAACTAGGTTACTTGTGAAATAAGAATTGAAAATTTTAAAATACAAAGCTAAACAATTTATTATTACAAGACAAATTTACAAAAGAACAAATGATACCAATGTGTTGAGTAATTAACTTTTATTTCCTGCTAACTATTCCATACATATTTTAATTACTTGTTAACTTTTCAAATTTATATATATCGAGTAGGTAGTAACTTACGTTTTCCATATTAATTTTAGAAGTGAATATTCAAAGGCGATTTCTACCGTTCAAGGGTTAATCGTTTATCATTTAAAATTCAATTTACTTAACATTAAAATACATTTTCTTTATTTTTATCTAAAACGTACCTGGTTGTACACATTACTTGTAAAAACACTATTACACATATCATTAAACACTGCACATCGCTTTTGTACACTAATCATTGCACATCGCTCTTGCAATCAGCGATCTTAAACTACAAATAATACAATTTTTTACTTATTTGAAACACATGAAAAATCGCTTCTGACTTCTTCGTTAGTTGCGTTATTAATTTTTGGTACCGGCCAGGACATCCTGAATTTGAATACTGGAAGCTTACAAATTTCTACGTTATGTCCGAAAATGCCATCACGTCCGTCTCGTTCAAAGAATTTTAGAGAAGTGCGGCCGTTTCAAACAATTTTCAAACAAACTCCCACCCTTATTTATATATATGATTATTTTTATTGGTTCTCAGGTATCGCCTCATGCTTACGTCATATGGCGTGATGTGCTTAATTATCTTAAATTACTAACTCGTACGATATTTATCAATTTGGCCCACTAGGAGCGATTACTACCCACGCTAGATTCACAATGTGCACCAAGAAAACAAAAAAATTTTTTTTATATTGGGACGATATAATTATGAAATGAAAATCAAATATTTAAATGAATTTATATTTAAAACCTTATTTTAAGGAGTGTTACAACACACACACACACACACACACGCACAATATATAAATAAATAAATAAATAAATATATATATATATATATATATATATATATATATATATATTACAATATAGTTAATACCCTTCAGGCTATATAGATCTACATACTAGAAACATCTACTCTACGCGGGTGACCAAATTGCATTTGGCCAAAACCTATTGGAACACAATTTACTACTAAAAGCAAAAAGAGTTGTTTTGTCAAACGATAACCTTTTGTATCCTTCCTCCAACTTACGTGAGTATTGTTTGCAATAAGAAGCTATGTTTAGTAATATTATTTATCGAAATAATTGTGCTAAATATTAGAACTTTAGAGTTGAAATGACTTGTAATTAACAGTGTACGTAAATTTTGTAGTTTTTATCAGTTACTTGAGCTGAAAGAGCTCATTTAATGGTTGACACAAAGAGCTCGGCGTTTTAAGTTCAGTTACGTCTTTGACGACATGATCTGATGTCGGCAGATTCTAACATTATTTCAGGTAATGTTGCATATTAAGAGATATTCAGAAAACAAACGGGAAGTCAAAAATTTTAAGATGTAATAAATAGGTATAAATAATAAAAAAAAATTGTATTTGGACCGAAATCTAAATAAGAGCACGATATCTGTTTACAAAAAGGAATTGCCAGGACCGAGCTGCGCAGTTGAAGAAGAGCGAAAACCTTGATAGCCGTATGCAAGCTATGCTTGCTCTCTCTTAATTTTGAAATGTAATCGAGGAAGGACCTCTTTCGAGATACAAGGGACGCCTTTATTTTTTAAACAGTATTTTAATTATTGTTTTTTGTTTTCATTAGAAGAAATGTTGCTGCCTTGAAAAATATCTTGAGAGGAAATATTGTTGCCGAAACGCTCAATGGGGGATTTCATTCCAAAATAAGTCTTTTTGCATCACCACAATAAAAAAAAAACAGTTAAGTTGTACTATAAACATTATGTGTTAAAAAAGGAATAACTCTTAAAAACAAAACTTTAATCTTTCACGGCTTTACAAGCCAGTTTTCACTAAAACAAAAGTGTTACAATTAATAGTACAATGTAAAAATGTATTTAAATTCACTTTACAATCTTTAATGCATCTTGAATATATGCAAAGCAATTTCAAATAAATGCCTCGGACTCTGCCATAGATTTTCATATAATAAAATCTCTTAAATTAAATGTGTATGCAACAAGGGTAAGCCAAAATTTTCAATGTGTATTTATTTGTAATTTTTTAAATTTTCAATGTAAAAATTGAATTGTTTGAACTAACATTTGTGTCTAAATAATTTTTCAACTGAACATTTGATATTGTAGGTCAATCTTTAACAACGTAACGAATTACTGCAATCTTTAACATCACTTAATTCCTTAGATTTAATGTAACAACAAAATTAACACGTTACAAGATATTGACACGCCTTGTCATTGGAGGGGAATACAGTTGGCCTAATTTATTTCCCATACAGAGATAGACCTACTAACCATCTACTCATATTTTATATCACCAATTGTACAAAAAAAATTGTGAGAAATGTTTATTTCTGTGTGTCAAAATAAAAATGACATGTAGTCGAATTTTTGGATTCTGTTACTTCACTGATTACTTATCATTTGTGAATAGCTACTAGGGATTATTACATATTAGATATTATATAGATTATAGTATCAATCAGTCCTCAGTTAGACACGTTTATTGTGATGTAATATAAAAATATGTATACTAAATGGTAGTTCAAAATTACACAGCTAGATAGTTATCTTTATCCCGATATCTCATATCACGTAGCAGGGTTAGTGTTAATAAAAATAAAGTTCAGAACGATTAAAAAAAGTGACTTGGTGACAATTTATTTTACAGAGTCATTTTTAAACCCTCTTGAAAATGACTCTAATAAGGGAGCGTACGACTTTGCTAAAATTGTTCAAAAAGACGTCCTTAATTTCGGAATTAGGCATATTAATGCTTTAGAGATCCAAATACTTATTCCCTATTAATAGTAATTGTAATTTTATGGGCGTAGATTATCAGCTACTCTTATTCGTAAAGAATTTTATTGCTAACAACAAACAATTAGGTCTCAGTAAACAAAATTTCAAGGTCTACCTCATCCAGAATTTTTGAAGAGCACCCTGACTACATTGTATGTTAAAAACTAATATTAGATCCGTTAAAGTAAATTAACGTTATTAGTTTTATTATTTTTTTTCGAAAGTTATAATCTTCCTATTTGAACCGCTCTTTCTTATGGAGGATAAATGTGGCAGATAGAGGCCAGCAGAGTGCGTATATGATTGCTATTGTCATATATGTGTTTCCACTTTCATAGAGATAGCTCTGGTGTGAAGTAAACACTGTTATATTCAAACATCTACAAACGTATCCGGTTTTAGTTACAACAAGCAATAAACTATATTATTTATGAAGATTTATAATGTATATATATATATATATATATATATATATATATATATATATATATATATATATATATATATATATATATAGAGAGAGAGAGAGAGAGAGAGAGAGAGAGAGAGAGAGAGAGAGAGAAAGAGAGATAGGGGGGTTAGGTGGGGTAAGATTGAGCGGTGTGTAAAGGCTGTTTTACATTAGCGGTCTCGGTTCGGTCCGGTCTCCATCAAGTCAACATCGGTAGTACGTAATCCAACGGCATCGTACACACTATCGATCACGGTCAAGTCGCATTCACGTCCGGTCAAGTCTCGACCGGTCGAGACTCCACACTGCCATTTTTTGGTGTATTTATAGCAAATTTAATACTAATATACCCTAAACAGTTCCATCAGTATCCCCGGAGGTCGTTATAGTGAATGGTCTCTACACCAGTACAGTGTATTTCATTCAGGTAAGTAATTCTTATTTATTCTTGATTACTGTTAATTTTCTAAAATAATTAACGTGTGTATAAATGTTGGGTTATTTGAAGAACGTATTAGTGCGTGTAAAAGTAATATAAAATTAAAGTAATTTCATAACTAGAAAAAATCATAAAGCTCGGTCTATGAACCTGAAACTACTTTAGTCTTATAAATTGGGAAAGCGGGGTAATATTTCGCACATTGGTTTGGGGGAAGACTGCGTATAGTGATAGGCGCAGACTTACCCCTGCATTATGAATAAAGCGGTTTAAAGGCTGAACTCTCCTACATATTATGCCATTTGTCTGAAATATGAAGCCGTTTCAAGTTTATCAACCATAGTCTTCTAGTGTATAAAATTGTAAAAAAATAAGTGCTACTAGCTTTTGGTGATAATGCTTTGTGAACCAAGTTAGGTATTTCCTATTATCATATATACAATTGGTAAATATTTCCATGCTTAAACTTATATTAAGAATAGAAGGGCTAGCCACGGACAGTTAATACTTTCAAGTTATACTTGAACACGTTATCTCCAACACTTGAACACCATTAACAAGAAATATCTGGTAAACCCAGTTATCTAATATTTGCCGCCGCTATTGAGCCGTAAGTAACATCAAATGTTTTGGCTACGAGTCTAACCCTATCTTCAACACACGTGGAAAATTGAACTATCCGTTTACATTCAATCTATCTATCTAATTTTGGTGCTACAATGAAAACTTTTTTTTTAAACTGAAAGTAGAAAAAAATTCTTTAAACTGGAAGAGCAGTTGGAAAAAGATGAAATTGAATGTTAATTAGATTCTCTGAATTTAAATTCCAAATTTCGACACCTCCATTAGTGATTTTAATTTTTTTTTATTAATAGTAGATTTTCTAAACGGATTACTAATTTTTAAGATCTCACATTTATGAATTTCAGATCAGATATTGTTCGTAATCGTGTGAGAACTTCTGAGAGGATTACTGGAAGTGAAACAGTACTGCAGGAAGCTAGACACTAGATATATAGGCCTATGCCTTTTAGCATTTTTAGTTGTATGAGTTTAATTTATTATTTTAATTCCTTAATACCCCTATTTTATTTTCCATTGTTCTGAGAATAACTATAACTAGTTTAGAGGTTTTTTACAACTACATTACATTTAGATTATTGAATATATTTTTACGAATTTGACGTTTTGTAAATAATAGTACACAGTTACTAGGTTTTATAATTATATAGCTATATTCATTGATACAAATATATTTCGTATAATTGAAGTAAACAGACGCATAACATATGCGCAGTACTGGCCCCTTTAGCTACCCAATCTTACCTGACTGGTGGGACAAGAATTTCTTTATACGTACACAGTATAATATCGAGACTATGAAAAGCTATTTAGGTATAAAAATACCATAGCATAAGAGTTTGACAATAAAGGTTTGAAGGTTTTTTTAAATATTTGCCTTTACATTATGCATTCTATAATATACGTGTATATATATATATATATATATATATATATATATATAAGTATTTGTACATTATATATACGTATAATGTATATATATATATATATATATATATATATATATATATATATATATATATATATATATATATACATCCCGCTATCAATATGCAGCATTTCATTTTGCAACCATATGGCAGCCACTTGAAAGGGTGGAGTATAAATGTTTTTCGTCGTGTATAATTTATTTCTAATAAACATGATACTACTCCATGTACTTTAATTTTATAAAATCTTAAAAATACAAAATTGACTGAAGTATTATCAATACGGCAGCATTTCATTTAGGCATCAATATGGCAGCCAGTGTATATTTTCGTTCAGTCTAATAACAATATGGCAGCCAGTGTGTATATTATTCCCACGCTACTAACGATACGAGAACCAACAGTGTTGCCGCTATGTAGCGACTATGTGACTAGTGAAATGTTTAGACTCTAAGACACGTGTGTGTAATCACGGTAAAAACACCAACATTAGTATGGCCCTTCTTCATTTCAGCAGGCCAATTATTTACTCAACTCACATAAGTCTTAGTTGTTAGTTTTCATAAACGTGTACAACTATCGAAAGCTGACGGGAATACAAGTGTGTGCCTCTACAGGAGTAGCAAAGGGATCAATTAGGGTAAAATATCGGAACAAAAAAAAAGCTAGGAAATAATCAATTGGGATGTTTTTAAGGATGCTGAGTCCATTACTGTGAACAAAATTAAACGGGGATGAACGGGTGGGGCTCTATAGGAGTTACAAAGGAGTGACTTGGGGTCAAAATGACAAAAGGCAAAAAAAAAACTAGAAAATCATCAGTCGGAGGGTTTTAATGGTGCTGAGTCTTTTACCGTTATCGAACGTAATGGGGATACACAGGTGATCCTCTATGGGAGTAGCAAATGATGAATTGGAGTATGAATGTGATAAGGCAAAACAAAGCTAGAATATGATCAATCATAGTAGTTTAGAGGTAGCTGAGTCCAATACCTTCTTCAATAATAATCGTGAATGCACGGATGTGGCTCTACGGTAGTAGAAAAGGGGTGAATTGGTCAATCGTAGTGTTTTGGAGGGTGCTGAGTCCAATACTGTCTACATTATTAAACAGGGATGCTCGGATGTTGCTCTACGAAAGAAGAAAATTGCTAATTTGGGGTAAAATTGTCAGAAGGGAAATATATATATATATATATATATATATATATATATATATATATATATATATTTATTTATTTATATATATAATGATCACTCGGGGAGTTTTAATGGTGCTGAGCCTTTTACGGTTATCGATCGTCAATGGAGATATACAGGTGGTCCTCTATGGGAGTAACAAATGATGAATTGGAGTATAGACCTAATTGTGAGAAGAGAGGGTAAAATAGAGGTAGAATATTATGACTTGTAAAGTGAAACATTCAACCAAATAAGATTTTATTTTGGTATTTTTATCTTTTGGAGGGAATGAACTAGCTGAAGTAAACAGATACTATCAAGAAGTAACTATAATAGTCCCTGTCACAAGATTAAAACTGATAATACTGAATGATGTGGTCATCCTTTCAGGGATCAATAATAAACATTACACAAACACGTACATGACGGGTTTGATCCCAGGCGATACTTGGTCTCGTGTTTCAATGTGAAATTTATACCGCCATTTCTCCCTCTACTTTCAACATACAACCACACGGGACGTCTCTTTACAATCAGATTCGTTTCGGCTACAATAGTACATAGTTGTCTAAAGTTGTCTTAGAAATTCTCACACTGATTGTTAAAATTCTATTATTCGTTATTTTTAATATGAATTAACGAAATGAAACTTAACAAATTTATTGTTTGTAATAAAAACAAATATCAACAAATAAATTTAAACCCTCAATTTAATTCATTTCTGTATTTAGGCTAGTACACACGCCACTGTCTTATAAAAGGTATTACTCTCTTTGACGTATGTTTTGATAAAAAAAGGAGGCACTTCGTGTCGGTTTCTTCCAGGTCAATGGAAAAAATTAAAATTAATAAATCCACCGCCGCTAGGTTGCTGTTTTAAAATTTCCCCGCCCCATTCAAGATGTTCAGTGCTCTGTCGAATATTAGGAATAGTTCTCCAGTTCTGTCAGTAAACATAGTGTCATAGTAACAAAAAATACAGGAGAGCAAGTAGACGATTGTTATGTGAATCAGCCGGTTAGGTGTAGACCGGTATCCATTGATTCTCTGGATTGGTTACATGTTTTCAAAACCCTCAACAGATCTGCAACTAAATGAACGGTTTCATCTTTAACAATATTGAATCTAGATTACCAGGCGTGCACTGCACGGGATAAAGGCCAAGTAAGTATTCAACTTTTTTCTTCTGAATTTCTCATTTAATTATCAGTATTAGAATTAGTACACTAACTTCTCCTATATCCTTACTTTACAAAAGTACATTTACTCTCATTTAATTTATTTTATCTCATTGAGCTTTCTGCCACAATTTTAAAATTCTATTTCTTTCGTGTTACAATCTTTTAAGAGTTTTTGCAGTTTAAGAACGATTTTACAGAATGTTTAGACTAATACATCGAATTTTCTTCAACATTTCAGTGTATTAAAAAAAATGAAAATTTCAATTTTAAGTTTTTACTGCTTGTAAAAAATATTAAAGGATAAGTAAAGGGTTGACATGAAGTTTATTTACAGTAAGTTTTAAAAGTTAGGCCTATAGTAGAAAAACGACAAATATTGTATCACCTTTACCTCAGGTAGTTAACCAGAAAAATCTACCTATATTGTACATTGTAAATAAAAGAAGGTTTTTATTTGTTCGAATCTCATCTAATGTTAATTTCTTGTTCACGTAGGCCCATCGAACACGTCTATATTTGATAGGTTCAAACGAGCACCAATTACCATTTTCGGTAAAAAAATTTAACATTGAAATAATAGTATTTCTGTACTTACGACAGCCAAATGTAACCAAAAAACTGTTTTATTTTTCTGCATATAGTATTCTAACAAGGAGTAAAATTTTCACGAATATATGGCATTTTAGTGCCAATACCAATCAGTATAAATATTTTATAAAGATAACGGCAAAATATTTCAAGTATTTATATAAGGATTCATGTATGGTGGTTTTTCTGCCAATAAAACTAGAGAGCAGTTCAGGCGGTGTAAGCAATGGTAAATATTTAAACTTTTTTAATTCTACATCTCTAAAGAATGTATGTAAGGATATAGTTCTTCCCAATGTATATCGCATTGTAAACATCACGGTGAAAAACGATTTCGGTAAGCAATGTAATACATCTATTTTATTTATCAACAATATTTGATTTGTCATAAGTTGTTATAGGTAAAATTGTGTTTGAGTAACGACTTATTTTTTCTAAAAGTTCTTCTTTAACTACATTCATTAAATTTTCTTGGTAGTCGTTCTTGGCAGGTTAAAAAATTTATTTAATTCCTCCCGTTACTTTCATCAAGACACTTTGAATGCACCTGAAAATATATCTGATAAGATTTAAATATATTTTAATCTTCTTCTTTAATTCCATCTTTAACCGGATCCCTTCTGGCTCGCATATCTACAATTTGATATATTATTATTATTTTATGGTGAAAAAATTTACAAATATTTTGGCCAATATAGCTGAGGAAGCAGTCTTCAAAAACTAGCTGTAAAATAGCGTTAGTCTGCTGATATTTTACTGATAATCTCGTTTTATTTTTATGGTAGAAAAAAACATTGGGCGTCCTGATAAAGATTACAACGGGCATCGGCTTTTTTTAGCTATAATTGCCGATACTTAGTATGGTATTCATATCGTATGGTATCCTCGCAAGCAAGATTCAGTACAGTAGTCTTGGAGAGCCAAGCAACATTAATTTATGTATGTACTGTAATCAATAAAGTTCTACATACGTATTTTGTGCATTCTTACTTATAGTATTAGGGTTCATTAGAAATCCTGTTACTAGTGTACAGGAAGCTATCTCCGTGTAATCCAAGTATTCGGTAATCCGCCGGTGTCTCGGTGCCATCTACCTCGAATTATCCATGCACTACTGTATTTGTTTCCGTACCAATGATCACCATACTTGAAACAGTTTTTCATGCAACTCTAAAGTGAGTGAAAATCCCATAGACATTAAAGTTACTCTTGGAACTAGAATATCGAGGATAAACATAATAGATTTATTACATTGCTTACTGAAAACTTCTTGATTCCTAGCTACACTGCAATATACATTGGGAAGAACTATATTCTTCCATATAGTGTTCAGAGATGTAGAAATAAAGAATTTTAAATATTTACCATTGCTTAAACCGCCTGAACTGCTCTCTAGTTTAATTAGCATATTAACACCTATGATACATGTATCCTTAAATAAGTACTTAAAATGTTTTGCAATTATGGTCATAGAATGTCTGTATATATCCACGTGTTCTTTCTTTGATACATTATTTATATCTTTGAAACTATTTTTGAGTATTTGGATGAAAAAAATATATATAATGTTATTATTGATAAAAATGATGTTGTATGGCCTATAAATAACGCTAGCTCTTTAATAGCCTGGTCATTCATTTGGAAAAGTTGAGATATTGTTGTCAAGTGTTTCATTAGAGTCCTCGATGTAAGTACTTCTGGAATTTGTAAACATGCTATTTTAGGACATACAGCTGTGGATTCGCGACCTTATCTTGGAGAGAACTATGCTATGTATTTACAGACACAATTCTGATATGGAAACATAAACAGCCGACACTCCGAAAGCCATTCTGACGCGTTTGTTTACTTGATGACCAAACCTATCTTAATGGTCCGGTCAATGTATCTCGTTCTTTTCCCTTGGTGCTCTTAGATACTATAGGATCGATAAAGTATTTATTTTTCAACTTAACTTGCTTTTCAAATTAATTGTCATAGCATCTCTAACAGATTTTAAGAATCTAAAAGTGACTATTATTTGCTGTATATTCTTACAATTTGGTAACATTGTAAACATGGTAACACTAGTCTGCAACAAATGTATTAACAGATGTAACACTTAATATGGCCTACACCATATATATTCACTAAAGGTTAATACCAATGTATTCAATAAACATATTAATAAAATAAACTATAGACTACCAGCGGCTAAATTTGATTATAGAAACAAATGTTTCCGTCTTTATACGACCATTTTGATGTTGGGAGAAAACCATAAATTATTTACGTTTACGCCGTATGTAAATGAGGGATAGGGTGGAAAAGATAGAATACAGAAAGTCAGTTTTCCGGGCCTTCGTCCACCAGAGTACTTGTCGAGTGCGAGCCTTTATCTTTGTGTGGCTTGGACCTATGTTTGTTTTCACCGGACAGCCTGATATCGTAATATAAACTGACAACACTCGCACAGATGTCATTTAGGTCCAGATTTACACAGCGGCTCAGAACATTCTAGACATATTGGCTGTACAAAGACAGCTTACAAAGTGTAACTAGTCTTTCTATTTTTTGTTGCTGGACAAATTCTACATTGTTTATAACAATGTATCTATACAAATAGAAAAATTTGTAAATTTCTGGAGGTAGCAGTTTTTAGAAATCATCATCATCGTCTGATGCACTTCATTGAGATTCGGTATTATGACCTTTTGCTCAATTACTTCTTCACCCTGTTGCACAATTCCCCTATTCTCTTTGATGCCTTCTAAGCGTTGATCAATAGATATACTGTCTTCTTCGGATAACCCGTCGCTGATGGGCAGGCACGATGACGGTAGTTAAAGAAAAAGCTTGGAATTTGTAGATATTGGCATAATAGGATTTCTGGATATATAAGCTGATAAAGATGAAATGATGTGGGTCAACAATTTCTCTTTGTCGTTTATTCTAAGTTGTATAAAGGTTGAAAAAATATAAGGTCTACTTATGTATAGTTTTTTTTTTAATTTACGGTTATAGTAGAAGTTTTTCATTAACTGATGGCTGAAAAGTAATTCCGCTGCCCCCGCTAACGATACAATCCTTTTTAAGAGAACAAAAGAAAATAACACGAAAAGAGAAGAAAATTGATTACCTAACAAAGAATGAGAAAAAGAACATAAATGTTTAGATAGTCTAAGTAAAAATGGAAAGAAAATATATAACAATTAGGTAGACAAAATACATTAAAAAAAAAATTAAATAAATAAATTAAGTTTAAAAATTATCAATTTGGGACAAACGGTTATCTTTTCAAGTTGAATCGTTCAAGCATACAGTCTTTAAAATGCTTAAAGCATATGGTCAGGCTGCATTGAAACACTGCTCCAAGTTATAAAGATTAGTTTGATAGAAATGACGTAAACAAACGTACTAGAACTGCTATCGGAGTGACGCCTGTTTATATTTTCATATCACAAACATTTCTGTAAATAGATGTAGCATAACTTCTGTCCAAGACAAGGTCACGAACCTGACTCTTTCTGTTGGTTATGTTGCATAGTTGGAAACATGCTAATTTCGGGCGATTTATTGTTAATGGGATATATTACCCCGAATCACCCCTTGGTAATCCCGTACATGCCCGGCGAATTTTCATGACGTAGGACTAGGAGCTTCGAAAATCTTCGAATGCCCATGTTTGGGCAATTATTTAGATTCTGGCACGTTTTACCTAAATTCACCCACAGCGTCACCCGCAGTCCCATCTCGGATTGCGCATGGCCAACTTCGGTGCTAGGATTAGACTCAGCATTATTAAAAGCCCTGAGTGATGATTTTATAACGATCTCTTGGTCTCTGACCTTTTTACCCCAATTCTCCCTTTGCTACTCCCGTAGAGACCACACCCGTCCATCCCTGGTCTCTTTCGATGACAATATTGAATTCAGCATCCTCAAAAACCCCCGAGTGGTTATGTTCCAGCGATATTTTAAATTTTGACTTTTTCACTCCAATTCACCCCTTTGGTACTCGCGTGGAACCATACTAGTGCATCCCCGGCGACTTTCGGTGACGGCATTAAATTCCGCCTCACCAAAATCCCCCGTGTGGTTATTTTCTAATAATTTTTTGACTTTTGACTTTTTTACCCCAAATCATCCCTTTGGTACTAACGTAGAGTCAAAACCGTCCATCGTCGGTGACTCTAGATGACGTCATTGAACTTAGCATCCTCAGAAACCCTCGAACGGTCATTTTCCCGCGATTTTGAGGCATTTGATATTTTCACCTCAATTCATCCCTTTAGTACTCGCGTGGAACCACACCAATGCATTCCCAGCGACTTTCGGTGACAGCATTGAATTCCGCCTCGTAAAATTCCCCGAGTTTATATTTTCTGTAATATTTACTTTTTACTTTTTCACCCCAAATCGTCCCTTTGGTACTAACCGTACCGTAGAGTCAAAACCGTCCATCCCCGGTGACTCTAGATGACGCCATTGAATTTAGCTTCCTCAAAAACCCCCGAATAGTCATTATCCCGCGATTTTTGGACATCTGACATTTTTACCATAATTCAACCCCTTTTGTACATGGGTTTAGCCTCACCAGTACATCCGTGGTGACTTTCGATGACGGCATTGAATTCAGCATCCTCAAAAACCCCCGAGTGGTTACTTTCCAGCGATTCTTTGTCCAATTTAAATATATACATTGTGTAGTACGATTGTTATCTATGTGGATGCCAGCAATGTTGCCAAGTTTGTGGCTGCCATAATGTTAGGGAATGTTTGAAATATACAATAAATTTATATACAGGATGCGACTATGCTGCCCCTGGCGGAATTGTTACGAAATTGTGATATACAAATCCCGTTCACTCTGCTATCAATACGAGTACCGTTTGGTTATTACAAATTATTTTTTAAAAATTCCGAATGACCATAGAACTTCTAAATACAGTATACCACCAATAAAACACTTCTTATTACACTTATTGACATGATTTTTATTTCGATTATTGTCAAAGGGTGTTACATTATCATGAATTACTATGTGGCAGCCGCAGCCGTATACGGCTGCCACAAGTACCCGGCTGCCAGTTTGAATGCAAAATGACCAATGTATGGTCTCCGTATTGTTAGCAGGCTGTATATATATATATATATATATATATATATATATATATATATATATATATATATATATATATATATATATATGCGTATTTCATAAAATGCAAAATGTAAATATATATATATATATTTATATTTATATTTTGCATTTTATGAAATACGTATATATATATATATATATATATATATATATATATATATATATATATATATTACACCTAGAAATGAAAAAATAATGAAATAAGAAATATGTTATAAATGTCGAAGGGACAATTTTACTCAAGGTTGCTGTGGTACCGGGAAGTTTTGATTTCTTAGTTTATGTGGAACAGCTCAAATTGTATAGTCAATGATATTAAATCCTATCTTGGTCATGAAATAAAAAGGTAAATATTTCAAATTCGGAAGTCCTATCCATGATCTGACCAATCGTGGAACAGCAATAGGATGAAGTATTTATTTGTTTGTGCAAAGGAAGTGATTAGAATTGCAACAAACAAGGCTTCGCGTGTAAATGCTCCATACGTAGCATAATAAGTACATTGCAAATAAGCGCCGAATAATGTGAGTTAGCGATATCCGCTGGGCATACTCGATGATTTTCTGTGAATTGTTAAACCCAACACGAAGCAAGGTCTGCACGAACGAGGCAGATGTTTTATTCAACACTTCCATAACACCGGCCTGTAAACTCTTTCTAATATGTTACAACCGAGTTGAAAATGTCACATACAATATTTAATTTGGATAAAAATCGAATTTTCTTCAAATAAAAATGTAATTAAAAAGAACGACTGAAGTTTTAAGTTTTAGCTTAATTTACTAGGCTTGCTTTAGTGATTATCGGAAATGTTTTATTCGCACAATATTACGTTTGCTAAAAATATATGTATTGAAAATTTAATTATCCCTAACCGATAACCGGGAAAACCTTCTGTTTGGCAACAACTATGGTATGACATTGATATTGACTATGTATATTTTGTAAATAAAACGTGGTCTTACTGTTATTATAAATGTATATCCTGTTCAAAGACCCAATAAAATATGTTCTTAGATTTTTTAAAATCAAATTAGGATGTAAAGTATCGTAATGTTGTTGGACCTGTCTTTTGCAATTCCTAGGCGGGAAGATTATTGTGTTGTAAATATAAGTTTTGTTCGTCTAACTTATAGCATTTAAAATCTTAGCCTACCCTACAATCCACAATTCATTCAAGGAGAGATCAAGACTAGAGGGCAGCCACTATCCATGCAACTACCAACATAAAGGTTAAGAGAACCATCTTGTAAATATCTATTTTTTCATTACGAATCCAAAGTTAACGTTATTAGTAACGGAAGGTGTATATGGTTCCCTTCCTTCTCAGCAAAACTCAGTAGATTTTACATAACGTCTGTGACCAGTGCTTACTCGGTCTGGTAGTACTTTTGTGTTGCTGATTTATGTAATCAATAATAGATAAATAAACTTATATACCTTGTAATATAAATATTAGAATAGGGAAACTAAGAAGAACTACGTCTAGATTTGTCAGGCTAATCTCTGGTCCTAAGGTGTAAGACAAAGATTTAATGGGAGAAATGATCGTGCAATCACTAGGGAGCGCTGCAAACTGTTAAAGAAAGTATATAAGCAGAATTTTGCTTCAACAATTGTGCTTTCTTATGTGTACTAGAAAATTATCCATGCGAGAATGTGTTAGAATAGGTGTTGTTGTGCAGCAATACGTTAGTTACATGCAGAAGTTAGGAAGAATGTCTAGATAACGCCGAATATAAATGTCGCTGAAGAATAGCTGTTTGATAATGCCAGTTTATAGATTTAAACCAATGACGTATAATCCTAAATTTTCCTTTACCAATCAATAAAACCATTACAGTTTTTACAAAATATTGTTTTAATTGAGTGTGTGTGTGCGTGTGTGTGCGCGCGCGCGCGTGTGTGTGTGTGTGTTGTAAGTGAGGTTCGTTTGTTTTTTTTCAAAATCTTTCATTTTCAGTGGCTCAGTACGGCTAAGAAGCTTATAGCTGATAATATCTTGCATCACTAGATATAATTATTTTTGCAATACCGAGAATTTATGAATAGGCTATAATTGCCAAAGATTCTTTGAGGAACAGTTTTGTAACTGAGTATTAATAATACTCAAGTGAGAGAAAACACAGTGTAAGTGTGAATAATGAATACAGTGAAAAGCAAGTAAATAGCAAAAATATTACAAGATTGAAACATTTATAAAACTTTATTACAGTTTTGTCTTTCCTCCACATCACTATTTATTATATGCATAAACCTTCAACAACGGCTTAAAGTTATAAGCACCATTTTCAGATACCCAAGCGTTATTTTATTACTCAGCGATTCATAAAATTAGTTTCAAGAAATAAGAAAGCAAACGTATTTTTCTAATTTGTATCACCTAGTGTTAGGTTCACTTGATTCTATAATTCGGAATTTTACCAGTGAAGCCAATAACCTTGTATTCTAATAGAATTTCATATACATTATAGGCTATGACGTTTTAAGTAAATGGATTACAATTTCTTAAATTTATTACTATTGCAAGATATTTGAGGAACCATTTTATACATCTGATTTTATTTAGTAATAAATTTAGTGCCTGTTATGCAGCGCCAGTACAAATAAAAATTTTGATTTAATCTCCCGAATTGGAAACTTTCTTCCGTTGTTATTAGCTGCAAGAATTTCAGCGAAAGTTCCTATCGGTATTGTTACAAACTTACTAATATTACTTACATCAACTAAATCCAAATGTTATTGTATCAATTAATGTTTAACTTTCCTCATAACAAAGCTGGCGATTTGCCACCTTCACTGCGACTCCAACGTGCTCCAAGTTACGAATTGTTTTAGTTATATTTTGTTGTGCAGCTGACACAATGCCATCTATATCATGAAATACTTATAATAATACCTAACAAACTTGAACCAAATTCTATTTTCTATCATTTGTTACTTTCACATGTGTTTCTTAAATGTATATTTTGAACAAGATGAAAGGTCTTTCAAGCAAACCACGGGTGTCGGGTAAATTAGATCCGTTGCACAAACACACAGCCAACTTGTTATTATTATTATTTTATTTTTTATTTTTAAAGCATTACAATAAAGTAATATATACGTATTTTATAACTCAACGTCAATGTTTACGATAAGTTTGTTTATAAAATGGAGTAAGTTCCCTTTTAATGTCCAATGCACATAGCCCTAATCCAATTATTCTGCCCGTATTACATTGCCGTATAAATACTTAACTTTTAAAATACTTAATTTTTAAACCAACAACTTATAAGACACACAAAAATACCAATTTTCATAAAACATTTCGTCATACCAGTTTCTACGGAAGGCCAACTATATCTTTCTTAGAAACCCCTATACGAAGATTTAGGTGGAAGGAAAGGGTAACTACTTCGCTTTAACAATAGGTAATATTTGTGTTATTTCAATTAACAGTTGTTTTTCCATATTTCAACCTTACCAAACCCGTTACAAATATTTAAACTTTTAACTTTTAACTACATTGAATTCAACTGTAAGCTATAAAATATATCACATTTCCCAGTACAAAATATAAGATAAATATTTCTAATATATATAGAAGGATCTAAAATATAAAATAAACCATGTAAGGATATAATTAAGACTATTTACTCTATTTTGTTGCAATAATATTAGCTTAAGAAATTCATAATAGATATTTTGAGAAGATGTTGTTCAAATACAAGATATATTAAATAATATTTATTCCAAGCTTTTCGTTGATAAACACTATTATGAATGCATTATTGTATTAATCAATCCTGATGTTGGAACTGTTTATCAACGGAAAGCACTAAAGAAACAATAATAAATATTTCTCAATTTGAATCACCTGAATTGTTTTTGATATATATATATGTTTAATAAAACCACTTTCATACAAGAATAAAACCTTTTTTTATTTTGTTATAAAGTTTAGGCTTTTCGCCGATTAGCAGTATCGGCATTATCTAAACTAACTTACCACACTTCTAACTTATACTGTACCTACATTAAGACTGCTCTTATACAAATTGTACTACGTTCAAACATATAATTTTATTGACTTACTGTGCCTGAACAAATACAAAATATTGATTCTCATTCAATTACTCTTTAATTTTCAGAATATAATTAAATATGCTAAAGATTGTGTTGTGCTTAGATTTTGTCTGTAACTTGATCATGAATTCGTCTGCCTGTAATTCTATGTTTGTATATTTCCATATTTTCCAAGATGTTCATTTTTAATCCCTTCTCCACGTGTTTAATTTGCGTTATATTCTCTATTTTTGTGAGCTCATGATTATTTAGTAAACAATGTGTAGCAAGATTAGACTTATAATTTCCTGGTTTTTTGAATGCATTCAAATGCTCTTTGTATAGCTTTTTTATTTTCTTTTTAGTTTGTCCTACAAAATATTTTTGGCAATCATTATATTTTATACTATGAACTCCATTTATATTATAATATTTAGATTCAACATCTGTCATTAAAAACTAATTTATTTTATTATTTGTATAATAAACCATCTTGATATTAGTTTTTTTAAATACCTTAACAATAGGTATAACTTCAAACCCCGTAAATAAGAATTTGGACCAAATAATGTTTTTATTTTCATATCTTGCATTCCTAATTTTACTAATATTATTTCCCAATGTTTGAAGGACATTATATTTAGTTTATTAATTGTTTCCCTTCTATATCGATTATTCACTGCAATTTGATATATAATGTTAAATTCCCTAGTTCTATTGCTTTGATTAAAGAGAACTTGATTCATTCTATAAAATAAGTTATAAAAATATGACATTTTTTGATTATACGAATGGTTTGAGTAATTTGATATAGTTTTATCAGTTTTTGTGGGTTTTCTATGAATTGAAAAATTTAATTTATGATTCTCATTGCAAATAGTTATATCTAAACAATTTATTGCATTGTGCTTTTCTATTTCGTGTGTAAATTGTATTTTATTATTCATTTTATTTATCTCATTAATTGATATCTCAGAATAGCTAAGCTGTCCCCTTTTTTACCTGTCACTTTTACGTGAAACCTCTAAAAGCCCTAACCTACCTACACATGTCTCTGAAATGAAGCTTTGCCACCTTTGTTGGTGGTATATGTACGTTTAACTATTTTTTATTTATACTACATTTAGTAAACGAAATTGATTGTGCTGATGAAATCACAGTGTTGCCACTTTTGTTCCTGCTCTTTGTTAGATGAAATCTTTCTGTCCTCATTTTAACTGTCACAGTTACCACCAACTTATTGAATTTTGTCTGTTCAGTTTATTTGTGGCTTCAACCATTACCAGGATTCTTCCTGCTTTCTGTAGATTAACCTACATATTCATGTTACACAACATAAATTCCACTATCACAAATATTCAACAATAATACTACTTTCAAAAGTGCTAACCACGAACTCATCTGCAGGGGAAGGGTAAAATACTTGAAAAATAAAATGTTTTACATTATAATTCTTGAAGTTTTGGGTTGGTTGTGTCCACAATATGTACAGTGTAATTCGATCTTTTAATATCAACATCTTCTCACAATATTTATTATGAATTTCCTACGTTAATATTATTGCAACAAAATAGAGTAAATAGTCTTAATTATATCCTTACTTGGTTTATTTTATATAGTAGATCCTTCTATATATATTAGAAATATTGATCTTATATTTTGTACTGGGAAATGTGATATATTTTATAGCTTACAGTTGAATTCAATGTACAGTTTCGTAAAAAGTTAACTTTTCTTGTGTCAATGCTCTAGGCAAGGACTGTTCAAGAACCCCTTCTTTTATTTCAAAACTAGGTTTTACCTAGACTAATAAAGATTGATCCCTCTCTATTAGGGTAGAACGGAAAGCAAATATTACAACTGCAATGTTGAAATAAATTTTAACTATTTCTGCAAATTCTTGAAACGAGCCTGTCGTTGGAAATATTAGAGCAATTTTTGCACGTGGTCAAGGGTCGGGGGTATTGAATTAGCTATTTTTAGTGGTAAGAAGAAACAAACAACAAGCATACCCACAATGATTTGGAAAACATATTTCTATCCACTGCAATTATAAAATAAATAATTACCAAAATAGTGAACATACGTGTATCTATAATAAAAATATAATGCTCATTTTATAGAGATAGTCTGGTAAACATAGCTCACTGCCAAACAATTAACTGAGTAATATTTCATAGTTTCCGGTTACCAATTAGTTTCCAGCAACAACACCCTTCAACCATTAATTTATATATCAGTCTTATGTAGAGCAAGTGTCTTATTACAATGCTTAATTATTACTGTTTGTTTATTATATAATAATACAATTGGGTTAAACATTATCCATTATATTATTAAATCAAAACTTTTCACAATATCTTACATTCCTTATAATTATACGAGCATTGTAAAACTGAATCTTTAGCATATACAAATATATCGTAAGCCCTATTGGCAAACAAAATCAACTATAAGTGCATTGTTACAAGAATATGATATCGTGCTTCTCTATAGTACATTGCAAATTAGTAATATTTTCGTATTTAAATGGGCGCTAAATATACAACCCCAATCGACGGCGAAGTATTTCTCGGGATATTTCACTCCAGGGATTAATACAAAGATTCGCCGAAGTACAGAGTGGTAATAAATGTAGTCTCTAATAACGTTATAAATAAACCATAGAGAAATCTCGATAGTATTTGTTAAACAATGTGACATACAACATTAGGTTTGTGTTTTTCTTCCCTACTTAAATAAAGTTCTTAATAATTTATTGTTAAATGAGACAAAAATGTAAACTTGTTCTAATATTGGTAGCAGAATATTCACAGACTTTACTTGCACCTCAATTAAGTTTAGAAAATATGTAGAAAATATTTGGAATAAACTATTTTATAATTCTATCAACATTGACACTTTAAGGGTTTTAAATATTCACACTCTTGTTGTAAACGTTCTAAGGTGATCTAACAATATGAGACGAGCATATACAATATTCTCTCAGTTTTCCTTTTATATCGTGCGACATTCTCTTTATGAGATTATCGCTCTCAAGTCATTCGCTCAGCATGAACAATGCTCCTTCCTTAGCATAAACTAGATGGAGTTTCATTTAGAATATTATGCTTGACGTTTTCTTAAGGTGATAATTTTAACTTTCCTTTTATCACCTATGGAAACATACAACGTCATAAATACAGAAAAAACAATGATAAGGATATAAACTACTTTATATGAAATGTAATGAAAGATTGCCAAAGACGTTTTATCTAGGGAGGACATAGGAAATGTCCACGGAGGAGGTAACGCTAAAGGTAGACAAAATATAGGAATAGATACGCAACATAGTAAATTTCAATTATAAGTATAATACAAATATTGGTTTTAAAATCTTTAGAAAGTGTTTACTTTTGTTTTATTCAGAATGAAAACCTTGATAGTCAAAGGTTTCAGCAGCATTTGTAGTGACACTTCTAATGACGCAATCAAATCATTGCGAAATAGATATTTTTAGAACTGTTTAAATGATCGTTCTAATATCTCGTCATAGCGTTCTATAAGCTATATAATATATACAACGAGTTTGTAAAAGAGACGAGGCTGGCGCAGGATTCTACAGGATCTACCTAGTTAAAATAGCTTACAGTAGATAACTTTTTTTTGTTATTCTAAGAAATTAATAACCATTTCATTACAATGTATTTATTAATTTGTCTAGT
Source organism: Prosapia bicincta (assembly GCA_036971475.1). NCBI lineage: Eukaryota > Metazoa > Arthropoda > Insecta > Hemiptera > Cercopidae > Prosapia > Prosapia bicincta. Next base: position 183,149,945 of record JBAIZL010000001.1, read on the forward strand.
ATTTTACTTACTTTAACTGAATTATGGTTCTTGGCCCAGATATAAATTCTTTTGACTGATCAAACGTTATTAATGTTATGCAGCAAATATATAAGTATTGTAGAAGTAGCTATGCTAATTCTTGACAAAGAAAATTTTAAAAAAATAATTTTTTTCATTTTTTTACGTATTACTATACGTGTTATTAGATTTACTTATTATTTCAAAAATATATTAAAAACGTGACGCGTCATTTTAGAAGGCTAATTATTCATCAAAAAAACAAACTTCAGTAATTATTACATCATTTCGTACGTTATTAATACAAATACTACCCAATATTATTATTGTAAAACTATGCAACTGCAGTTAAAAGTTTAAATGTTTGTAACGGGTTTGGTAAGGTTGAAATATGGAAAAACAACTGTTAATTAAAATAACACAAATATTACCTATTGTTAAAGCGAAGTAGTTACCCTTTCCTTCCACCTAAATCTTCGTATAGGGGTTTCAAAGAAAGATATAGTTGGCCTTGCGTAGAAACTGGTATGACGAAATGTTTTATGAAAATTGGTATTTTTGTGTGTCTTATAAGTTGTTGGTTTAAAAATTAAGTATTTTAAAAGTTAAGTATTTATACGGTAATGTAATACGGGCAAAATAATTGGATTAGGGCAACGTGCATTGGCCATTAATAGGGAACTTACTCCATTTTATAAACAAACTTATCGTAAACTTTGACGTTGAGTTATAAAATACGTATATATTACTTTATTGTAATGCTTTAAAAATAAAAAAAATAATAATTGTAACAAGTTGGCAGTGTGTTTGTGCAACGGGATCTAATTTACCCGACACCCGTGGTTTGCTTGAAAGACCTTTCATCTTGTTCAAAATATACATTTAAGAAACACATGTGAAAATAACAAATGATAGAAAATAGAATTTGGTTCAAGTTTGTTAGGTATTATTACAAGTATTTCATGATATAGATGGCATTGTGTCAGCTGCACAACAAAATATAACTAAAACAATTCGTAACTTGGAGCACGTTGGAGTCGCAGTGAAGGTGGCTAATCGCTAGCTATGTTATGAGGAAAGTTAATCATTAATTGATACAAAACATTTGGATTTAGTTGCTGTAAGTAATATTAGTAAGTTTGTAACAATACCGATAGGAACTTTCGCTGAAATTCTTGCAGCTAATAACAACGGAAGAAAGTTTCCAATTCGAGAGATTAAATTAAAATTTTTATTTGTACTGGCGCTGCATAACAGGAACTAAATTTATTACTAAATAAAATCAGTGGTATAAAATGGTTCCTCAAATATCTTGCAATAGTATTAAATTTAAGAAATTGTAATCCATTTACTTAAAACGTCATAGCCTAAAATTATTTCTCGTGACGGACTGACGTTTTTTTGAAGATCCCGAAGAAAATTTCTGGATGCTGTTCCGTAGCTAAGCGGAAAATCTAGCCTAAGATGGACGTGAAGATGGTTTGCCTTCGAGCACAAGCGATTTCTAATTTTAACTATTTTACTACGTCAAAAATTATTTAAAAAATTAAAGCGTAGCCGTAAAACCGTTATGTGACGATTGATGTAAAGTTCCAGTTTTCAAGACAATCATGAGGGAGATAGGACTGATCCACGTGAAAGTTTTTTGGATAGTCTGAATTTTATTAGCAAATTAACGGTTGATTAAATTTCTTAATATTAAAAATTTTAATTACTTTAAATAAAAATATAATCACCTATTTCAACTTATAAGCAATTAACTGGTTTTCGAAAAGCATATAAGTGGTGGTGATGAAATATTTTTTTTTTTTATATAAAATGAAAGTTCTAAAATCACAAGATTAAAATTATAACAAGTATTTGTTTAAAAAAGTCAAAACACTTTATGTTCGAAATCAATAAAAACATAATTTATTTGAAATCAATATGAGTAGAAGTACAAGAAATTCAAAAAGAAAATCAATAATAAATGAGTTTTACTTAAGATAATAGTACCATTTTTATGTCCATATATCATCCATTAATAATCTGGGTTCAAAGAACTCTAAATATTTAAATCAAGTAAAATTGGTTTTGTAATCCTTGATATTTGATGTCCGTGGCCACAAACGTAAATTAAAAGGAAAGGCACAAGGAATAATCTTGCCTTTTACTTCTACAAATAATTATATGGACATAAAGTAGTATATATTGGTATACATTATTCCTCTGTTGCTTTTAAATATGTATGTAAATTTATGTGTGTAATTTTAACTCTTAACAACTAAAATATTCTCACAATGACTACAGATGTTAGAAGCGTTTAAATAATAGTATTATCGATTTAATTGATAAACTTTTAGCAAAATTATATGAACATTTCTGAACATTATAAAACATTAAAGTATATTTCATGTATAAAGAACTGCTTAGTAATAATAAAATACATAACATAAATTCAATGGAATTTAAGTTAGAATGGTATATTATTTTGGAAAATCAAATTTAAATTTATATTTTAATTTTCGTTTAATAAAAATAAATTGGACCAAAAAATAGTTACAATTAATATAACTATCCTGTGGTAAATCTACTAAATAAAATGTATGAAATTTTTCCAGAAGAAGAGAGAGTAAAATTAAATTGCTTAATCAAATTATCAAACAGATTTTTAAAAAATATTCTTGCAATAGAAAAGTGATATACAAATTTACAGGTAGACAGAAATTAAAATTTATTTATAATCACATAAGATAGTACGAACGTTTTGGTGGGTTTTTAAGCAAAGTCCAATGATTTTTCCACTGCGATCACGCTCGACACACCATAAGTACCAGGATATGTTAATTGGAGTGGGTTCATAATCTGATCGCGGTTGAACTAGCGCATTTCGTCCCTACAGTGCCCATTATCAGCAGGTACAGTTAACGCGTTGGCCTCATTGTAGGTAGGGTGTGGAACATGTGTTTCGGGGCAATATCCCTGAGAGGGTGCCAGGGGACATTCAGATTTTTTAAGCCACAATTATATTTTCAGTAAAAACCAATATTCCATTTCCAAGTCTAGTCATTTCAAATTTGGGTGACTGTTTATACTTTCAAAAGCAGACTAAGTGAAAAATAAATAAATAAAACAAACACTGTTTAGCTAAAAGTAATGATTTTAGGTGCATACTTTGCTTAGTATATATACGTCTTAAAATGTTAAAGTAAATAGATGGTGTTAAGAACTATTTTACACTATAATTCACTCAAAACATTTCATCAGTTTATCTAAAAGTAGCTTGGGCGATGTCAGGTGTACAAGACAGGTGATCTAACTATTGCAAATAAATATCACAAGGGGATTTGGGCAAAGGGGTCATGCGGTGCTACATATCAGGTTAACAAAGACTTTCTTAAAACCATCTTTGAGCGTAAAAGGTAGGTGCCTCAGCTGTCTGCCGCTCATGTAGATATAAAAGACATGTTAATTTCTGATTATGTTTAGATTATTGGCAACGGCCGATTGCATAGTACCTATGCACCACACACATTCTTCAACAATTTTAGTCACAGCTTTATCAATACCAATCTGGCGTCGCTATACTTTCCTGGACTGAAGGAAAGTCTAAACGGTTACCGCTTTAAAAGTAACGAGAATCTTTTAGTCTACGTCCCAACTCTTATCTGTTAACGACACACACAAGAATAAGATCTTAATCGTGAAGTCTATTGTTTCGAAAAGTAACAGTAAGTTTGCATGATATTCAGTAATACAAAATAAAAAATATGTTCATATACATGCTATTTACGACCTTACAGAATATTTAAACAAAATTAATCACTGCCAAAATGGATTAACCTGATAGTTTAATAAATACTATATCTGAAGAAGAAAAAGAAGTATGAGTCCCTGCGTCTAACAATGGGGATTGTTATTGTGTCAGAACTACGTTATAAGGGCTTTGTTGGCAGAATACTGAAAAATGTCAGGTGAGCTCGTTATTCTTTGTAAGAGGATAAGCCTTCCAAGGAGACCAAAAGCATATTTCAACAAATCATCTACCTTTTTCTCCTCCTCTCGTCCAGTTTTTTCCCCGTTTTTATTAGGTTAATTTTATTATTAATATTGTTTCTTATGTGGACACACAAAATTAACAGTTATAGTAGCATGATAAATAAAGCAATAAAATACACACAAGATAACAAACACAAATTAAATGACGAATTAGATTACATTACAAAAATAGCAGTAGATAATGGATGGAACAAACACCTTATAAAAAATATATACAATAAATTCACAAAAAAACCTAACCTCAACACAACACTACAACCGGAACACAAAAATAATAAAAGTAAAAAAATCTACCTAAAATATAAATACACCAATAACAAAATAGAAAAAATAACAAATATATACAACAAGGAATACTACACTTCAACATACAAACCAAACAACAAAATAATAAAGTATCTTAATAACACAAACCACAAAATAAATTAAGAATAACATAACCTATCAAGAATTTAAAAAATTACATGTAACAACTGTAACGCATTTCACATAGGGAAAACAACCTAATCATTTAAAATATGATTTGAAGAACATTATAGAGCATTCAAAAACAAAAATTCAAAAGTGACACATGTTGCAGCAAACCTAATATCACATAAACATGAAATAACAAATTACGAAAATAACCTAACTATACTTGAAATCAATAATAACCCAACTGAACTAAACTCACTAGAATAATACCACATTTATAAAAACATACACAACAATTTAATTAATCTACAAACCAGATATACAGAAGACATACTATTTAAAAACATTATACAAAAGACTCAAGAGGAAACGTGTATGACGTCAACTATTACCAACACCACGGACCGAACATCCACACCAGAAAAAAAGTAATCAGTGATTCGACAATGGTTAAGTGACCGAAAGGCGCATCCATGTAACAACTGTAACGCATTTCACATAGGGAAAACAACCTAATCATTTAAAATATGATTTGAAGAACATTATAGAGCATTCAAAAACAAAAATTCAAAAGTGTCACATGTTGCAGCAAACCTAATATCACATAAACATGAAATAACAAATTACGAAAATAACCTAACTATACTTGAAATAAATAATAACCCAACTGAACTAAACTCACTAGAATAATACCACATTTATAAAAACATACACAACAATTTAATTAATCTACAAACAACATATACAGAAGACATACTATTTAAAAACATTATACACGAGACTCAAGAGGAAACGTGTATGACGTCAACAATTACCAACACCACGGACCGAACATCCACACCAGAAAAAAAGTAATCATTGTTCGACAATGGTTAAGTAACCGAAAGGCGCCTCATCACACAAGGTAAAATCATTGCACTTAATGGTGGACAAAATTACTTACAATAGTAATATACTAACATCATATATATATATATATATATATATATATATATATATATATATATATATATATATATATATATATTTATTTATTTATTTATTTATTTATTTATATTTATATATATATAAAGAAAGCCCATTACCTGAAAACTGCTGCAAACGAAGAAGCAATGTTATAGTATGATTTACTTTGAGCTTTTGCTTGTAATTAAATTGAAATAAATCAAACGATATTTCGTAATTAACTACAGCCACATAAACAGTTTAACAACGTATGCAAATATGAAACAAATAATTGGAATTTTTTTAGTTTCCTGGCTTCTCCTAAAATTAAATTACTTTTATTTTCAAATGCTTGTAACACATTTCCAATCGTTTATTTATAAAAAATCACTCATCTACATCAGCTGTTGTTGGTTTCAGACCAGATGTGTTTAGTATCCCTATTACTAGCCTCTTATTTAACTTATAAACTTGACAGTACTGCGGGTTATTTCCGTACGGACTGTACGTCTCTCTGAAAAGCACTAATTGAGAAGACAAGTGCCGAAGTAGGTTTACAGCAAAACTACAAGAAACTAAGTCTTGCTTTCCTTTGCTGCATTCTATGTATTTTCTATGGAATATTTGTAATTTAGTCTGATTTGTTAACAAAACTCAAATTATTGTATAACTTTTTTGTCATAACAGGTTACACTTCATCTGTATTGGAGTTGGTTTGACTCTAATTACTTCAATTAATAATCGCAATAATTGGAGTAAATTACAATTGACATTAAAATTGTTATTTAAGACCTAAAGGGATATTAATATTTTGGTTAATGATGCTGTGCTACCTATCGTAAAGACCATTCCGTATCCAGCCATTTCTTCATAACACAACCCACCTAACAACCCTAAAGATAGTCGATTCCATGGCCAGTCACATCGTCATTACAAAACCATCGTAGCAGCTGTAATATCAATCCTATCGCTCGACCCCTCGTGTAAATAATTCAATCGTAATAACCGTAAGGACCATTCCCTAGCCAGCCTCTTCGTCATTACAATAACCCCGTAGAACCAGGAATATCCATCCTATCACCAGCTTCCTCGTTATAATAAAATACACGAACCAACCGCAAAGACCATGATCTAGCCAGTCACCCCGTCATGATGAAACGCTCGTAGCAACAGAAATATCCTTCCTCTCCCCAGTCAAATCGAGTTTCTAAAACCCACCCAGGTAATGGAAAGCGGTTCACATAGAACCCTGTGCTGGAAAAATCCCTTCTCGTCAACTTTATGGACATTTTCTTGCTAGTTATCTGAGTCAAATTACTACACGTCGCTAGCTTCACTATTAGAACACTATATCTTTTTAACAGGAAACTCTTGTAACTTCTAGCTATAGTTCCAAACTTAAAGTTTTAGAGGAAGTACGAACATTTAATTTGTGTATTTCGAACTCTTGTGAAATTTTTATCATCCTTATTCTACTCATGTTTTGCGCTCATATTTAGCAAATTCTGTGAATTTACTAGGAAAGTTGTCACAACCTAATTAAAAATCTAACTACAGTATGCAACCACCAGAGATACGTAGACCATTAGATGATTAATTTAAATAAAAGAGGGCGGCAAATACACCTCACTTTAAACAAAATCTGTTTTGGGGATAAGTAAAGGCTTTGGAAAAATTCATTAGTTGTTGAGAGAACGCTGAAGTTAAAGGGAAGTAATAAAACAAGAAAGTGGCACGTATAATTTCACCAGCGAACTAACTACAAAAATTTAAAGTTCACGGAAAGTTTTGTTCCTCTTGTTTCTTTTCATTTATCTAGGTTTAATAAAGAAACAAACAAGTTCCCTTTCCCTAAAACCCAAGAATCACTCTTGAGTTAATTAATAACTCATTGTAGGTTACTTGCTAGGTCGGTTATAGAGGTGGATTTGAAGAATGGGCTTGAAGAGGTGTTTCCCCGTTCCCAACATTTTTGCGTGACAGAAAAAGTATAACTTCCTAAAAAAATAAAAAAATATATAGACTGCAGTGTAGATTATCTAACAATAGTTTAAATCAAAAGATGTTTAAAGCCTAATATTTGCTTCTTATGTAGTTCATGAGTCTAGAATTACCAAATCATTATTTTTGTTTTATTGTGTGTGTGTGTTTGCGTGTGTGTGTGTTTACTTTAATTAAAAAAAGCACAAACACAAACTTCTTTTTTACAGGAACATACATATATATATATATATATATATATATATATATATATATATATATATATATATATATTTTAAAACAACACAGGTTATTCAAATACAAGAATATTTATTATTTTAAATCCTATGGATTTAAAATAATAAATATTCTTGTATTTGAATAACCTGTGTTGTTTTAAATTATTAAACAAGAATACGTATTTTATATTTATATATATATATATATATATATATATATATATATAGAGAGAGAGAGAGAGAGAGAGAGAGAGAGAGAAAGAGAGAGAGAGAGAGAGGCCAATATACTGGAAGAGAGGAAGAGAAAAAAGTAGATGATTTGTTGAAATATGCTTTTGGTCTCCTTGGAAGGCTTTTCCTCTTAAAAAGAATAACGAGCTCACCTGACATTTTTCAGTATTCTGCCAACAAAGCCCTTATAACGTAGTTCTGACACAATAACAATCCCCATTGTTAGACGCAGGGACTCATACTTCTTTTTCTTCTTCGGACATAGTATTTATTAAACTATCAGATTAATCCATTTTGGCAGTGATTAATTTTGTTTAAATATTCTGTAAGGTCGTAAATAGCATGTATGTGAACATATTTTTTTATTTTGTATTAGTGAATATCATGCAAACTTACTGTTACTTTTCGAAACAATAGACTTCACGATTAAGATCTTATTCTTGTGTGTGTCGTTAACAGATAAGAGTTGGGACGTAGACTAAAAGATTCTCGTTACTTTTAAAGCGGTAACCGTTTAGACTTTCCTTCAGTCCAGGAAAGTATAGCGACGCAAGATTGGTATTGATAAAGCTGTGACTAAAATTGTTGAAGATGTGTGTGGTGCATAGGTACTATGCAATCGGCCGTTGCCAATAATCTAAACATAATCAGAAATTAACATGTCTTTTATATCTACATGAGCGGCAGACAGCTGAGGCACCTACCTTTTACGCTCAAAGATGGTTTTAAGAAAGTCTTTGTTAACCTGATATGTAGCACCGCATGACCCCATTGCCCAAATCCCCTTGTGATATTTCTTTGCAATAGTTAGATCACCTGTCTTGTAAACCCGACATCGCCCAAGCTACTTTTGGATGAACTGATGAAATGTTTTGAGTGAATTATAGTGTAAAATAGTTCTTAACACCATCTATTTACTTTAACATTTTAAGACGAATATATATATATATATATATATATATATATATATATATATAAAGAACAAAAGTCAAAATACAAATACAAGAATTATATTTGAATTTACAATTCAAAGCTTTTCGTTGGCTAACAGTACCAACATCATCAGGAATATTAAACAATTGTTTCTTCAAATATAATTCTTGTATTTGTATTTTGACTTTTGTTCTTTATTAATACACAAGAAAACATATTGCGATTATTATATATACTGTATATATATATATATATATATATATATATATATATATATATATATATATATTTATTTATATATATATATATATATATATATATATATTTATTTATATATATATATATATATATATATATATATATATATATATATATATATTTATATATATATATATATATATATATATATATATATATATATATATATATATATATATATATATATATATATACTAAGCAAAGTATGCACCTAAAGTCATTACGTTTAGCTAAACAGTTTTTGTTTTATTTATTTATTTTTCACTTAGTCTGCTTTTGAAAGTATAAACAGTCATCCAAATTTGAAACGACTAGACTTGGAAATGAAATATTGGTTTTTACTGAAAATATGATTGTGCCTTAAATCTCTGAAAGTCCCCTGGCACCCTCTCAGGGAGATTGCCCCGAAACACATGTTCCACACCCTACCAACAATGAGACCAACGCGTTAACTGTACCTGCTGATAATGGACACTGTAGATACGAAAAGCGCTAGTTCAACCGCGATCTGATTACGAACCCACTCCAATTAACATATCCTGGTACTTCTGGTGTGTCGATGATCGCAGTGGAAAAATCATTGGACTTTGCTTTAAAAAACCACCAAAACGTTCGTACTTTCTTATGTGATTATAAATAAATTTTAATTTCTGTCTACCTGTAAATTTGTATATCACTTTTCAATTGCAAGAATTGTTTTTAAAAATCTGTTTGATAATTTGATTAAGTTATTTAATTTTACTCTCTCTTCTTCTGGAAAAATTTCATACATTTTATTTAGTAGATTTACCACAGGATAGTTATATTAATTGTAACTATTTTTTGGTCCAATTTATTTTTATTAAACGAAAATTAAAATATAAATTTAAATTTGATTTTCCAAAATAATATACCATTCTAACTTAAATTCCATTGAATTTATGTTATGTATTTTAATATTACTAAGCAGTTCTTTAAACATGAAATATACTTTAATGTTTTATAATGTTCAGAAATGTTCATATAATTTTGCTAAAAGTTTATCAATTAAATCGATAATACTATTATTTAAACGTTTCTAACATCTGTAGTCATTGTGAGAATATTTTAGTTGTTAAGATTTAAATTACACACATAAATTTACATACATATTTAAAAGCAACAGAGGAATAATGTATACCAATATATATTACTTTATGTCCATATAATTATTTGTAGAAGTAAAGGGCAAGATTATTCCTTGTGCCTTTCCTTTTAATTTACGTTTGTGGCCACGGACATAAAATATCAAGGATTACAAAACCAATTTTACTTGATTTAAATATTTAGAGTTCTTTGAACCCAGATTATTATTGGATGATATATGGACATAAAAATGGTTATATTATCTTAAGTAAAACTCATTTATTATTGATTTTCTTTTTGAATTTCTTGTACTTCTACTCATATTGATTTCAAATAAATTATGTTATTATTGATTTCGAACATAAAGTGTTTTGACTTTGTTAAAAATTAACTTGTTATAATTTTAATCTTGTGATTTTAGAACTTTCATTTTATATTTAAAAAAAAAAATATTTCATCACCACCACTTAAATGGTTTTCGAAAACCAGTTATATGCTTATAATTTGAAATAGGTGATCATATATTTATTTAAAGTAATTAAAATGTTTAATATTAAGAAATTTAATAAACGGGGAATTTGCTAATAAAATTCAGACTAGCCAAAAAACTTTCACGTGGATCAATCCTCTCTCCCTCATGATTATCTTGAAAACTGGAAATTTACATCAATCGTCACATAACGGTTTTACGGCTCCCTTTAATTTTTTAAATAATTTTTGACATAGTTAAATAGTTAAAATTCGAAATCGCGTGTGCTCGAAAGCAAACCATCTTCACGTCCATCTTAGGCTAGATTTTCCGCTTAGCTACGGAACAGCATCCAGAAATTTTCTTCTGGATCTCCAAAAAAACGTCCGTCCGTCACGAGAAATAATATTCGTCTCATGCCCACCGAGAAGTCCCCACTATTCTGCTACGCAGTATATTTATTTATCCAAACTTTGTCCTAACTTGCAACATAGTCTTCTAATGAACTTTTTTTTCCTATGGTAGTCTCAGTGCAAATACATATTTTAAACTTTTTCTAAGGCAGCATTATTATACCTTTAATGAAATTCGCTTATTATTTGTGACATTAGTTTAAATATAAATACTTATTTTAAAATTTTTACATTTGTGTTTGACTTACATTTCTTAAAAAGTCATCCTTTCAATTTTAAATTAAATCTTAGAAACTTGTCATATAATTTCACAACTGATTTTTTTCACATTATAATTTTTTTTAAATATTGCATACGTCAAAATATTTTCTTCGCAAAATCAAACGTCTTGTAAACAATTTTATTTCACAAACACACAATTATATTTCTTTTCCTATTTTCAAAATGACATTACTTACTCTTTTATTAAATTTTACTCTTGCTTTGAAATTACCTCTTCAAATCACTTTGTACAAAATCATTCTTTGTTTCTAAATTACTCTTTGTTTAAATTTACATTTGTTTAAAATTACTCTTTGTTTCAAAATTGCTTTTAGTTTGAATTACTCTTTGTTTCAAAATGGCTTTTTGTTTGAATTACTCTTTGTTTCGAAATTGCTCTTTGTTTGTCAACATTGCCTAGCTATATTATTCACAATCCACTTTCTGGGACCTGTTAACTCCACTCACTTCCTGTAAGCCAACAAATTTCAACATCAACTACGCTATATATCTACACAATTTTTCCTCTCAATTCTCAAAATTAAGCATGTACAATTGCCTCATAACCTTTCGTTATCTCTACAATATTTCGTACATCCTATATCTCCTTGGATTTCAAAACACATACTTTAAAAATCCAATTACATTATTCTTAAATTAAATCCCATACTTTAATTTAAAAATTATATAGCTAGCATGCTGACCAACAAAGGACTAAATTTGTCTATTACACTTAAAAATTTCTTTCAAATATTTCTCTAAACAATTATGAATTAACTTCTTGCTAAGCTCATAGTATTTATAAACAAGAATCAAATTAAATGGATCCTAGGTTTGCACATTTATACTTAATTTTGAGTCAAGTGTATAGTCTGTTGATTCCCCATCTGTCATTTAATCGGTGTAGTGTTATGTATTTTGAGATTTTTGACTATGTCTATCTCGTGTACATTATGTATTGCATGCCAAGTACACTTTGACATACAATGTGAATATTGCCGTGGGTTAAATTACATACAAAGGCACATTCCTATTTTCCTTGTTAATTTTTTCCTGTTCTAAAAACAAGGCTTGATTATTTCCAAGTTTAAAAATATCCAAACATGTTAACTGATTTTAAAAAGATATGAAGTTTTACTAAAACACCTTTATATGTCTATTAAATACAACTTATACATTTAAATTTAAATGCCTTTAAATTCAACTCGTAAATTTATTTTTCATTCAACAACACTTTTAAATTCCATTACTTTCAACTTCAATTACAATTTTTTTTCATTTTATTTGATCAATTAGAATCATATTAGGTTTACAGAAAAATTATTAATCAGACAGTTTTACTTTTAATTTTAAAACTTTTTAATTCAATAAATCTTACAGACTTTATTAAATTATTTTATCGTGTGATAAACTGACTTACCCCAGCGCTCAGAAAACAAAGCGAGCATATTCCACTAAATAAACAAAGCAATCTCAATGGGTAGACATTGTGCTTCAGGCTATGCACAAACATTCTAAAAATGGACAATGATTCACCCTACAGCAAACCAATTCTCTCCTGACTAGGCATAGATACATCACAAAAACAGGATTTACTTAAAAATGAACTTCCCATCTGTGTAAACAAACTGCGCTTTTACGTTTTCAAAGAAAGTCCTTTACATTAAATTTTAACTATGTATTATAAAAACCTTTCCTTTCTGTTAAGACAAGTTACAACTGCCCGAATCAAATATACTTCTCTTCCATAAATAAATATTTTCAAAAGTTTTAAAATTTATTGAACACACCAACTCAATTATTCAATTAAATAAGCAGAGTTGCTCAATTTATGTAACGCTCTTTATTTTTGTAACACTAATTCTTAAGGAATTAATGCTGATATTAATTATTGGAGAGGTTTAGTTAAACACTTTAATAGTTGAGCTGCAATGTCACATGTTTAATTGAAAATAAGAATGATGTGTTCAATAATTAACTTAAACGACAAATGCTAATTTAAACAAATCAAACTTCACTTCACCAAATATATATATATATATATATATATACATCCCGCTATCAATATGGCAGCATTTCATTTTGCAACCATATGGCAGCCACTTGAAAGAGTGGAGTATAAATGTTTTTCGTCGTGTATAATTTATTTCTAATAAACATGATACTACTCCATATACTTTAATTTTATAAAATCATAAAAATACAAAATTGACTGAAGTACTATCAATACGGCAGCATTTCATTTAGGCATCAATATGGCAGCCAGTGTATATTTTCGTTCAGTCTAATAACAATATGGCAGCCGGTGTGTATATTATTCCCACGCTACTAACTATACGAGAACCAACAGTGTTGCCAGTATGGTGCTACTATCTGACTAGTCAAATGTTTAGACTCTAAGACACGTGTGTGTAATCACGGTAAAAACACAAACATTAGTATGGCCCTTCTTCATTTCAGCTGGCCAATTATTTACTCAACTCACATAAGTCTTAGTTGTTAGTTTTCATAAACGTGTACAACTATCGAAAGCTGACGGGAATACAAGTGTGTGCCTCTACAGGAGTAGCAAAAGGATCAATTAGGGTAAAATATCGGAACAAAAAAAAAGCTAGGAAATAATCAATTGGGATGTTTTTAAGGATGCTGAGTTCACTACTGTGAACAAAATTAAACGGGGATGAACGGGTGGGGCTCTATAGGAGTTATAAAGGAGGATTTTGACTTGGGGTCAAAATGACAAAAGGCAAAAAAAACTAGAAAATGATTAGTCGGAGGGTTTTAATGGTGCTGAGTCTTTTACCGTTATCGAACGTAATGGGGATACACAGGTGATCCTCTATGGGAGTAGCAAATGATGAATTGGAGTATAAATGTGATGGGCAAAACAAAGCTAGAATATGATCAATCGTAGTGTTTTGGAGGTAGCTGAGTCCAATACCGTCTTCCATATTAATCGGGAATGCACGGATGTGGCTCTACGGGAGTAGAAAAAGGGTAGAATTGTGGTACAATTGTCAGAAGGCAAAAAAACAATTGAAAATGATCATTCGGCTGGGTTTTAATGGTACTGAGTCTTTCACCGTTATCGAACGTCAATGGGGATACGCGGGTGACCCTCTATGGGAGTAGCAAATGATGAAATGGAGTATAATTAATTGTGACATGGCAAAACAAAGCTAGAATATGATAAATCGTAGTGTTTTCGAGGGTTCTGAGTAGAATACCGCCTTCAATATTATAATGGGATGCACGGGTGTGGCTCTACGGGAGTAGAAAGGGGATGAATTGGGGTAAAATTTTCAGAAGGCAAAAAAACAATGGAAAGAGATCACTCGGGTGTTTTAAAGGTGCTGAGTCTTTTACCGTTATCGAAAGCCAGTGGGGATACATAGGTGATCCTCTATGGGAGTAGCAAATGATGAATTGGAGTATAAATCTGAAAACGCAAGACAAAGCTAGAGTATGATCAAACGTAGTGATTTTTAGGTCGGTGAGTCCAATACCGTCTTCCATATTAATCGGGAATGCACTGGTGTGGCTTTAAGGGGGTAGAAAAGGGGTAAATTAGGGTAAAATTGTCAGAAGGCAAAAAAACAATTGAAAATGATCATTCGGGTGGGCTTTAATGGTGCTGAGTCTTTTACCATAATCGAACGTCAATGAGGATACACGGGTGACCCTCTATGAGAGTAGCAAATGATGAATTGGAAGTATAATTGTGAGAAGGCAAAAAAAAAACTAGAAAATGATCAATCGTAGTGTTTTGGAGGGTGCTGAGTCCAATAATGTCTACATTATTAAACAGGGATGCTCGGGTGTTGCTCTACGAGAGTAGAAAATTGCTAATTTGGGGTAAAATTGTCAGAAGGCAAAAAAAATATATATATAATGATCACTCGGGGAGTTTTAATGGTGCTGAGCCTTTTACCGTTATCGATCGTCAATGGGGATATACGGGTGATTCTCTATGGGAGTAGCAAATGATGAATTGGAGTATAGACCTAATTGTGTGAAGAGAAGGTAAAATAGAAGTAGAATATTATGACTTGTAAAGTGAAAGATTCAACCAAATAAGATTTTATTTTGGTATTTTTATCTTTTGGAGGGAATGAACTAGCTGAAGTAAATAGGTACTATCATGAAGTAACTATCATGGTCCCTGTCACACGATTAAAACTGATAATACTGAATGATGTGTTCATCCTTCAGAGATCGAAAATAAACATTATACAAACACATTCATGACGGGTTCGATCCCAGGCGCTAATTGGTCACGTGTTACAATGTGAAATTTATACCGCCATTTCTCCATCTACTTTCAACATACAACCACACGGGACATCTCTTTACAATCAGTTTCGTTTCGGCTACAATAGTACATAGTTGTCTTAGAAATTGTCACATTGATTGTTACAATTCTATTATTTGTTGTTATTTTTAATATGAATTAACGAAATGAAACTTAACAAATTTATTGTTTTTAATAAAAACAAATGTCCACAAATAAATTTAAACCCTCAATTTAAGTCATTTTGTCTATTTAGGTTAGTACACACGGCACTGTCTTATAAAAGGTATTACTCTCTTTGACGTATGTTTGGTAAAAAAGGGAGACACTTGCTAAATCTATGCCTTACGGGTAAATCCACCGCCGTTAGGTTGCTATTTTAAAATTTCCCCGCCCCATTGAAGGTTTTCAGTGCTCTGTCGAGTTTTAGAAATAGTTCTCCAGTTCTGTCAGTAAACATAGTGTCATGGTAACAAAAATACGGGAGTGCAAGTAGACGATTGTATTGTGAATATCAGCAGGTTAGGTGTAGACCGGTATCCATCGATCATCTGGTTTGGTTACATGTTTTCAAAACCCTCAATAGATCTGCAAATAAATGAACGGTTTCATCTTTAACAATATTCAACCTAGATTTCCAAGCGTGCACTGCACGGAATAAAGGCCAAGCACGAATTCAATTTTTTTTCTTCTGAATTTCTCATTTAATTATCAGTCTTAGAGTTAGTACACTAACTTCTCCTATATCCTTACTTTACGAAAATACATTTATTCTCATTTAATTTATTTTATCTCATTGAGCTTTTTGCCACAATTTTTAAATTCTATTTCTTTCGTGTTACAATCTTTTAAGAGTTTTTGCAGTTTAAAACGATTTTGCAGAATTTTTAGACTAATACATCGAATTTTCTTCAACATTTCTTCTTCAGTGTATTAAAAAAATGAAATTTTCAATAATAACTTTTTACTGCTTGTAAAAAAATAATAAAGGATAAGTAAAGGGTTGGCATAAAGTTTATTTACAGTTTTTAAGTTTTTAAAGTTAGGCCTATAGTAGAAAAACAACAAATATTGTATCACCTTTACCTCAGGTAGGTAAGCAGAAAAATCTGTACATTGTAAATAAAAGAAGGCTTTTATTTGGTCGAATTCCAACTAATGTTAATTTCTTGTTCACGTAGGCCTATAGAACACATCTATATTTATAGGTTCAAACGAGCACAAATTACCATTTTCGGATAAAAAAATTTAACATTGAAATAATAGTATTTCTGTACTTACGACAGCCAAATGTAACAAAAAAACTGTTTTATTTTTCTGTGAGCATATGCTTTAAAAGGGTGCATATAGTATTCTAACAAGGAGTAAAATTTTCACGAAGATATGACATTTTAGTGCCAATACCAATCAGTATAAACATTTCACCAAGATATGGGTAAAACATTTTAGGTATTTATTCAAGGATTCATGTATCATAGGTGGTTTTGTGCCAATAAAACTAGAGTGCAGTTCAGGCGGTTTAGGCAATGGTAAATATACTTCTTTACTTCTAGATCTCTAAAGAATATAATATTATGTAAGGATATAGTTCTTCCCAATGTATATTGCATTGTAGCTAGGCATCAGGGTGAAAAACGATTTCGGTAAGCAATGTAATACATCTATTTTATTTATCCACCATATTTGATTTGTCATAAGTTATTATAGGTACAATTGTGTTTGAGTAAAGACCTATTTTTTCTAAAAGTTTCTCTTTAACTACATTCATTAAATTTTCCTGGTAGTCGTTGTTGCCAGGTTAAAAAATTTATTTGATTCCTCCTTTAGATATGTTCCTAAAGGATGACATTTCACCTTGATTGTGATGTTACTTTCATCAAGACAGGTTGAATGCACCTGAAAATATATCTGATAAGTTTTAAGTATATTTTAATCTTCTTCTTTAATTCTATCTTTAGCCGTATCCCTCCTGGTATCTACAATTTGATTTATTATTATTATGGTGAAAAACTTTACAAATATTTTGACGAATATAGCTGAGGAACCAGTCTTCAAAAACTAGCTGTAAAATAGCGTTATGCAGAGTGACATAATGAAATTAGTCACTATGATGGTATTTCTTGTTAAAAAAAAACAAGACGTATAGATAATTACTGTTTTGTAGATTTTTTTTCACTTTAAAAAAATCTCTCCGTTCTTCGGTCGACATGTTACATACATTTTTATAGTTAGTATCAGAATGATTTTAGTTAGTTCGGCTGTGTCTGATCTCAAGACAAAGTCTGCTAATACTCAATCACTTCTCAAAACTGTCTCTTTTGTTTATATATTTTACGAATCCTACCACTAGCAATACCAGTTAATAAATAACTCCTAATTACAAACTTAATATTTCAATTTGAGTATTCTCTATTTTTCGTTCATAGAAAATTACTTCAGTTAAGCAACCCTAACCAAGAGCTTATAAAACGTTTTGTAGTCAATCTTTAGACGTTGATAATCATAAATATTTACTACCGATGATCACGGTAATTTTTCACTATACTTCATGGTACTTCGTTTTATTTTTATGGTAGGCGAACAAAAAGACTATCTACGATCAAACATTGGGCGTCCTGATAAAGAACACAACGGGAATCGGCTTTTTTTTAGCTATAATTGCCGACACTTAGTATGGTATTTATATCGTATGGTATCCCCGCAAGCAAGAATCAGTACAGTAGTCTTGAAGAGCCAAGCAACATTAATTTATGTATATACTGTAATCAATATAGCTACGTATTTTGTGCATTCTTAATTATAGTATTAGGGTTCATTGGAACTCCTGTTTTTTCTAGTGTAGGGCCTACAGGAAGCTATTTCCGTGTAATCCAAGTTTTCGGTAATCCGACGGTGTTTCGGTCCCATCTACCTCGAATTATCCATGCACTACTGTATTTGTTTCCGTACCAATGATCACCGTACTTGAAACAGTTTTTCATGCAACTCTAAAGTGAGTGAATATCTCATAGACATTAAAGTTACTCTTGGGACTAGAATATCGAGGATAAACATAATAGATTTATTACATTGCTTACCGAAAACGTTTTGATTCTAGCTACACTGCAATATACATTGGGAAGAACTATATCCTGACATATAATCTTCAGAGATGTAGAAATAAAGAATTTTAAATATTTACCATTGCTTAAACCGCCTGAACTGCTCTCTAGTTTAATTGGCATATTAACACCTGTGATACATGTATCCTTAAATAAGTACTTAAAATGTTTTGCTCTTATGGTCATAGAATGTGTGTATATATCCACGTGTTCTATCTTTGTTACATTATTTATATTTTTTAAACTATTTTTAAATATTTTGGATGAAAAAAATTAATATAATGTTATTATTGATACAAAAATTATGTTGTATGGCCTATAAGTAACGCTAGTTCTTTAATACCTTGGTCATTCATTTGGAAGAGTTGAGATATTGTTGCCAAGTTCTCATTAGAGTCCTCGAAGTAAGTACTTCAGGAATTTGTAAACATGCTATTTTAGCATGCTTTCATAAAACTTTATAAACAATTATGGGGTTACTGGTATTTGTGTTTGCAAACACGCAAATGTTATCGTCAAGAACGGAATTATTTCTTGAAGTTATTAGCATATAAATATAAAATAATAATATAAAAAAAATCTCATAAAAATTGACACTCGGTAGTTTTTGAGACTGTACCACTCCCCTTATATTACATCTGTCAATTCCTTTGAACATAACTGTTGTTTCGCTGGAAAGGACATACAGCTGTGGATTCGCGACCTTATCTTGGAGAGAACTATGATAAATATTTACAGACACAATTGTAATATGTAAACATAAACAGCCGACACTCCGAAAGCCATTCTGACGTGTTTGTCTACTTGATGGCACACCAAACTTATCTTAATGTTCCGGTCAATGCATCTCATACTTTTCCCTTGGGGCTCTTAGATAATATAGGATCGATTAAGTATTTTTTTTTAACTTAACTTGCTTTTCAAATTAATTGTCATAGCATCTCTATCCGATTTTAAGAATCTAAAGGTGACTATTTGCTGTATATTGTTACAATTTGGTAACATTGCAAACATGTTAACACTAGTCTGCAACACATATATTAACAGATGTAACACTTAATATGCCCTACGCCATATATATATTCACTAAATGTTAATACCAATGTATTCAATAAACATATTAATAAAATAAAACATAGACTACCAGCGGCTAAAGTCGAGAATATAAACAAATGATTCCGTCTTTATACGACCATTTTGACGTTGGGAGAATACCATAAATTTACGTTTACGCCGTATGTAAATGAGAGAAAGGGATGGAAAAGATAAAATGCAGAAAGTCAGTTTTTCGGGCCTTCGTCCACGAGAGTACTTGTCGAGTGCGAGCCTTTATCTTTGTTTGGGTTGGACCTATGTTTGTTTACACCAGACAGCCTGATATCGTAATATAAACTGACAACACTGGCACAGATGTCATTTAGGTTCTTGTTTGTATACAATACAGAGATTAACGATGGATGATTCAGTATTTATTAACAACTATTTCAATTACCGTCCTGCAATTTCTGTCACAATACTACTGTCGTTGTAGCTCACAGGTACGAAATATCTAAGTGTGATTTATTGTGTGGTTTAACAATTTATCTTGCATTTACTTTATAAAAATTGTTTTTGAATATTCTGAATGCCTGTGCCTAGTAGGGTAAACGTAGTTTTATGAGATCAGTTATATAATATTTACTAATTGAAAACTGTAGTACATAAGACCTACAGATTTTAGCGCAGTTTACTTAAAAAGACTTATAATCGCACGATAATTAACATACACTAATTATTTATTGTTCACTGATTGTACACACTTAACTTTATATACAAGATATCATTTGACACATTATAAGCTTTATTTATGGAAACTGGCATTAGAAATAATAACTCAATTTTGACAGCAGTATTTACACAGTGGCTCAGAACATTCTAGACATATTGATTGTACAAAGACATCTTACAAAGTGTAACTAGTCTTTCTATTTTTTGTTGCTGGACAAATTCTACATTGCTTAAAACAATTTATCTATACAAATAGAAAAATTTGTAAATTTCTGGAGTTTGCAGTTTTTTGAAATCATTTTCATCGTCTAATGCACTTCGTTGAGATTCGGTATCATGTTCGAAAAAGTACCGAAGAGGAGTACTTTCGCTCATGATACCGAATTTCAGATCAACCATCCTTCTTTTAGAAGAACCCCAGACCTTTTGCTCAATTACTTCTTCACTCTGTTGCACAATTCCCCTATTCTCTTTGATGCCTTCTAAAAGTTGGTCATTAGATACAGCACCTGAATCACTGTCTTCTTCGGCTAATGCTGATGATCAGGCACGATGACGGTAGTTAAAGGTTTAGCGAAGAATTTGTAGATATTGGCATAATAGGTTTTCTGGATATATAAGCTGATAGAGATAAGTCAATGAAATGATGTGGGTCAACAAATTCTCTTTGTCGTTTATTCTAAGTTGCATAAAGGTTGAACAAATATAAGGTCTACTTATTTATATTTTTTTTAAATTTACGGTTATAGTAGAATTTTTTTCATTTACGGATGGTTCAAAAGTCATTCCGCTGCCCCCGCTAACGATACCATCCTTTTTAAAAGAACAAAAGAAAATAACACAAAAAGAGATGAAAATGAATTACCCGAATTAGATATCTAAATAGTCTAAGTAAAATTGGAAAGAAAATGTATGACAATTAGGTAGACAAAATACATTTAAAAAAAATTAAATAAAAAATTTAATTTTTATAAAATTATCAATTTGGGACAAACGGTTACCTTTTTAAATTGAATCTTTCAAGCATACAGTCTTTAAAATTCTTAAAGCACATGGACAGGCTGCATTGAAACACTGCTTCAAATTATAAAGATTAGTTTGACAGACATGACGTAAACAAACGTGCTAGAACTGCTATCGGAGTGCCGCCTGTTTATGTTTTCATATCACAAACATTTCTGTAAATAGTTGTAGCATAACTCCTGTCCAAGACAAGGTCGCGAACCCGACTCTTTCTGTAGGTAATGTTGCATAGTTGGAAACATGCCAATTTCGGGCGATTTATCGTCAATGGGATATATACCTCAAATCACCCCTTGGTGATTCCTGACGAATCACCACCCCGTACATACCCGACGAATTTTGATGAGAAGGGACTAGAACCTTCGAAAATCTTCGAATGCGCATTTTTGGGCAATATTTTAGATTCTGACAAGTTTTACCTCAATTCACCCACAGCGACACCCGCAGTCCCTTCCTGGATTGTGCATGGCCAACTTCGGTGGTAGGATTAGACTCAGCATTATTAAAAACCCCGAGTGATCATTTTATAACGATCTCTTAGCCTCTGACCTTTTTACCCCAATTCTCCCTTTGCTACTCCCGTAGAGCCCACACCCGTCCAGCCCTGGTGTCTTTCGATGACGGTATTGAATTCAGCATCCTCAAAAGCCCTAAGGCAGTTATTTATCTGAAAATTTCACCCCAAATTATCCCTTTGGTTCTTGTGTAGAACCATCGCAGTACATATCCGGCGACGGCATTCAATTCAGCCTCCTCAAAAACCCCCGAGTGGTAAACTTCAAGTAAATTTTTGACTTTTGACATTTTTACCCCAAAACATCCCTTTGGCACTCACGTAGAGTCACATACGTCCATCCCCGGTGACTTTCGAGGACGCCATTGAGTTCAGCACGCCCGTCTAGATGACGTCATTGAATTTAGCATCCTCAGAAACCCCCGAACGGCTTTTTTCCCGCGATTCTTAGGCACCTGACATTTTGACTCTAATTCAACCCCTTTGGTACATGGGTTTAGCCTCACCAGTACATCCCCGGAGACTTTCGATGACGGCATTGAATTCAGCATCCTCAAAAACCTCCGAGCGGATATTTTCCAGTGATTTTTTGGCTTGTGACATTTTCACCCCAATTCACACCTTTGGTACTCGCGTGGAACCACACCAATGCATAGCCAGTGACGGCATTGAATTCCGCCTCATTATAATTCCCCGAGTTGTTATTTTCTAGTAATTTTTTTACTTTTGACATTTCTACCCCAAATCATCCCTTTTGCACTCATGTAGAGTATCATCTGTCCATCCCCGGTGACTTTCTATGGCGGAATTGAATTTAGCATCCTCAAAAACCCCCGAGTAGTTATGTTCCAGCGATTTTTTGACTTTTGACTTTTTCACCTCAATTCACCCCTTTGGTACTCGCGTGGAACCACATTAGTGCGTCCCCGGCGACTTACGGTGACGGCATTAAATTCCGCCTTACCAAAAACACCCGAGTGGATATTTTCTACTTATTTTTTGACTTTTGACTTTTTTTACCCCAAATGATCCCTTTGGTACTTACGTAGAGTCACATCCGGTCCATCCCCGGTGACTCTAGATAACGCAATTGAATTTAGCATCCCCAAAAACCCCGAACGGTAATTATCCCGCGGTTCTTAGGCATCTGACATTTTTACCCTAATTCAACCCTTTTGATACATGGGTTTAGCCTCACAAGTACATCCCCGGAGACTTCCGATGACGGCATTGAATTCAGCATCCTCGAAAACCCCCGAGCGGATATTTTTCAGCGATTTTCTGACCTCTGACATTCTCACCCCAATTCACCCCTTTGGTACTCTCGTGGAACCACACCAATGCATTCCCGGTGACATTCGGTGACGGCATTGAATTCCGCCTCATCAAAATTCCCCGAGTTGTTATTTTCTAGTAATTTTTTTACTTTTGACATTTCTACCCCAAATCATCCCTTTGGCACTCACGTAGAATATCATCTGTCCATCCCCGGTGACTTTCGATGGTGGAATTGAACTCAGCATCCTCAAAAACCCCCAGAGTGGTTATGTTCCAGAGATTTTTTAACTTCTGACATTTTCACCCCAATTCACCACTTTCGTACTCGCGTGGAACCATACCAGTGCATCCCCGGCGACTTTGGGTGACGGCATTGAATTCCGCCTTACCAAAAACCCCCGAGTGGTTATTTTCTAGTTATTTTATGACTTTTGACTTTTTTACCCCAAATCATCCCTTTGGTACTTACGTAGAGTTACATCCGGTTCATCCCCGGTGACTCTAGATGACGCCATTGAATTTAGCATCCTCAAAAATCCCCCGAACGGTCAATATCCCGCGATTCTTAGGCATCTGACATTTTTACCCTAATTCAACCCCTTTGGTACATGGATTCAGCCTCACCAGTACATCCCCGGAGACATTTGATGACGGCAATGGATTCACCATACTCAAAAACCCCCGAGTGGTCACTTTCCAGCGATTCTTTGTCCAATTCAAACACTGTATATACATTACGTAGTACGATTGATATCTATGTGGATGCCAGCAATGTTGCCAAGTTTCTGGCTGTCATAATGTTAGGGAATGGTTGAAATATACAGTAAATTTATATACAGGAAGCGACCATGCTGCCCCTGGCGGAAATGTTACAAACTTGTGATATACAAATCCCGTTCACTCTGCTATCAATACGAGTACCGTTTGGTTACTACAAATTATTTTTTAAAAATTCAGAACGACCATATAACTTCGAAATACAGTATAACTCCAATAAAACACTTCTTTTTACACTTATTGACATAATTTTTATTTTGATTATTGTCAAAGGGTGTTACATTATCATGGATTACTATGTGGCAGCCGTATACGGCTGCCACAAGTACCCGGCTGCCAGTTTGAATGCAAAATGACCAATGTATGGTCTCCGTATTGTTAGCAGGCTGTATATATATATATATATATATATATATATATATATATATATATATATATATATATATATATAATACGTTTTCTTGTTTAATAATTTAAAACAACATAGGTTATTCAAATAGAAGAATATTTATTATTTTATATCCAAAGCTTTTCGTTGGCAAACAGTACCAACATCATCAGGAATGAAAATTCTGAATGAATTTTTCATTCCTGATGATGTTGGTACTGTTTGCCAACGAAAAGCTTTGGATATAAAATAATAGATATTCTTGTATTTGAATAACCAATGTTGTTTTAATATATATATATATATATATATATATATATATATATATATATATATATATATATATATTTAATGCAAACAAATTCACATTAGAAATGTTACCCTACTTTCAGATTTTACAATGTTTTACAAATTTAATATTTATCAGACCTTTACATGTTAAACAAAAATCTATGGCATAGTTAAATATTTTTTAAAATTTTGCATTTATTTATATTCAGAAGAAATAAAGAAATGCCCTGTTTGATTTATAATTCAAAATTTGGTAATAAATACACTATTAATATTCCAGATTGTCACGTTAAATGGTTATTTTACCACTGATAAAGAAGCCTAACTTCATATAAAGTAGTTTTCAAGAAATTCGTTAATAAAATATATAACAACCTATCTGTTTAAAATGACCATCTAAAAGTGTCTATGGTAACGGGCTGTTTTAGTTCTTAGTTCAAGGTAAACGGTTCCTATAAATTCGTAATATACAGGTTCTATTCGCATATTTTAAATAATTCAGCCTTCCCGTAGTTTTAGAGAAAACTATTTTTAGTGTCAAACAAACACACCTATG
The DNA here is from genome assembly GCA_036971475.1 of Prosapia bicincta. Lineage (NCBI taxonomy): Eukaryota > Metazoa > Arthropoda > Insecta > Hemiptera > Cercopidae > Prosapia > Prosapia bicincta. Next base: position 183,175,216 of record JBAIZL010000001.1, read on the forward strand.
TTAGGGCTGCAAACATAACTAGCATGATAAGTTCTTTACTGTAAGAGCTTCGGCATATTGTTGAACCCCATATCTCCCATTTGCTGCACGGTTGAGGCAAATGTTCCTTCGACATTTCAATACCTGCTACTGAACTCCTAAACGTGCTACATACAATTTGATTGGACATAATATGAAATCCACTTATAACAGACCTTTTAATTATAAATGCGTCTGTACGAACCAATTCATGTTTAAATGAGAATGTAACCAGAATGAACTGATGAACTGACAGATGCTAGTAAAACCTGAACCGCTTGCTTCATTATTTATCGAAAATTGGTTTATTGAAGCTGAATTATAATTTGTATAAAAATTAGGTATAGGTGTATTTATAATTATTCGACAACAGGAAAAGCTTTACGGTACAACGATGGAATGATATTGGTAGAGTTACGTGCGTCTAAATTTTTATTTTAAAATAAATATACGTATATATTAATAAAACGTTGTGTAAGACTTCTCTATTAAATGAAAAATAAGTTATTTTGCTTTTAAACCTTTTACTTAAATTGATTTTTATCATAAATGTTGTACATAAAACAGTCTAAAAGATACAAAAAAGTTAAAAGTATAATAGAAATCACGAAACTTCTCTTTTAAAAGACGAAACGACAAATATTACTGCAAACACAAGATTGTCGGTTTAATGTGTTTGCACTGTCTGACTTCAGAAAAAACTTCCATAACGAGAGCTTCAGTTTTCATCAAATCGATTTATTCAATAGTATAAGAAAATTGTTCTATTAAATCAATTACGTGCACACTAATGATAGCAACTAGTGAATATATTTATACCAACTGAAAATATTTAATTCAATACAAATATATAAACATGGTAATCAGAGTTGACTGAAAATGAGAATTTTTTGTAATATCATACCATCCCTTACTGTATCCCTGTAGGCCTATACAGTACACTAAAACCCTCCTACAACAGAATAATAAGTGTAATACAAAGTTTTTAGTGCACTAGAATACTCTCACAACACATTTTACTACAATTCTACCACTACACAGTATATTGTACTTTACAATAACCCTCCTTACAGAGTTTACATACACTACAATATTACCACTACAGAGAATACAACGCACTACTATATCCCCACTACAAAGTTTACAGAGCACTATAATACTCACACTACACATTTTACTGCAATACTACCACTACACAGTCTATTTATTATACTCTACAATAGCCCTCCTTATGGAGTTTACACTACTCTATAAAATTACCACTACAGAGAATATATTGCACTACAATATCCGAACTACAAAGTGTACAGACCACTACAATACTACCACTACACATTTTACAGGGGATTAAATTTCTCCAACTGCAGAATGCTTATTTCTCACATACTTTGTAAGATGCAGGAATACCTTGTGGCCGTTAATTTCACGACGTAGTAAAGAGCTGCCGCCAAGACTCGATCTCTCACTCCGTGTTTGTATCAGCCACATTTACCTATTTAGAAATTGTTTGTAATTATATTGCCTTAACTTTCTCATTTCGTTTTTCAACGAAATGATATTTTTGATGAGGATAGCTTAGAATGAAGCTAACGTTTAAGTCAGGCTAGCAATTACTAATAATAATACACATATTGTTTATGTTTTGTTGTTATTTGCAAAATATTTAGAAAAAATATTTCATGGTAACCACTCACCAAACATATGATAGAAACGAAATTTTCAAATGTTACTTCTTTATAACTCTATGTTTTTTGGCCTATTAAAATCCAACTCCATCTTCTAATCAATATTGTAGTTTACATTAGAAAAAAAAAATGTCCAATTCTATCTTTCCAGGATTCGTTGTAAATATAGCAGTATAGTAAAGACGTATATCATATTAAAGTGTGCTAATTCCAAAGATGTTCAGAGTAAAGTTATGTATCCTAAAGAACCGTTATCTTTCTATGACACTAATTAACGTACGTTTTTAGTTAGTACAGTAGGCCTATATATATATATATATATATATATATATATATATATATATATATATATATATATATAATTATTTTAAACACACAAAAAATATTTTTTTAATGTAACAATAATGAATTTACGAAAAATCTACTGGTTGCGTATAATACATTTATAGATATTTATGTTTACGTGTTTTATATAAATTTATTTATGTTTGAGCAAGGATTTTTTTATTGTTTGTTTGATATTTATTGTTAAACTGAATAAATTTCCTATCCTAAGTTATATATTTTTAAAAATTTTAGAGTAATCAAAAACAAATGCCAAAAAAGTTTAAATTTATTGTATAAACTTGAAATATTTAAGATAAAAACATAATTACACCCTTATTCCATTTCCTATTAATTGTTTTATTTTGATTGTTATAACGTCTCTTGTTTTAACATCATTTTAATATTAATCATTATATTCATAAAATGAAAATAAATATTCTTATAAACGTAAAAAAACCTTAAAAAATAGCACTGGCACCTTGCTTGTGCCGCGTACATTGGACACCGGGCCATCGGCTATGATTGATGCTGGACGCCCGTACTAAGAAGTAAGAAAAAACGTAGAAGTAAAATAAACGTCTAAAAATATTTTCGCGTTAAATGAAGGAGCTTTAAAACACGCTATATTTTTTCACAAAATATCTGCTCAAAAGAATACAAAACAACACCAATCAAACTCCAATCATTTTTCTAGAACAGGAAAGGATACTCTCCTGAGGTATATTCTCGGATAGGCGATTCGTGAAGATTAGAATAAAAGTTTGTTAAAACTTTTCAACGTGCAGCGTTTTAGATCATAGATGAACATCATGAATACATATAAAACAGCATATGCGTTTCATTGATATACGAATATAATATGAAAGCATTTTATTTTTAGCGTGATCTCTTAGAGTATTTTTCTAGAAAGTAACCTTTTGTGGTATTAGTCACGTAATTGCTAGATGGTCTCTAATATTGATGATTGAATAAAGAATTTATCAATTTCACTTGCATTATTACCCCTTCTGTCAAGTTTTCTTTCAAAAAGTATTCTTTTATAAACTTTCGTTTAAACCTTTTCACCCTCAGCATAACCAAAGGTAAATGTTAACTTGATTAATAGATTAAGTTTTCCCCAACCATATATTGAGCATGTCTACACCAAACACTATACTACTAACATAGTTGGACCTACCATTGCTTGCCACGAATATGCGATAAAGAGTTGCATCTTGTACTTAGATATGCTCTTTACATGACTGCTATGGAAGTCACTCCTGGCTAATTTGTGGAACTGATTATGCTTTTTCATTATGCTCAAATTAAAATTTGAATTCTATTCATCTAAAAATTAACATAAAATCATATTGATTATAATTAGAACAAGTAAACGCTAAGTTACAGCTAGGCAATCTGGAAAAAGTGTGTATCATTGTAACGTCATTTTAAGGGATGTTACATATTCAAACAAATACAGAAAACAAACGTGAAATTAATTCCAAAATGTAACAAAATTTAAAAAAATGTAACAAAATGTAAATCATACTTTAAAATCCATGGGTGAGCCTGGCATCTGTGTTTAATAACAGGAACTGCTCTGCGGAACACGGGTGCGCAGAGGTAAACATACTGACGTGATAACTTAGTAACCACCTCTTTCGTCTCTGATATGTAAAGCAGGAAGGACCTTATTGAGGACGAAGAGCGAGGAACAACTTTTGTTTTAAGTTTTTAAACACGTAACAGTTTACTATAATTTATTTATTTTTTTGTTGATAGAAGAAATGCTACGTTAAGATACAACGCCAGGACCAGATTCCAAATTACGAGCCAACCAACATAAAATTTAGAATGGCGAGATCTAAGTACAGGAATCACGTTTTGCTACACTAGTTTTGTTACAACACAGCTACGCCATAGTAATAAGACATTTAGTGACAAAGAGGAAAAATTTAACTTTTAAAACTTTAACCGTTCAATGGCATGATAATGCTAGTTTTCTTTTTAATAATGAGGAAAATGTAAATTCTTTTGTGTGATCTAATAATTTCTGTTAAGTCGAAAGGACAAATTTAAATGTATGTTGAATATGCAAAGCAATCTCGAATGGATGTCATGAACATCCATTATTATTATTTTATTAATAATAATATTCCATTATTAATTATTTTAAATAATTTTCAAGAAAAAAACTTTTTAAAGGTAAAGTCTATAAATATCAAAAGAAATTGCGGTTATACAATAGACATGAGTAGCAGATACGAGAATTTGGGCCTTGCAAGAAATACCATACCTGGGACTCAGTGAACACTTTGAGTTCCTAATTTGTTTAGACAGAGCAGGCTTACAGTGTAAATTTAGAGAATTTACTAAAGGTTGCCGCTTAAGTATGTAAAGAATACAAAATGTTTGATTTTACTTGCGGTTTAACAAAGTTAAATATGAGAGCGAAATAGGTATTCTCTGTTATATGTAAATATAACTTCAAAAACTAAGCTATGGCTATTATAATTTGTGGAAATGTTAAATCTATCAGTCTAAAACTGAATAAATGTAGCTACGGGTTCCTCTATTAAAAAAAGACTGCATAATTCACAGCAGAAACGATTTTTACGGACATAAAATCATTAGCAAGAAATATCACTTCTTTTTCATATTTAAATTTCAATTGACACGACTCAGCTTTTTTCGTACTATTCCAAGGAATCAATAGTCACAACTCCTACCTCACTCTATGAGTAAAGTTTTATTACGGTGTGGTGTTGCTTATGAGTTCTGTGGAAATGCACACATTGAGAAATGCCGGCACCGAAAGGAAACCACGCGAAATTCAGACAAATACTTGACCTTATTTTAAGCGGGACGTACACAAAAACCCAGACCCACATAACCTTTCCATAGAAAGCCTTCACTGAAGCTCTAATTCAAAATACAAAAGAGAAAATCTATACTGGAATTTTAACACGTCATGACAAAGGTGTTTGGGCTGAATATATGTTTCAGCGTACACTTTAATATGTAAGATTCCAGCAGAGACTAATTACTAACTTTATTAACTACAGAAAACCAACATTACCATTTCTGCCAAACTAGCTATTGTAATTAAAAGTAGGTAGGTATGGTTCATAATCATCGAACGTTAGTTGAGAGATAGTTGCTGTTTGATGTCCGAAAGTGTAAGGCTTGAAATTGGTGGTCAATTACACCAAACTACAGCCGTGTGAATAGTATGGGTTTAGTGGAGTTGAAAATTTTTAAAAGACAAACTGAAGATAGCTATTTACCGAAATGTCGGTGGCGAGGTCCTTTTGTAGAGTCAGTGAGTGTAGTATCGTCTGGTGCACGAACGACGAATTTGTCAAAGTCAACTTCCTCCACTAAAACATGTAAACCATTTGAAGTTATATTTTCATTCATATGCCTATGAAAAACTTATTAATTAAATTATCTAACATTTTGCATATAAAAATGCAGTTTTATTCCAAACGGCCGTCAATGTTAAATATTTTCGAGACACCAGGGTCTATTTAATAATACTTTGAATAGCTGTTCGTGTGGTAATAGTTTGAAAACAGAATGTTTCAGTAGTAGAGAGGTCCAATGTATGTTCAGACGAGTGTGTGTGTGTGTGTGTGTAAAGCAAAAAAACACAATCTCTGAAAAACTGGGGTAGATTCTCACAATAAAGAATTATAACACATAATATTGTTCGATCATTACATAAATACGTTCTTACCTTTGTGTAAAGACCATGCTATTTACAAAAACTTTTATGATTGAATTCTACTATGGTGACGTGTATGGAATTGTAAATACAAGTTAAAGATTATGATGAAGTTACACTTCATCTGAGCTCCCGATGTTAATGTCCCCGACCATCCCATTTTAAATGTGGTCGCTGACCATTTCCAAGACGGGTTCTTTGACCACGCACTCGATACTCATATGTCCCGAGACATCTGGGAGGTTAGCCAGTTGCTCGAGTTGCGCAATCTCCATGCCGCCAGAACCGCCTCTCCCCTAAGGACAAGGTCAAGGGGAGGGAGGTTAAGCATTACTTCTATTGCTGCACCTGGTGTAGTTGACATCGCTCCCAGTGTGCACAGACAGGCCAATCTCTGGATAGAGCTCAGTTTAGCTCTTGTCTGTGCCAGGTTGGCCTTTGTCCACCACACCAGAGCTCCATAGGTAATCATAGGTCTTATCACCCTCAGATACATCCAGTGCATCATTGATGGCTGCAGTCCCCATTTCTTACCCACCATTCTTCTCACAGTCATCAGTCCCCTTTTGGCCCTGTTAACTGTCCTCTCAAGATGTGGGTTCCAGGTGAGTTTCCTGTCCAGAGTAACTCCCAGGTACTTCACCTCCCTCAGAAACTCAAGGTATTCACCAAACAAGCGCGGCATCCTGGTCGTCAGATCTTTTAGCTGTCTGGTGAAGTTAATGAGAGCAGCCTTTTTTGGATTTACCCTAAGGTTCTCCTTTTTACACCACTCTTCAATCAGTCGTAGAGGATTTCTGATTACCTCAAGAACTGTATTAGGGAATCTGCCCAGGATCAGAACAACTATGTCGTCCGCATATCCTAGACAGAAGTACCACTGTTTATTCAGGAGTTCAATAAGGTTGTCAACCACTAGGCACCACAACAGAAGAGAGAGAAACCCCCACCCCCCTTGTGCACCGCCCTTTTGACCTCCCCTGCCACCTCTACAGAAATGCTTCTGTTTGTTAACATGGAACTTATCCAACCACAAGTGGTTGCATCCACTCCATGACGTCTTACACCACTTACCATCGTCTCCACTGAGGGGTTATTGAAAGCCCCTTCAATGTCCAGGAAGGCACCTATGGCACAACCTTTCTTGGCGAACATTTGCTCAATCCTACCAACCACTTGATGGAGAGCTCCCTCGCACGATTTCCCCGGTTGATAAGCATACTGGTTCCAATGCAGTGGTTTTATGGCCAAAGCACCCCCCTCCCCTAATATGCCTATCAACCAGTTTTTCAAGTCCCTTAAGAACAAAGGACATGAGTGTAATAGAGTAGATTGTTGGGCAGTTGGGGACAACTACCCCTAACTCGGCCTGTACGTAACCTAGGACTATAGGGGTAATTTTGGATGATGCAGGCGGTCGACGCGGCCTTGATCCTAGCCTTAAGGGTGGTTTCGACCACGTTTAGAGGGGTAGGGGGTAGTTTTTTGAAAGAATTTATTTCTAACCTACTGACCTACGCTAGTCAAAATGGATCCAACCCAACCTAACCTAAGTGTTGGGGGTGACCTCAGCTACATTCAGGACAATCTCCGGGGGTAGCTCCGGGGGTGGATTGGGGGTGGGGGGTAGTTTTCGAAAAAATTTTGGAAAAATGTCCGATCCTCGACCGATAGGGTGAGTTTAGAGTGTATTATTGCTACGGTAGGGGTAGTTTCACCTAGGGGTAGTTTTTGAATAAAATATGAAATTGCCGAAAATCGATCGGATGGATCAACAGACAGTACGGGATATGTCTAGAGTCCAGTACGGGCTGCTGCGGGGGCGGGTTCACCAAGGGGTAGTTTTTAAATAAAATATGAAATTGCCGAAAATCGATCGGTTGGATCAAATGACCGTACGGGATATGTCTAGAGTCCATTACGGACTGTTGCGGGGGTGGGATCACCTGTTTTTAAATTGCCAAAAATGATCGGGTCCTAGGTAAAAGTCTCTCTGGAGTCGTGCTCGAGGTAAAGCCATCTCCAGGCCGGCCCTTAAGTAAAGTAACCCTGGAATAGCGCCGGTGGTGGGGGTAACTTTTGGAAAGATTTAATCGTTATCTGATGACGTATCAGCGCTCGAGCGGCTCTAGGCAGGTAGTAGACTCACCCTAAAATGAATGGTCTACCCCTAAATGATTCGGGTGATGAGGGGCCCGGGGTATATGATTGCCAAACTCAAAAATTTGTCTATGCTACTAAATTAATGAACAATGCAGTCAGCCTTTAAGTAAAGCTACACAAGAGCCGGGCCAGGATGGTTGCTTTATCAATTACAACCTCTTGACCAAGACAAATGCCTCCAACTATTCTTAGGTAAAGCTAACATGGAGTAGGGTCTTAGGTAAAGTCATAATGGAGTCGAGCCTGAGGTTAAGCCACCCAGGAGCTAGGCTTTAGGTTCAGGATGGTTGCTATATCTATTTCAGCATTTCGACAAAGACAAACACCTCCATCAAATCTTGGGTAAAGGTACACAGGAGCCTGGTCTTAGGTAAAGTCATCTTAAAGTCAGACCTCAGGTAAAGCCACCCAGGAGCTAGGCCTTAGGTATAGCCTCCAAAGAGTATGGGCTTAGGTTAAAACCATCCTGAAGCATGGCCATAGCTAGAGCCGCCCTCGAGAAAGGCCTTAGGTAAATTCACACTAGTGCAAGGAGGGGGTTGTCTTTAATAATATATGAAATTACCATAAAATGATCGGTTAGATCAAACGACCAACGGTCCCACTAAACGCTAATTTTAACCGACCAACAATTATACACCGAGTTCAAATAGTCAACAAGTTGAATCGACCAATGTGTTATACAAATACGCATGCAAGCCTAGATACATACTATGCTAACCCGACATACATGGGCCTACTATGTCTGTAATCGACCGGCCAAAGCCCTTATGAACTGAGCTATTTTCACCTCTTCTATCAGGTTGATCCTGGCAACCGTATAATATGGGAGGTACTATAGGGTACATCTACCAATGCATAACCTATCAAGCCCACGTAAAGATTTATTATATTTGATGACGTATCCGTGTTCGAGCGACTCTATGCAAGTATTAGGCCCACCCTAACTAGAGTGTTCTACCCCTAAATGATATGGCTGATGCGGGGCAAAGGGTTATGATTGCCAAACTCGAAATTTGTCTATGCTACTAAATTAATAAACAATGCGACATAGCCTTATCGTTTGAGGGAATACGCTTGACCGTGTAAAGCTAGACATGTGCAAACCTGCAGAGATAACACATTATCTAAAAACAGCAACGGCAGCCGGTGACCGCTATAGCAAGCTTACAACCCGCACGGCTGTGTCGTTGTGAATCTAGGCGAGTGGTTCTGTTTTGATTACTATATCAACTTACTATGTACTGTCGGCATACCAAGGCCTACATATATAATCAGAAATCGGTGTAAATAATCAAATAGCCTCAATGGATATATCCTATAGCTGTAAATGTATCTAGATATAAAGGTATATATGGAGAAACAATAATAATGAGGCCTATCACAAAACGTGAATAAATATATGTTATAAAACGATCCTAAAACGATGCTAAGCCAACACGCATGCTATCATACATAGGTGTATACACCACGTTAAGCCTACATACATGATAGTACACATAATGTGTTAAACAAATATGCTTTTAAACCTGCATACATACTATGCTAAGCCGACTTACATGAATCCCTAAATGTGCCTACTATGTCGGTAAACCACTGGCCAAAGCCTATATGATCTGAGCCTGACACACATTTACACCTCGTCTATCAGGTAGAACCTGGCAACCGTATAATACGGGAAGTACTATATGGTATAGCTAACAATGCATAACCTATCACGCCCATGACGGTCAACAAATATTACAATAAAATTAAAAAGTTACGCAACCTATATACATACAATGCTAAGCCAACATTCAGGCATATATACTATGTTAAACCAGCATGCAATATACTCTAAATAGCCATATATACGCTGTTAAACCAATATGCAGGTTAACCTATATACATACTGTATTAGGCGAATATCCCCGTTACCCACATAGGCCTATATAATATGTTAAGCCAGGATGAATGATAGCTTATATAGTGTGTTAAACAAATATGCTTGTAAACCTACATAAATAATATGCTAAGCCTACATACTGTGCTAAACAGATATGCGTGTAAACCCACATAAATACTATGCTAACCAACATGGATGTTATCCTACATAGTATATAAATACTATGTTAAGCCTGCATACGTGATTGCCCTATATAGTGTGGTAAATAAATATGCGTGTAAACCAAATAAATACTATGCTAAGCCAACATGCATGCTATCATACTTTGTTAAACCTAAATATATAATAGAATACATAATGAGTTAAACATATATGTGTGTAAGCCTGCATAGATATTATGCTAAGAAGACATGGGCCAGTGCATAGTTTAGCTAATGGTTATCACACACTATCCTACAAGCTGCCCACAAATTACCTGATACATAGCCTGGCTAATCATTAACACATAGTATGCTCCAACACATAATATCCGGTGCATAGCCTCGCTGAATAAGCACACACTTATCAAAATTGGCTTATCAATTATGTATGGTCTAGATATAGTCACACATGTCATTTCAAAAGTCAGCTGGAAAGAAACACTAGCCAGGCTAATCATTAACACATAGTATGCCCTAACACACAATATCCGGTGCATAGCCTCGCTAATGGTTAGCACATAGTAGCCGATGCTGAGCCGGGCTATGGAATATCCGATGTGTAGCCTGACTAGTGGGTAACACATCCAATGCATAGCTTGGCTAATGACCAACATAAAGTATCCGATGCATAGCTGGGTTAATGGTTATTTTTAACTATGGGTTAACATATGGCATCCGATAAGTAGCTTGACTATAGCCCAACCCATAATCTCCAGTGCATAGCCAGGCTAATGTTCATCATGTAGTACCCAATGCATAGCTTGAGTATGGTTTAACAAACAGTATCCAAAGAATAGCTTGACTAGGATTATCACATGAGTAGGTTGATTACAAACTAACACATAATATCCGATGCATAGATTGACTACACGTTAACACAAAATATCCGATGCCCGGGCTGACTAGGGTTTAACAAACAGTATCCGATGAGTAGATTGACTAAGGTTTATCTCATAGTATCCGTAGAGTACGTTGATTGCAAACTATCACATAGTATCCATTGCATAGTCAGGCTAATGGTTATTAAATAGTACCTGTTGCATAGCTAGGTTAATGATTAACACATAGTACCCGATGCATAGCCTCACTGGGGCCAACACATAGTATGTGAGGTATAGATTGACTAATGGTTAACACATGGTATCCAAAGCATAGCTAGGCTAGTGGATAACTAGTGGTTAGTTTGACTATGGTTAACACACAGTATCCGATGCGTAGCTTAGCTAATGGATAACAAACAGTACCTGTTGCATAGCTAGGCTAATGCGTATCACATAGTATCCGATGAATGGCTTGACTAAGGGTAACACACAGTATCCAATGCACAACTTAGGTTCGAATATGACGTCATCCAGAGCGGAGAACAAGATGGCGGCTATGTTGATACCGTGATGGCCAGTGCAGGCTAGATCAAATAACCAACGTTTCAACTAAACTACTGTCTTACGCTAAGTTTAACCGACCAACATACGCGAAGTTCAAACGAACAACATTGACACCAAGTTCAAATAGGCTACGGCTGGTGAAGGCCAGATCACCGTTTCAGCTAATCAACGTTGAAAAACTTACGCTAATCAACCAACATCTACACCGAGGTCAAATGGGTTGTGGTTAGTGAAGGCACCGGAAAAAGCCCTAGGTCTTAGACAATTATAGCTATCAATGCATACCAAAATATCTATATAGAAACCGTCAAGGCCTTTACACATATTTTCTAGGTGTGTTGTATCATTTACAGCATACTAACTAAGGTAAAGCTACCTTTCAGGTAGGCCCTAGGTAAAGCTACCTTTGAGGTATGCCCCAGGTAAAGCTACCTTGGAGTCATGCCATATTTAAAGACACCGTCGAGTCAGGTCGTAGGTAAAGCTACTTTGGAGTCATCTTTAGGTAAAGCAAGACCATAGGTAAATCCAGTTTGGAGTGGTAAAACAGCTATCAGTGCTTGCCCAATCTCAATAGTATACATCCTGTATTAAACCAGTAAGCGTGTAAACCTACATTCCTCCCGAAATAAGACAATGTGGATGTTACCCTACATAGCCCCACATACTGTGTTACGAAAATATGCATGTTAACCCATATACATCCTGTATTAGGCCAATATGCATGATACCCTACATTCCTCCTGTGATAGGCCAATATGTACGTAAAGCTACACACCAACACATGCTCTGTTAATCTAATATGCATGTAAACCCTTATTAGGTATATATGGGTGTTAACCTACATAGGCCTACATACTGTGTTAAGCCGATATACATGTAAATCTACGCACATCCTGTAATAAACCAATATGCACGTTACCTTACATTATCCTACAGATTGTGCTAAGTCAATAAACAGTTTCATTGCAGGTGTAGATCATACACACACAGAGCTCGACAAAAAAATGCTTGTTTAAAACCTTTACAGTAATCGCCAGTACCCGACCGCGATAGCACACTCTGGACATATCAACATAACCGCAGCCAATGACGTCAAACAAAATGTCGATCAAGACGGCGTTTAACAAAATGACGGACGGTCATCTGTATAGGTTTGCCACCTATACTTACTTTAACACTAGTCCATCTACAGGGCAAAGCTTTAGGGCAGTTACATACTTGTGCCTATGATCATGTTCTCACGCTAGTCATGAGTTTCTTGTTACAACAAATTTTGAATAAAATTCATCTTTTGTATCGTCTCTATCCATCTACAAGTTAATTCACGGTCAAGGATATACAGTAAAGGCCAGTTACATACTTGTGCCATGTCGTATGATCATGTTCTGACACTAGACATGTGCTTCTCATTTTAAACATGATCTATCTTTTACCCCGTAGTGGTGTATCGTGTCATCTCATCTACAAGGCATACTATGACAAAGAGGAGTGTCATCAGAGCCTCTAGCATGTCTAACCTAGCACTTCCAATATACTCTGGTACAGTATAGGATCATCCTGGCATCTAGCATGCCTAAGTTAGCACATACAGCATACTGTGGTAAAGAAGATCATCCTAGGCATCTAGTATGTCTAAGGTAGACCTTCCAGTATACTCTGGTACGGAGGAGGATCATCATGGCATCTAGCATGTCTAAGGTAGCACTTCAAATATACTCTGGTACGGAAGAGGCTCATCATGGCATCTAGCATGTCTAAGGTAGCACCTCAAATGTACTCTGGTACGGAAGAGGATCATCACGGCATCTAGCATGTCTAAGGTAGGACTTCCAATGCACTCTGGTACGGAAGAGGATCATCATGGCATCTAGCATGTCTAAGGTAGCACTTCAAATGTACTCTGGTACGGAAGAGGATCATCACGGCATCTAGCATGTCTAAGGTAGGACTTCCAATGTACTCTGGTAAAGAAGAGGTCATCACAGCATCTGCCATATACAGAGATATTATGATGGGTTATGCATTGGTGTCTGTCTTTACTGAGCAATTATCTTAGCTAATGCAATGCTCTAGATCGTTACGTAAATATTGTCTTGGGTCAAGGGTCGTTGACCGTTTTTACGTAGCTATTGTGGTAGGGTATGTATTGGTAGCTGTCTTCACGGGGCTATGAAGATAGATAAAATGCATTAACTTTACGTAACTATTGGCTTAGGTCAGGCATTAGTAGATGTCTATACGTAGCTATTGGCGTTGGTCATGCGTTGATAGAGGTAATTATATAATTTGGTCATGGGTTGGTAACAGATTTTACGTAGCTATTGTTAAGTGGTAGATGTCTTTAAGGAGTTCTGCCTTTACGTAGCTATTGAGATTGGGCATGCATTGATAGTTGTTTTACCACTCCAAACTGGCTTTAACTAAGACCCGACTCGACGTTGTCTTTACCTATGGCCTGACTCCAAGGTAGCTTTACCTGGGGCATACCACAAAGGTAGCTTTACCTTAGTTAGTATGCTGTAAATGATACAACATACCTAGACAATATGTGTAAAGGCCTTGACGGTTTCTGCATAGCTATTTTGGTAAGCGTTGGTAGCTATAATTATTGTAGGACCAAGGGCTTTTGCCGGTGCCTTCACTCACCATAGCCGGCATAGCCCATTTGACCTCGGTGTAGATGTTGGTTGATTAGCGTGAGTTTTTCAACGTTGATTAGCTGAAACATTGATCTGGCCTTCACCAGCCGTAGCCTATTTGAACTTGGTGTCAATCTTGTTCGTTTGAACTTCGCGTATGTTGGTCGGTTAAACTTAGCGTAAGACAGTAGTTTAGTTGAAACGTTGGTTATTTGATCTAGCCTGCACTGGCCATCACGGTATCAACATAGCCGCCATCTTGTTCTCCGCCCTGGATGACGTCATATTCGAACCTAAGTTGTGCATCGGATACTGTGTGTTACCCTTAGTCAAGCCATTCATCGGATACTATGTGATACGCATTAGCCTAGCTATGCAACAGGTACTGTTTGTTATCCATTAGCTAAGCTACGCATCGGATACTGTGTGTTAACCATAGTCAAACTAACCACTAGTTATCCACTAGCCTAGCTATGCTTTTGATACCATGTGTTAACCATTAGTCAATCTATACCTCGGATACTATGTGCTGGCCCTAGTCAGGCTATGCATCGGGTACTATGTGTTAATCATTAGCCTAGCTATGCAACAGGTACTATTTAATAACCATTAGCCTGACTATGCAATGGATACTATGTGATAGTTTGCAATCAACGTACTCTACGGATACTATGAGATAAACCTTAGTCAATCTACTCATCGGATACTGTTTGTTAAACCCTAGTCAGCCCGGGCATCGGATATTTTGTATTAACGTGTAGTCAATCTATGCATCGGATATTATGTGTTAGTTTGTAATCAACCTACTCATGTGATAATCATAGTCAAGCTATTCTTTGGATACTGTTTGTTAAACCATACTCAAGCTATGCATTGGGTACTACATGATGAACATTAGCCTGGCTATGCACTGGAGATTATGGGTTGGGCTATAGTCAAGCTACTTATCGGATGCTATATGTTAACCCATAGTTAAAAATAACCATTAACCCAGCTATGCATCGGATACTTTATGTTGGTCATTAGCCAAGCTATGCATTGGATGTGTTACCCATTAGTCAGGCTACACATCGGATATTCCATAGCCCGGCTCAGCATCGGCTACTATGTGCTAACCATTAGCGAGGCTATGCACCGGATATTGTGTGTTAGGGCATACTATGTGTTAATGATTAGCCTGGCTAGTGTTTCTTTCCAGCTGACTTTTGAAATGACATGTGTGACTATATCTAGACCATACATAATTGATAAGCCAAATTTGATAAGTGTGTGCTTATTCAGCGAGGCTATGCACCGGATATTATGTGTTGGAGCATACTATGTGTTAATGATTAGCCAGGCTATGTATCAGGTAATTTGTGGGCAGCTTGTAGGATAGTGTGTGATCACCATTAGCTAAACTATGCACTGGCCCATGTCTTCTTAGCATAATATCTATGCAGGCTTACACACATATATGTTTAACACATTACGTATTCTATTATGTATTTAGGTTTAACATAATATGATAGCATGCATGTTGGCTTAGCATAGTATTTATTTGGTTTACACGCATACTTATTTACCACACTATATAGGGCAATCACGTATGCAGGCTTAACATAGTATTTATATACTATGTAGGATAGCATCCATGTTGGTTAGCATAGTATTTATGTGGGTTTACACGCATATCTGTTTAGCACAGTATGTAGGCTTAGCATATTATTTATGTAGGTTTACAAGAATATTTGTTTAACACACTATATAAGCTATCATTCATCCTTGCTTAACATATTATATAGGCCTATGTGGGTAACGGGGATATTTGCCTAATACAGGATGTATATAGGTTAACCTGCATATTGGTTTAACAGCGTATATATGGCTATTTAGAGTATAATGCATGCTGGTTTAACATAGTATATATGCCTGAATGTTGGCTTAGCATTGTATGTATATAGGTTGCGTAACTTTTTAATTATATTGTAATATTTGTTGACCGTCATGAGCGTGATAGGTTATGCATTGTTAGCTATACCATAGAGTACTTCCCGTATTATACGGTTGCCAGGTTCTACCTGATAGACGAGGTGTAAATGTGTGTCAGGCTCAGATCTTATAGGCTTTGGCCAGTGGTTTACCGACATAGTAGGCACATTTAGGGATTCATGTAAGTCGGCTTAGCATAGTATGTATGCAGGTTTACACGCATATTTGTTTAACACATTATATGTACTATCATGTATGTAGGCTTAAAGTGGTGTATACACCTATGTATGATAGCATGCGTGTTGGCTTAGCATCGTTTTAGGATCGTTTTATAACATATATTTATTCACGTTTTGTGATAGGCCTCATTTTTAGTGTTTCTCCATATATACCTTTATATCTAGATACATTTACAGCTATAGGATATATCCATTGAGGCTATTTGATTATTTACACTGATTTCTGATTATATATGTAGGCCTTGGTATGCCGACAGTACATAGTAAGTTGATATAGTAATCAAAACAGAACCACTCGCCTAGATTCACAACGACACAGCCGTGCGGGTTTTAAGCTTGCTATAGCGGTCACCGGCTGTCGTTTGCGGTTTTTAGATAATGTGTTATCTCTGCAGGTTTGCACATGTCTAGCTTTACACGGTCAAGCGTATTCCCTCAAACGATAAGGCTATGTCGCATTGTTTATTAATTTAGTAGCATAGACAAATTTCGAGTTTGGCAATCATAACCCTTTGCCCCGCATCAGCCATATCATTTAGGGGTAGAACACTCTAGTTAGGGTGGGCCTAATACTTGCATAGAGTCGCTCGAACACGGATACGTCATCAAATATATTAAATATTTACGTGGGCTTGATAGGTTATGCATTGGTAGATGTACCATATAGTACCTCCCATATTATACGGTTGCCAGGATCAACCTGATAGAAGAGGTGAAAATAGCTCAGGTCATAAGGGCTTTGGCCGGTCGATTACAGACATAGTAGGCCCATGTATGTCGGGTTAGCATAGTATGTATCTAGGCTTGCATGCGTATTTGTTTAACACATTATGCGGGGTAACCTATATATATATATATATATATATATATATATATATATATATATATATATATATATATATATATATATATATATATATATATAAATTGGCTTAACACGGTATATAAGCCTTCGCGTCTTACAGCGACCGTTTGCGTAGACCTACCGGGCCCCTGCATTGTGATTGGTCGATTCAACTTGTTGACTATTTGAACTCGGTGTATAATTGTTGGTCGGTTAAAATTAGCGTTTAGTAGGACCGTTGGTCGTTTGATCTAACCGATCATTTTATGGTAATTTCATATATTATAAAAGACAACCCCCTCCTTGCTCTAGTGTGAATTTACCTAAGGCCTTTCTCGAGGGCGGCTCTAGCTAGGGCCATGCTTCAGGATGGTTTTAACCTAAGCCCATACTCCTTGGAGGCTATACCTAAGGCCTAGCTCCTGGGTGGCTTTACCTGAGGCCTGACTTCAAGATGACTTTACCTAAGACCAGGCTCCTGTGTAGCTTTACCCAAGATTTGATGGAGGTGTTTGTCTTTGTCGAAAGGCTGAAATAGATATAGCAACCATCCTGAACCTAAGGCCTAGCTCCTGGGTGGCTTAACCTCAGGCTCGACTCCAGTATGACTTTACCTAAGACCCTACTCCATGGTAGCTTTACTTAAGAATTGTTGGAGGTATTTGTCTTGGTCAAGAGGTTGTAATTGATATAGCAACCATCCTGGCCTGGCTCTTGTGTAGCTTTACTTAAAGGCTGACTGCATTGTTTATCAATTTAGTAGCATAGACAAATTTTTGAGTTTGGCAATCATATACCCCGGGCCCCTCATCACCCGAATCATTTAGGGGTAGACCATTCATTTTAGGGTGAACCAGCTACCTGCCTAGAGCCGCTCGAGCGCTGATACGTCATCAGATAACGATTAAATCTTTCCAAAAGTTACCCCCACCACCGGCGCTATTCCAGGGTTACTTTACTTAAGGGCCGGCCTGGAGATGGCTTTACCTCGAGCACGACTCCAGAGAGACTTTAAGCTAGGACCCGATCATTTTTGGCAATTTAAAAACAGGTGATACCACCCCCGCAACAGTCCGTAATGGACTCTAGACATATCCCGTACGGTCATTTGATCCAACCGATCGATTTTCGGCAATTTCATATTTTATTTAAAAACTACCCCTTGGTGAACCCGCCCCCGCTGCACCCGTACTGGACTCTAGACATATCCCGTACTGTCTGTTGATCCATCCGATCGATTTTCGGCAATTTCATATTTTATTCAAAAACTACCCCGAGGTGAAACTACCCCTACCGTAGCAATAATACACTCTAAACTCACCCTATCGGTCGAGGCACGTTTTTCCAAAATTTTTTCGAAAACTACCCCCCACCCCCAATCCACCCCCGGAGCTACCCCCGGAGATGGTCCTGAACGTAGCTGAGGTCACCCCCAGCACTTAGGTTAGGTTTGGTTGGATCCATTTTGACTAGCTTAGATCAGTAGGTTCGAAATAAATTCTTTCGAAAAACTACCCCCTACTCCTCTAAACGTGGTCGAAATCACCCCTAAGGCTAGGATCAAGGCCGCGTCGACCGCCTGCAACATCCAAAACTACCCCTATAGTCCTAGGTTACGTACAGGCCGAGTTAGGGGTAGTTGTCCCCAACTGCCCAACAATCTACTTAATAGGTCTGTATCCTTTCCCTTCCGATTGGTTACCGGTGGGCTTAGGTATAAAGACCACCTTACTAGATTTCCAGGCTGCCGGCACATGCCCTAGAGCAATGCTTAGCCTGTATAATTTAGTAAGTACCAGTACCAGCAAATCCATTCCCTGCTGCAGCAGCACAGGATAGATCCCATCTGGACCTGGAGATTTGTAGGGTTTAAATGTGCCAATAGCCCACCTTACCCTTTGTGGAGTTACTATCCTCCTTGCCACTTCCCAGTCCTCCCTCTTACCACGTCTTGTGGAGAGTTTGGCAAATGGTTCAGTGTCTGCTCCCCCAAGTTTCCTCAGAGTACTGAAAGGGAAATTTGTTCTGATTAATTCTTCCACAGTTTCCCTGCAGTTTTTGTTATATTTCCCAGTGGGGTTCTTAGCATCCCCACCGGGTTAACTGGGTCCTTAGAGAGCACTTTATGCAGTCGTGCCCCTTCCCGAGTATTGTCAATCTCTTGACAAAACTCCTTCCAGGACTTCCTGCGTGCTTCTCTAATTGCCCTGTTGTATTCGGTTAGTGTTTTCCTATACTGGTCCCACTCCCCGTTCTTTTTTGCTCTATTAAAGAGTCTCCTGGTGGTCTTCCGAAGTTTGGCTGGCTTCTTGTTCCACCATGACGGATCCCCTACTTTTCTCCCCTCACTGAGAGGGCAGTTGTCAGTAAAGGATTCTAATATATCCTCGCCAACCAATGCGGCAGAGTCTTCTAGCTCTTTTTCCCACCATACTCCAATCCAGCCTCCTAAATCCGAACTCCCAGGTCCCTCCTGTAGGAGTCCCCGTCTGTTCTTCTTGGATCCCTGGTTGGCCGAAGCAAAGCTGGATTTAGAGAGATATCATACCTAATATGTCTGTGGTCAGAAGAAGATGGTTCATCCGACACATGGCAGTTTGGTACATACCTAGCCGTCTGGTTCGATGCCACCGTAATGTCCAGGACCTCTTGTCTGGCCCTAGTGACAAACGTTGGCTCTTCCCCCTGATTTAAGACTAGTAAATTCTTAGAGCTAAGATAAGCTAAAAGTTCCTCACCTCTAGTGTTGGTACCTGTACTTCCCCACGAAGTGTGATGGGAGTTAGCATCCATCCCCACCAGCAGCTTCTCATCCACAGCCCCGCAGTGCTCGACCAGCCTACTCAGCTCTTGTGTTGGTAGAGCCCCCGCGTAGTCAAAGGAGAGATATGCCGTGGCAAGGTTCAGCCTCTTCATCCTCCCCTCCGCCCGCAGCTCCACCGTCACTGCTATTAAGTCCCTGCAGCAGAAGTCCGTTAGTACAAAAGCACTCAACCCCCTCCTAACCAGGATACACGTCCTGGGAACACCGGAGTCCTTATCGTACAACAACGTACCTCCAGATGTCGCCAGCCCGCATATTCCTCCTCCAGAAATCCGTGGTTCCTGGATGAGAAACAAGTCCACCTCTCCCCTGTCCAGCATCCTACACACGAGAGCACTCGCCGCCCTGCTATACTGTAGGTTCACTTGGAGGATCTTGATCATTGTTTTGCTTAATTTGCAGTCGCCTGGGTCCGCAAAGCAGCCCCAGGACTAGACATCGTGCTCAACTCTACAGCCACTTCACCGGTTTCTGCAGTCGGCAGCTTGACAGCCGCTCCCGCACCCCCAGTGATGGTTGCCGTTGACACATCTGCTACAGACTCACGGTTTGCCGTCTCATTGGCTCCCGCTGTCTGTGCAGTCTCGAAATATATTCTTTTACTTACTTGGTCCATTAACGTCCCACGAGTATGGGGGAAATAACGGTCGACCAGAGCAGAGCCCCCACTGCCCTGGCAAGACAACATAAAATGAGGTTTTGTCTGGTTCCTCAAGGGGATCGTGTGCAACTGCATTTTATACCCTGCAGTCATTCATCCTTCGGCACGATGCCTTCCACCTTGTATTGGGTATTCAGTCACTGACCTTGAAGCACACCCCAAGTTCAGGACATTATTAACTGTTGCTCATGGAGCGAACAGCCTGCTTTACTCTCTTTTTTACAACTGTGTCGGTAGGGTAGTTTCCCGCGCATACTTCACTGTCGCATTGCCCTTGGTTCACCTGGAAGGTGAGAGTAGCATTGTGAGGACTTAATTCCCAACTACCCCAGTCTCCCCAGTCATAGCAGTTATTTCTACCACCCCCAACCGGTTGACTGACGAGGAGGGATAATTCCTCACCTTTGAACCATAGCCTTGGTCCATGCCTGCATATTCAGAAACCTTCCGGAATCCTTATTCACAGGTAACCTACATTTCTGTAGGCCGTCCCACTATCCGCCACCTGTGGACCCGCCCGGTTGCTCAGGCCAGCTTGCCGGGTTCCAGATGTTAAGGGTGAATTATAAATGTGTCTTGAATTGTGACATCACCCATTGCGAGGCCTTATTTAAGTGAAATCCTCTGTAGTGACATTATATAGGAAAATATCCAATAAATCATACGTATTCCAAATAGACTTCAAGGGATAATGCCCTCCTACAAAGGATAATGCACCTTCTTTTTTAATCTCAGGAGTGCAAGAAATCCCCAAAGTGTAAATGTTTTAAAAGAATGATAAGATATTCGTTTCTTCCACTTTTATTTTTCTACGGCTCTGAAACAATTTACTTTCTCCTTAAGGCTTCATTTAAACTATACGATTATTTTATGGCCGTTTATTCACTCCTGTTTAATCTAAATGCACATATATTTATGTAACCATTATACCCTCAGTTTTATGTGCACGTGGTAATATAATGTTCTATAAACTGCATTCCTAATTTTTTTTGTAAATGTTTTCTTCTTGTTGACAATTAGTTATACCTAATATAATAAGTTAAAGAGTTCTGCTCTTATATTTGATATTTATTATATATTTTTTTTTAGAATATAGGTATGTTGTCATTCGGGAAAGCTACTGATGAAATGTAAAATATACGGAACTCCATATTTAATATTGATTTATAATTATTAACAGATATAGGCTCTAATTATAGGAAATAAATATGTTAATGTGACACTACACAGATAATGTAACACATTAAAAAATACTTAATAAAATGAAAAACAAAAAATAACATACGATACCGTGAACCTCTTTAATGTCTCGAACAAAACCTTTTGAAGATAATTAAATAACAAGAATCCAAAAGTGTGTGATTAAATAACAATCTGTTCATTAAATAAAATAATGGCTGATGTACAATAATGGTGCTATTACAAAACAACAAAAGATTTTTTTTGAACCATACAAAATCTCTAGGGGTTACAGAATGGCTAGAAGTAGGAAGGAAGAACCAGACAATGGAGAAGTACACTCGCCTTGAGATATATACACTTAAGTACAAGTGAGACAATAAGGTGACAAAACATATGTAAATAATTGGGGTTAAACTGTTGACAACTTTTTGCTACCTACATGTAGGCGTGCCTATGAAGTGTCTTTGCACTGCTGTATTTAAAGTCCAAACGTTAGCGCAATTTGCTTTCTATATAGCATTCTTCACATATATATATAAATATATATATATATATATATATATATATATATATATATATATATATATATATATATTATGTTTTCTTGTTTAATAATTTAAAACAACATAGGGTATTCAAATACAAGAATATTATGTATTTATATTCAAAGCTTTTAGTTGGTAAACAGTACCGGTTGGCCAACATCATCAGGAATGAAAAATACAATGTTTTTTTTAAATATATATATATATATATATATATATATATATATATATATATATATATATATATTAAACAACATAGGTTATTCAAATACAAGAATATTATTTATTTATATTTAAAGCTTTTAGTTGGTAAACATTACCATCATCATCAGGAATGAAAAATACAATGTTGTTTTAA
Organism: Prosapia bicincta; assembly: GCA_036971475.1. NCBI lineage: Eukaryota > Metazoa > Arthropoda > Insecta > Hemiptera > Cercopidae > Prosapia > Prosapia bicincta. The sequence continues at coordinate 183,197,851 of JBAIZL010000001.1, forward strand.
AATATATATATATATATATATATATAAACAACATAGGTTATTCAAATACATATGGACTTCATTTTTGTTTATAGGCCATTAAATAAAAAAATATCACCAAATTATTTAAAAATACAAATATCAAAATTTCATACAAAACTAATAACAATATAATAAACATAATAAAGAACAATAATAAAACAATTAATATGCATGGAAATGTTGGTGTTTATAAATTAGAATGAGAAAACTGTAATAAAGCCTATATAGGTCAAACCAAGAAAAAATTAAAAGAAATGTATTAAGAACATTTGAATGCCTATATTAATCTAGATATATATAAATCAAATTTTGCAAATCATTCTATTAATAATAAGCAACAATTTCCAAATATTGAAAATATGAAACTTATAAAAAAAGTTAATAAGGGATTAAGAATGAATATATATGAAGCATTCAAAATATATACATTCAATAATAATAACAAATTAATAAAAGAACAAATACAAATACATTCTAAATTTGATGCTATATTCAATGTCTATAATATTGCAGCAACAAAATAAATTTTGCAGTTTTTATAAATTTAGCAACAATTCTATTTCTAATTAACTGTTTACCAACGAAAAGCTTTGAATATAAATTAATAAATATTCTTGTATTTCAATAACCTATGTTTTTTTTAAATTAGTAAACAAGAAAACGTATTATATATACATATATATATATATATATATATATATATATATATATATATATATATATATATATAAATGAATATATAGCTGTGTTTACATATTACGTTGAATGAAAATATTGTATATTATTAACAGAGATAAACAAATTTCAGTGTTAACCCAAACGTTCTTTATAGTTTTATAAACCCGAATGATATGAATGTTGTTTGAAGCAACGTGACAGTTGACTTGTCTAACGCTCAATTATGTGTATCAGGTTTACGTGTTGAATAAATCAATGTATCTGTGACACCATTTAAAACATCCGTTATATGCGCTGAATAATAAATCTTTAACTCTAATATATGTTGCGTATTTGTATGTTTTGATCACATTTAGCTAATCATGATTGCTTTTCCTGTCTGGCGAGGTTCAGCTTATTATTTCTTTCGAATTTCCAAAGGATTAGCCTTCACGCTATGTAACATTATGAAAGCGTGCAAATCTGGAACTACCGAGCTACGCACAAACCTGAAAGTGTATAATGGTCAAAGAAAACCAACCCCACCCTTCAATGGATGTCCAGTCCCTCCCAGACACTTGTCACAACAGTACAAAGTGCTATATAATAATTTTAATAAGTTAATATAATAATAAAAACAAAATTAAACCAATTAAAGAAAAACAATAAATGCGTTACAAAACTTGTTTATATTACTGTTTTAGAGAAATTAAAATTTGAGACACTAACTTTTTTTGAAATGTTTAATAATTTGTTTTGATTAACAATAATTAGTTTCCTTATTCAAAATAATTAAGCTTAACGTAACTCATTCCTCTTCAAATTCAAACTAAATCAAAATATTAGGCCGTATTTATTACATTATTTTATAGTTTTACTTAAGTAGTAGGTTATGTTTTTATGTCTACGCAAGAAAAATAATATTTTGACCAAAATCCTTGCACAAAAAGGGATTTTAATAAATAACTACATACTCGCCATATGATTAGATACGAATCATAGCCTTGTTTAATCAGGATCTCACTGTAGACAACATAATAAATTGGCTTCCAGTTTACTCTACTAGAAACTTGCAAACTAGCTTACGTGTTGTGTAACATCGCTTTTAAAGTTGGTAAAGATATTCTTCAAATTTTTGCAACCAAGTAAAGCCTTATTACCCTATCATCCTCGTAAACTCTATAGGCCTATAGAGTGTGAGCAATGAGCAAAGTAGTTATATTTGGTAAAGCGAAAGTTGGAAGGATCAGCTGTAAAACGATTTAATATATAATAAATCATTTTGACTTGATAAACACTTAAACTGAAATCTACTAATCCAATACATTTATTTCTTTTACTGCACTGTTCAAAGTTATTTATCTATTAAAAAAATATTCATATTATTAACTATGGGCGGTTACAAGAAAGTTCGTAAAGTTTCCATTGTAAAGTAAATTGAAAGGCGTAAATAAAAATACAAATTCAGGGACATACATTCGAAAGGGAGGGATGAGTTAGAAATCCATATAATTTGCAAAAGTAAATTATTTTGATGTTGATTTGGTAAACGTATTTTTTTTGTAAAATGTTTCGAATAAGGCTTCTACATTACCTTTAAACTGTGTGGAAAAATAACGAAAATTTAAACGAGATCCAATCAACTTTCAGTAATACTCCTTCTGACTGACATTAAATGCCGTTCTCAATATTTCTCTCTTCAGTTCTATAACTTTATTGTTCCTTTGTCTTACCTATATTTGAAGATTACTTTCAGAGAACGACGATTTGATTTACATTCATTGCTCTGATACATTTAAACCTACTCGGCATCTATAACTTAGGCCTATATAATTAGAAAATTTATAAGCTGACTAAGAAATATCAAAAAATAACCAAATCTCTCCTCTGAATTTTGGGTATTATATCCTACATGGTTAATTCCATCTTATATGGAGGTTAATGTGAACAATAATATCAGTAGCGACTTTGTATTTTTTTACAAAACAACTACCCATTTAACACATTTTGCCAAGATAATACAAAGAAGTGAAATTTCTATAAAAACCTTTATAGGTTTCTATAAAAACCTATAATTTCTATAAAAACCTAACTAAGAGGTTTAGTTTATAGACTCTTAGAAAATCAATGTCTAGAAAGATCTATACTTTACAACACAAAATTGATTTTAACATATACAGATTTTCTCTAATTTACATATTCATGTGACAATTTCAAATCAATGGGTTTTAATGATTTCGGTCGAATTTAAGGGATGTTTAACATTGTGAATATCTATTAACAAATTGGTAGCACACCAATTGTTTCTTTTAGGGTTGTAACAAATTTATGCAAAAACACACAACCGAGCCGCGTACAAGAGAGCCCCAACCTCGCTCTCAGGAGTGATGAGCAACAAATCTGCCTACCTCCAAACATACTTCGTCATAAAAAAATTATTTTCCGTTTTATTATAGAGAGGAGTGTATGACGTGGAGATATATTATCTTTTTGTGTCATAAGAGTTTTAACGTTCTAATTTTCTTTTAGGGTTGTAACACATTTGTGCAAAAACACACAACCGTGCCGAGTACAAGAGAGCACCAACCTCGCTCTCAGGAGTGATGAGCAAACAATCTGTTACCTCAAAACATATTTCGCCATAAACATTTTTTGTTTCGGTTTTATTATATAGAGAGGAGTCTATGACGTGGAAATACATTATCTTTTTGTGTCATAAGCGTACTATCGTTCTAATTTTCTTTTAGGGTTGTAACAAATTTGTGCAAAAACACACAACCCAGCCGCGTACAAGAGAGCCCCAACCTCGCTCTCAGGAGTGATGAGAAACCACTCAGCATCACCTCCAAACATAAATCGTAAAAAAAAAATGTTTACGGTTTTATTATAGAGAGAGGAGTGTATGACGTGGAAATATATTATCTTTTTGTGTCATAAGAGTACTATCGTTCTAATTTTCTTTTAGGGTTGTAACAAATTTGTGCAAAAACACACAACCCAGCCGCGTACAAGAGAGCCCTAACCTCGCTCTGAGGAGTGATGAGCAACCACTCAGCATCACCTCCAAACATAAATCGTAAAAAAAAAATGTTTACGGTTTTATTATAGAGAGAGGAATGTATGACGTGGAAATATATTATCTTTTTGTGTCATAAGAGTACTATCGTTCTAATTTTCTTTTAGGGTTGTAACAAATTTGTGCAAAAACACACAACCCAGCCGCGTACAAGAGAGCCCCAACCTCGCTCTCAGGAGTGATGAGCAACCACTCAGCATCAACTCCAAACATAAATCGTAAAAAAAAAATGTTTACGGTTTTATTATAGAGAGAGGAGTGTATGACGTGGAAATATATTATCTTTTTGTGTCATAAGAGTACTATCGTTCTAATTTTCTTTTAGGGTTGTAACAAATTTGTGCAAAAACACACAACCCAGCCGCGTACAAGAGAGCCCCAACCACGCTCTCAGGAGTGATGAGCAACCAATCTCCCTCACCTCCAAACATATTTCGTCATACAAATTTTTTTTCGGTTTTTTTATACAGAGAGGAGTGTATGACATGGAAAGACATTATCTTTTTATGTCATAAGAGTACTATCGTTCTAGTTTTCATTTAGGTTTGTAACAAATGTGTGCAAAAACACACAACCCAGCCGCGTATAAGAGAGCACCAACCTCGCTCTCAGGAGTGATGAGCAAACATTCTGCTTCACCTCCAAATATATTTCGTCATAAAATTTGTTTTTCGTTTTATAATAGAGAGAGGAGGGTATGACGTGGATATTTATTATCTTTTTGTGTCAAAAGAGTACTATCTTTCTATTTTGTTTTAGGGTTGTAACAAATTTGTGGAAAAACACACGAACCAGCAGCGTACAAGAGAGCCCCAACCTCGCTCTCAGGAGTGCTGAGCAACCAATCTGCCTCACCACTGATCATATTTCGAAACAAAAAAAATGTTTTCGTTTTTATTTTAGAGGGAGGAGTTTATAACGTGGAAAGGCATTATATTTTTGTGTCATAAGAGTACTATCATTCTAATTTCCTTTTAGGGTTGTAACAAATTTTTGCAAAAACACACAACCCAGCCGCGTACAAGAGAGCCCCAACCTCGCTCTTAAGAGTGATGAGCAACCAATCTGCCTCACCTCCGAACATATTTCGTGAAAAAAAAATGTTTTCGTTTTAAATTTAGAGAGAGGAGTGTATAACATGGAAATTTATTATCTTTTTGTGTCATAAGAGTACTATCGTTCTAATTTTCTTTTAGGTTTTAACAATTTTGTGAAAAACACAAAACCCAGCCGCGTAAAATAGAGCCCAACCTCGCTCTCAGGAGTGATGAGCAACCAATCTGCCTCACCTCCAAATATATATCGTCATACAATTTTTTTTTGGGTTTTTTTATACAGAGAGGAGTGTATGACATGGAATGGCATTATCTTTTTGTGTCATAAGAGTACTATCGTTCTAGTTTTCATTTAGGGTTGTATCAAGTTTGTGCAAAAACACACAACCCAGCCGCATATAAGAGAGCACCAACCTCGCTCTCAGGAGTGATGAGCAACCAATCTGCCTCACCTCCAAATATATTTCGTCATAAAATTGTTTTTACCGTTTTATAATAGAGAGAGGAGTGTATGACGTGGAAATTTATTACCTTTTTGTGTCATAAGAGTACTATCATTCTATTTTTTTTTTAGGGTTGTAACAAATTTGTGGAAAAACACACGACCCAGCCGCGAACAAAAGAGCCCTAACCTCGCTCTCAGGAGTGATGAGCAACCAATCTGCCTCACCTCCAAACATATTTCGTCATAAAAAAATTTCGGTTTTATTTGAGAGAAAGGATTGTATAACGTGGAAAGACATTATCTTTTTGTGCCATAAGAGTAATATCGTGCTAATTTTCTTTTAGCGTTGTAACAAATTTATGCAAAAACTCAACCCAGCCGCGTACAAGAGAACCCCAAGCTCGCTCTCAGGAGTGACGAGCAACCAATCTGCCTCACCTCCAAACATATTTCGTGAAAAAAATGGTTTCGTTTTTATTTTAGAGATAGGACTATCGTTCTAATTTTCATTTAGGGTTGTAACAAAATTGTGCAAAAACACACAACCGAGCAACGTACAAGAGAGCCCCAACCTCACTCTCAGGAGTGATGAGCAACCAATCTTTTTCACCTTCGAAATTATTTCTTAAAAAAAAAAATGTATTCGATTTTATTTTAGAGAGAAGAATGTATGACGTTGAAAGGCATTATCTTTTTGTGTCATAGGAGTTTTATCGTTCTAATTTTCTTTTAGGGTTTTAACTATTTTGTGCAAAAACCCACAACCCATCCGCGTACAAGAGAGCCCCAACCTCGCTCTCAGGAGTGATGAGCAACCAATCAGCCTCACCTCCAATTATATTTCGTCATACAACAAATTTTTTTTCGGTTTTATTTTAGAGAGAGGAGTGTATGACGTGGAAAGCCATTATCTTTTTGTGTCATAAGAGTACTATCGTTCTAATTTTCTTATAGGTTTGTAACAATTTTGTGCAAAAACACAAAACCGAGCAACGTACAAGAGAGCCCCAACCTCGCTCTCAGGAGTGATGAGCAACCAATCAGCCTCACCTCCAATTATATTTCGTCATACAACAAATTTCTTTTCGGTTTTATTTTAGAGAGAGGAGTGTATGACGTGGAAAGCCATTATCTTTTTGTGTCATAAGAGTACTATCGTTCTAATTTTCTTTAGGGATGTAACAAATTTATGTAAAAACACACAACCCAGCCGCGTACAAGAGAGCCTCAACCTCGCTCTCAGGAATGATTAGCAACCAATCAGCATCACCTCCAAACATATTTCGTAAAAAAAAAAATATTTTTGGTTTTATTTTAGAGAGAGAGTTTTTAGACATGGAAAGGCATTATCTTTTTGTGTCGTAAGAGTACTATCGTTCTAATTTTCTTTAGGGTTGTAACAAATTTATGTAAAAACACACAACCCAGCCGCCTACAAGAGAGCCCCAACCTCGCTCTCAGGAGTGATGAATAACCAATCTGCCTCAACTCCAAACATATTTTGTCATAAATGATTTTTTTTTCGTTTTATTATAGAGAGAGGCGTGTATGACGTGGAAAGACATTATCTTTTTGTGTCATAAGAGTTTTATCGTTCTAATTTTCTTTTAGGGTTGTACCAAATTTGTGCAAAAACACACAACACAACCGCGTACAAGAGAACCCCAACCTCGATCTCAGGAGTGATGAGCAACCAATCTGCCTCACCTAAAAACATAATTTGTCATAAATTTTTTTTTTCCGTTTTATTTTAGACAGAGGAGTGTATGACATGGAAAGGCATTATCTTTTTGTGTCATAAGTGTACTATCGTTCTAATTTTCTTTTAGGGTTGTAACAAATTTGTGCAAAAACACACAACCCAGCCGCGTACAAGAGAGCCCCAACCTCGTACTCAGGAATGATGAGCAACCAATCTGCCTCACCTCCGAATATATTTCATAAAAAAAAAGAAAAATATTTTCGGTTTTATTTTAGAGAGAGAGTGTAAGACCTGGAAAGGCATTATCTTTTTGTGTCATAGGAGTACTATCGTTCTAATTTTCTTTTAGGGTGTAACAAATTTGTGAAAAAACACACAACCCAGCCGCGTACAAGGGAGCCCCAACCTCGCTCTCAGGAGTGATGAGCAACCAATCAGCCTCACCTCCAAACATATTTCGTCATAAAAATATTTTTGTTCGGTTTTATTTTAGAGAGAGGGTTGTATGACATGGAAAGGCGTTATCTTTATGTGTCGTAAGAGTACTATCGTTCTAATTTTCTTTAGGGTTATAACCAATTTATGTAAAAACACACAACCCTGCCGCGTACAAGAGAGCCCCAACCTCGCTCTCAGGAGTGATGAGCAACCAATCAGCCTCACCTCCAAACATATTTCGTAATAAAAAATTTTGTTTCGGTTTTATTTGAGAGTGGAGTGTATGGCATGGAAAGGCATTATCTTTTTGTGTCATAAGAGTACTATCGTTCTAATTTTCTTTAGGGTTGTAACAAATTTATGTAAAAACACACAACCCAGCCGCCTACAAGAGAGCCCCAACCTCGCTCTCAGGAGTGATGAATAACCAATCTGCCTCAACTCCAAACATATTTTGTCATAAATTATTATTTTTTCGTTTTATTATATAGAGAGGCGTGTATGACGTGGAAAGACATCTTTTTGTGTCATAAGAGTTTTATTGTTCTAATTTTCTTTTAGGGTTGTACCAAATTTGTGCAAAAACACACAACCCAACCGCGTACAAGAGAACCCCAACCTCGCTCTCAGGAGTGATGAGCAACCAATCTCCCTCACCTCCAAACATATTTCGTCATAAACGTTTTTTTCCGTTTTATTTTAGACAGAGAAGTGTATGACATGGAAAGGCATTATCTTTTTGTGTCATAAGTGTACTATCGTTCTAATTTTCTTTTAGGGTTGTAACAAATTTATGTAAAAACACACAACCCAGCCGCGTACAAGAGAGCCCCAACCTCGTACTCAGGAATGATGAGCAACCAATCTGCCTCACCTCCGAATATATTTCATAAAAATAAGAAAAATATTTTCGGTTTTATTTTAGAGAGAGAGTGTATGACCTGGAAAGGCATTATCTTTTTGTGTCATAAGTGTACTATCGTTCTAATTTTCTTTTAGGGTTGTAACAAATTTGTGCAAAAACACACAACCCAGCCGCGTACAAGAGAGCCCCAACCTCGCTCTCAGGAGTGATGAGCAACCAATCAGCCTCACCTCCAATCATATGTCGTCATAAAAATATTTTTGTTCGGTTTTATTTTAGAGAGAGGGGTGTATAACATGGAAAGGCGTTATCTTTTTGTGTCATAAGAGTACTATCGTTCTAATTTTCTTTTAGGGTTGTAACAAATTTGTGGAAAAACACACGACCCAGCCGCGAACAAAAGAGCCCTAACCTCGCTCTCAGGAGTGATGAGCAACCAATCTGCCTCACCTCCAAACATATTTCGTCATAAAAAAATTTCGGTTTTATTTGAGAGAAAGGATTGTATAACGTGGAAAGACATTATCTTTTTGTGCCATAAGAGTAATATCGTGCTAATTTTCTTTTAGCGTTGTAACAAATTTATGCAAAAACTCAACCCAGCCGCGTACAAGAGAACCCCAAGCTCGCTCTCAGGAGTGACGAGCAACCAATCTGCCTCACCTCCAAACATATTTCGTGAAAAAAATGGTTTCGTTTTTATTTTAGAGATAGGACTATCGTTCTAATTTTCATTTAGGGTTGTAACAAAATTGTGCAAAAACACACAACCGAGCAACGTACAAGAGAGCCCCAACCTCACTCTCAGGAGTGATGAGCAACCAATCTTTTTCACCTTCGAAATTATTTCTTAAAAAAAAAAATGTATTCGATTTTATTTTAGAGAGAAGAATGTATGACGTTGAAAGGCATTATCTTTTTGTGTCATAGGAGTTTTATCGTTCTAATTTTCTTTTAGGGTTTTAACTATTTTGTGCAAAAACCCACAACCCATCCGCGTACAAGAGAGCCCCAACCTCGCTCTCAGGAGTGATGAGCAACCAATCAGCCTCACCTCCAATTATATTTCGTCATACAACTAATTTTTTTTCGGTTTTATTTTAGAGAGAGGAGTGTATGACGTGGAAAGCCATTATCTTTTTGTGTCATAAGAGTACTATCGTTCTAATTTTCTTATAGGTTTGTAACAATTTTGTGCAAAAACACAAAACCGAGCAACGTACAAGAGGGCCCCAACCTCGCTCTCAGGAGTGATGAGCAACCAATCAGCCTCACCTCCAATTATATTTCGTCATACAACAAATTTCTTTTCGGTTTTATTTTAGAGAGAGGAGTGTATGACGTGGAAAGCCATTATCTTTTTGTGTCATAAGAGTACTATCGTTCTAATTTTCTTTAGGGATGTAACAAATTTATGTAAAAACACACAACCCAGCCGCGTACAAGAGAGCCTCAACCTCGCTCTCAGGAATGATTAGCAACCAATCAGCATCACCTCCAAACATATTTCGTAAAAAAAAAAATATTTTTGGTTTTATTTTAGAGAGAGAGTTTTTAGACATGGAAAGGCATTATCTTTTTGTGTCGTAAGAGTACTATCGTTCTAATTTTCTTTAGGGTTGTAACAAATTTATGTAAAAACACACAACCCAGCCGCCTACAAGAGAGCCCCAACCTCGCTCTCAGGAGTGATGAATAACCAATCTGCCTCAACTCCAAACATATTTTGTCATAAATGATTTTTTTTTCGTTTTATTATAGAGAGAGGCGTGTATGACGTGGAAAGACATTATCTTTTTGTGTCATAAGAGTTTTATCGTTCTAATTTTCTTTTAGGGTTGTACCAAATTTGTGCAAAAACACACAACACAACCGCGTACAAGAGAACCCCAACCTCGATCTCAGGAGTGATGAGCAACCAATCTGCCTCACCTAAAAACATAATTTGTCATAAATTTTTTTTTTCCGTTTTATTTTAGACAGAGGAGTGTATGACATGGAAAGGCATTATCTTTTTGTGTCATAAGTGTACTATCGTTCTAATTTTCTTTTAGGGTTGTAACAAATTTGTGCAAAAACACTCAACCCAGCCGCGTACAAGAGAGCCCCAACCTCGTACTCAGGAATGATGAGCAACCAATCTGCCTCACCTCCGAATATATTTCATAAAAAAAAAGAAAAATATTTTCGGTTTTATTTTAGAGAGAGAGTGTAAGACCTGGAAAGGCATTATCTTTTTGTGTCATAGGAGTACTATCGTTCTAATTTTCTTTTAGGGTGTAACAAATTTGTGAAAAAACACACAACCCAGCCGCGTACAAGGGAGCCCCAACCTCGCTCTCAGGAGTGATGAGCAACCAATCAGCCTCACCTCCAAACATATTTCGTCATAAAAATATTTTTGTTCGGTTTTATTTTAGAGAGAGGGGTGTATGACATGGAAAGGCGTTATCTTTATGTGTCGTAAGAGTACTATCGTTCTAATTTTCTTTAGGGTTATAACCAATTTATGTAAAAACACACAACCCTGCCGCGTACAAGAGAGCCCCAACCTCGCTCTCAGGAGTGATGAGCAACCAATCAGCCTCACCTCCAAACATATTTCGTAATAAAAAATTTTGTTTCGGTTTTATTTGAGAGTGGAGTGTATGGCATGGAAAGGCATTATCTTTTTGTGTCATAAGAGTACTATCGTTCTAATTTTCTTTAGGGTTGTAACAAATTTATGTAAAAACACACAACCCAGCCGCCTACAAGAGAGCCCCAACCTCGCTCTCAGGAGTGATGAATAACCAATCTGCCTCAACTCCAAACATATTTTGTCATAAATTATTATTTTTTCGTTTTATTATATAGAGAGGCGTGTATGACGTGGAAAGACATCTTTTTGTGTCATAAGAGTTTTATTGTTCTAATTTTCTTTTAGGGTTGTACCAAATTTGTGCAAAAACACACAACCCAACCGCGTACAAGAGAACCCCAACCTCGCTCTCAGGAGTGATGAGCAACCAATCTCCCTCACCTCCAAACATATTTCGTCATAAACGTTTTTTTCCGTTTTATTTTAGACAGAGAAGTGTATGACATGGAAAGGCATTATCTTTTTGTGTCATAAGTGTACTATCGTTCTAATTTTCTTTTAGGGTTGTAACAAATTTATGTAAAAACACACAACCCAGCCGCGTACAAGAGAGCCCCAACCTCGTACTCAGGAATGATGAGCAACCAATCTGCCTCACCTCCGAATATATTTCATAAAAATAAGAAAAATATTTTCGGTTTTATTTTAGAGAGAGAGTGTATGACCTGGAAAGGCATTATCTTTTTGTGTCATAAGTGTACTATCGTTCTAATTTTCTTTTAGGGTTGTAACAAATTTGTGCAAAAACACACAACCCAGCCGCGTACAAGAGAGCCCCAACCTCGCTCTCAGGAGTGATGAGCAACCAATCAGCCTCACCTCCAATCATATGTCGTCATAAAAATATTTTTGTTCGGTTTTATTTTAGAGAGAGGGGTGTATGACATGGAAAGGCGTTATCTTTTTGTGTCGTAAGAGTACTATCGTTCTAAATTTCTTTAGGGTTATAACAAATTTATGTAAAAACACACAACCCAGCCGCGTACAAGAGAGCCCCAACCTCGCTCTCAGGAGTGATGAGCAACCAATCAGCCTCACCTCCAAACATATTTCGTCATACAAATTGTTTTTCGGTTTTATTTTAGAGAGAGGAGTGTATGACATGGAAAGACATTATCTTTTGGTGTCATAAGAGTACTATCGTTCTAATTTTCTTTAGGGTTGTAACAAATTTATGTAAAAACACACAACCCAGCCGCGTACAAGAGAGCCGCAACCTCGCTCTCAGGAGTGATGAGCAACCATTCAGCCTCACCTCCAAACATATTTCGTCATACAAATTGTTTTTCGGTTTTATTTTACAGAGAGGAGTGTATGACATGGAAAGGCATTATCTTTTTGTGTCATAGGAGTACTATCGTTCTAATTTTCTTTTAGGGTTGTTAACAATTTGTGCAAAAACACACAACCCAGCCGCATACAAGAGAGTCCGAACCTCGCTCTCAGGAGTGATGAGCAACCAATCAGCCTCACCACCAAACATATTTCATCATACATTTTTTTTTCGGTTTTGTTTTAGAGAGAGAAATGTATGACATGGAAAGACATTATCTTTTTGTGTCAAAAAAGTACTATCGTTCTAATTTTCTTTTAGGGTTGTAACAAATTTATGTAAAAACACACAACCGAGCTGCGTACAAGAGAGCCCCAACCTCGCTCTCAGGAGTGATGAGCAACCAATCAGCCTCACCTCCTAACATATTTCGACATAAAATTTTTTTTTCGGTTTTATTTGAGAGAGAAGTGTATGACATGGAAAGACATTATCTGTTTGTGTCATAAGAGTACTATCGTTCTAGTTTTCTTTAGGGTTGTAACAAATTTATGTAAAAACACACAACCCAGCCGCGTACAAGAGAGCCCCAACCTCTCTCTCAGGAGTGAGGAGCAACCAATTAGCCTCACCTCCAAACATATTTCGTCATAAAATTTTTTTTTCGGTTCTATTTTAGAGAGAGAAGTGAATAACATGGAAAGACATTATCTTTTTGTGTCATAAGAGTACTATCATTTTAATTTTCTTTTAGGGTTATAAAAAAATTTTGCAAAAATACACAACCCAGCCGCGTACAAGAGAGCCCAACCTCGCACTCAGGAGTGATGAGCAACCAATCAGCCTCACCTCCAAACATATTTCGTCATAAAAATATTTTTGTTCGGTTTTATTTTAGAGAGAGGGGTGTATGACATGGAAAGGCGTTATCTTTATGTGTCGTAAGAGTACTATCGTTCTAATTTTCTTTAGGGTTATAACAAATTTATGTAAAAACACACAACCCTGCCGCGTACAAGAGAGCCCCAACCTCGCTCTCAGGAGTGATGAGCAACCAATCAGCCTCACCTCCAAACATATTTCGTCATACAAATTGTTTTTCGGTTTTATTTTACAGAGAGGAGTGTATGTCATGGAAAGGCATTATCTTTTTGTGTCATAGGAGTACTATCGTTCTAATTTTCTTTTAGGGTTGTAAAAAATTTGTGCAAAAACACACAACCCAGCCGCGTACAAGAGAGTCTGTACCTCGCTCTCAGGAGTATTGAGCAACCAATCAGCCTCACCACCAAACATATTATATCATACATTTTTTTTTCGGTTTTATTTTAGAGAGAGAAATGTATGACATGGAAAGACATTATCTTTTTGTGTCATAAAAGTACTATCGTTCTAATTTTCTTTTAGGGATGTAACAAATTTATGTAAAAACACACAACCGAGCTGCGTACAAGAGAGGCCCAACCCGGCTCTCAGGAGTGCTGAGCAACCAATCAGCTTCACTTCAAAACATATTTCATAAAAAAAAGAAAAATATTTTCGGTTTTATTTTAGAGAGAGAGTGTATGACATGGAAAAGCATTATCTTTTTGTGTCATAAGAGCACTATCGTTCTAATTTTCTTTTAGGGTGTAACAAATTTTTGTGCTAAAACACACAACCCAGCCGCGTACAAGAGAGCCCCAACCTCGCTCTCAGGAGTGATGAGCAACCAATCAGCCTCACCTCCAAACATATTTCGTTATACAAATTATTTTTCGGTTTTATTTTAGAGAGAGGAGTGTATGACATGGAAAGACATTATCTTTTTGTGTCATAAGAGTACTATCGTTCTAATTTTCTATAGGGTTGTAACACATTTATGTAAAAACACACAACCCAGCCGCGTACAAGAGAGCCCCAACCTCGCTCTCAGGAGGGATGAGCAACCAATCAGCCTCACCTCCAATCATATTTCGTAATAAAAAAAATTTTGTTCGGTTTTATTTTACAGAGAGGAGTGTATGAGATGGAAAGGCATTATCTTTTTGTGTCATAAGAGTACTATCGTTCTAATTTTCTTTTAGGGTTGTAACAAATTTGTGCAAAAACACTCAACCCAGCCGCGTACAAGAGAGCCCCAACCTCGCTCTCAGGAGTGATGAGCAACCAATCAGCCTCACCTCCAAACATATTTCGTAATAAAAAATTTTGTTTCGGTTTTATTTGAGAGTGGAGTGTATGGCATGGAAAGGCATTATCTTTTTGTGTCATAAGAGTACTATCGTTCTAATTTTCTTTAGGGTTGTAACAAATTTATGTAAAAACACACAACCCAGCCGCCTACAAGAGAGCCCCAACCTCGCTCTCAGGAGTGATGAATAACCAATCTGCCTCAACTCCAAACATATTTTGTCATAAATTATTATTTTTTCGTTTTATTATATAGAGAGGCGTGTATGACGTGGAAAGACATCTTTTTGTGTCATAAGAGTTTTATTGTTCTAATTTTCTTTTAGGGTTGTAACAAATTTATGTAAAAACACACAACCCAGCCGCGTACAAGAGAGCCCCAACCTCGTACTCAGGAATGATGAGCAACCAATCTGCCTCACCTCCGAATATATTTCATAAAAATAAGAAAAATATTTTCGGTTTTATTTTAGAGAGAGAGTGTATGACCTGGAAAGGCATTATCTTTTTGTGTCATAAGTGTACTATCGTTCTAATTTTCTTTTAGGGTTGTAACAAATTTGTGCAAAAACACACAACCCAGCCGCTTACAAGAGAGCCCCAACCTCGCTCTCAGGAGTGATGAGCAACCAATCAGCCTCACCTCCAATCATATGTCGTCATAAAAATATTTTTGTTCGGTTTTATTTTAGAGAGAGGGGTGTATGACATGGAAAGGCGTTATCTTTTTGTGTCGTAAGAGTACTATCGTTCTAAATTTCTTTAGGGTTATAACAAATTTATGTAAAAACACACAACCCAGCCGCGTACAAGAGAGCCCCAACCTCGCTCTCAGGAGTGATGAGCAACCAATCAGCCTCACCTCCAAACATATTTCGTCATACAAATTGTTTTTCGGTTTTATTTTAGAGAGAGGAGTGTATGACATGGAAAGACATTATCTTTTGGTGTCATAAGAGTACTATCGTTCTAATTTTCTTTAGGGTTGTAACAAATTTATGTAAAAACACACAACCCAGCCGCGTACAAGAGAGCCGCAACCTCGCTCTCAGGAGTGATGAGCAACCATTCAGCCTCACCTCCAAACATATTTCGTCATACAAATTGTTTTTCGGTTTTATTTTACAGAGAGAGTGTATGACATGGAAAGGCATTATCTTTTTGTGTCATAGGAGTACTATCGTTCTAATTTTCTTTTAGGGTTGTTAACAATTTGTGCAAAAACACACAACCCAGCCGCATACAAGAGAGTCCGAACCTCGCTCTCAGGAGTGATGAGCAACCAATCAGCCTCACCACCAAACATATTTCATCATACATTTTTTTTTCGGTTTTGTTTTAGAGAGAGAAATGTATGACATGGAAAGACATTATCTTTTTGTGTCAAAAAAGTACTATCGTTCTAATTTTCTTTTAGGGTTGTAACAAATTTATGTAAAAACACACAACCGAGCTGCGTACAAGAGAGCCCCAACCTCGCTCTCAGGAGTGATGAGCAACCAATCAGCCTCACCTCCTAACATATTTCGACATAAAATTTTTTTTTCGGTTTTATTTGAGAGAGAAGTGTATGACATGGAAAGACATTATCTGTTTGTGTCATAAGAGTACTATCGTTCTAGTTTTCTTTAGGGTTGTAACAAATTTATGTA
This sequence comes from Prosapia bicincta, assembly GCA_036971475.1. Taxonomy (NCBI): domain Eukaryota; kingdom Metazoa; phylum Arthropoda; class Insecta; order Hemiptera; family Cercopidae; genus Prosapia; species Prosapia bicincta. The sequence goes on from JBAIZL010000001.1 coordinate 183,213,848, forward strand.
AAAACACACAACCCAGCCGCGTACAAGAGAGCCCCAACCTCTCTCTCAGGAGTGATGAGCAACCAATTAGCCTCACCTCCAAACATATTTCGTCATAAAATTTTTTTTTCGGTTCTATTTTAGAGAGAGAAGTGTATAACATGGAAAGACATTATCTTTTTGTGTCATAAGAGTACTATCATTTTAATTTTCTTTTAGGGTTATAAAAAAATTTTGCAAAAATACACAACCCAGCCGCGTATAAGAGAGCCCAACCTCGTACTCAGGAGTGATGAGCAACCAATCAGCCTCACCTCCAAACATATTTCGTCATAAAAAAAATTTTTTTCGGTTTTATTTTACAGAGAGGAGTGTATGTTCTTACCGACCTTTTTCCCTGCCTTACTTTGTTTCTTTCTTTTCATCAATTGCTAAGTCAGTAAGAAAGTAATGGTTTATCCATTGACTACGAACCTAATTTCATAGACCTGTGCCTCAAGGAATAAACCTCTCAGAGGAACCAACCACTGAATTTTTGATAAAACCAATTAGCCTCCGATAAGCCCTGTTCAAGCTCCTTTTCGGGTAGTGGAATCTTTGAGAGACACTTGTGATTTAAAGACTATACCTGGATACCTAGTGAACTTATCTTATTTAGAATGAAAACACAGCTAATTGGAAAATATACCTTTTTATATATTTGTTCCAAGGTTCAAATTAATTATTATTGTTTTTATTTAATTTAACAGGATTTTCTTGAGTAATTACTTTTTCAAAATTTCATACAACTTGCCATTGAATTATACATTATTATCTCATTCTATGTTTTTAAATTTTCTTATTATCATTAATTTTATAAATAATTTAAATTATCAAAGTTACCATAATACATTTTGTATATATTTTTGATTGTTACAGGTAAATTTAACATATTTTAAAATCTGATTCTTTTTCAAACACTTAATATTACTATTTAATGCCTATAGGCTAGGCCTTGAACAATTAACTTCTTTAGAAATTATTCATTAGAAATTCACTTAGAAAAAGCCATATAAGATATACATCGTTATACGTAATCCATACATTCCCACAGCGATGGGAATGGAAAGTCAATTTTGAATCTTTGTTACTTAAATTTGGGTAACCGAAGAGAGTTGACTAATCAGTCCCTTATGTTAATCCCATCTTATTTAATTTTGAATTTAAGTTATTTTAATTTGAAGCAAAATGTTATTAAAAAGAATAATTAAATTGAATATGTAACCTTGTACTGTAGAAATCTTTTTATCTTCATTAATGTTGTCATCTGTCGGTCCCATTACAGCTTCAAGGGTCTTGGTAGGTAGGCGTCTCTCCATAATTTCGGTTAATCTTTTTATTTTCTTTAATTTTGCATTTTGGTGGTCGAAATTTTGTTCTGGGTATATATGAGCCCTTGCTCATATATATCTTCCTTCCCCTGATCACATCGTAGCACTTTTTACTCTGTTTCTAGCACATTTTTTCTTGTCCTAGTCGCATGGTACAAAAACACGTCTGCTCGCCTTGAGAGCCTAATGCATTCTAATTCTGGATAGCGTCCTTTTTTGTGAGCCCCACTTCATAGTATCCATTTTTCAACTTTTGACCAATCAGAAAGCCGTTGCCAAGGCAATTGACTTTTTTTGTTCGGAAATTCTGAACTAAGATTAGTTTCACTTTTTGTAAAAGGCGTTTCTGTATTCTGATGTGTCCTTTCCATTTTTACCTTTTATTTAATAACATATTTGACTTTATTTCTTCTTATTTAATTTAATTTACTTTTTAAAATTCCTAATCCAAAGTTCGACTGTAGCGCTTTCGTTTCGTAGTGACAAGATTTATAATCAATACCCTAAGCGGATTTTTCCGGAATCAAATATGACTGCTTCTAGTATAACCTAATTTCTAGGCTATTACATTTTAACATTTAATCTTTACTTTTACATAAATACTATTTTCCCTAGCTATGCCTAATTTACTTTCCTCACATCTTATAAATTTACATTCTTTATTCCTGATTATATTTAAATACAATTATTTTAATAGCCGGCATCTAGGCCGAGTTTGTTATACTACACAATTACCGTCTTTTTTGTATGCATAATTTAGTGTATCCACTTTGAAGTGATAATTATTCTTATTGATTATAATTTATGTTTTTTATGTCTAAGGTTATTTCTAATTTTCTTCATTTTACTATTATTTACCCTAGTTTTAATATTATTATTAATATAATGCTTTAAAATTTTTACATATAAATTTAGCCAATTATTTAACCAGGTTAGGTTTGATTCTGGTATTCTGTAGAATTACCCTGATTCTTTGCATCGGACATTCTGGCCGCTGCAAAATTCCCCCCTTTTTAAAATATGAAAATTTTGGTTCTTCTCTCCCTTGAAACAGATAAACATAATTAATAACATATTTGTGAAAAGTAACATTAACACTTATACTAGTTTATATTAAAATTTAAATATTCCTTTCATTAATCTACTATTTCTATTCATCTTCAGAACTTAATTAATTTTACTAAAGTTCACAATTTACTCTCCTGTCCCTTTCACTAACATATATATCATTGTCACATTAGTCACTTCACATTCTATTTACTCATTTATTACTCCTGTCCTTAGTCACATTCTTTTTTATTTAATCTTATTTCAAGTTTATATTAACTATACAATATTGTATATTGTAATCCTTATATTACACATTCATTGTCGTTTAAAACAACATTTACTTTAATAAATTCAATGAATCCGGTTCATTTAACATATGGCTTTTTCTTTTACTTTTAATACTGATTTTATATTATTTGTCCCATGTATTTGGATTGTGTTACTGCTTTAATCTACTACTTAGATTTATTTTACATTTTTATTTTTATTACTTTACCGTTACTCCCTATGTCACTGATGGATCATTTCTATTTACCTTGCCTTATTATCCTTTATTCTTTAAATATCTTTATGTCTTTGATGTCATAGATACCCCTTAAATTCCCTGTTTCCAAGTTTGCTATTTCATAAGTTTTGCCCCCAATCGTCTAGCCACTACATATGAACCCTGGTAAATTAATAGCATCTTCTCGGTTTCTTGACGGCTCAAGTTAGATCTATTTACCCTTGTTACCAGTACCTTGTCCTCACATTTCAATTCCGTCTGCTTCGTAGTTTTAATATTATTATTAATATAATGCTTTAAAATTTTTACATATAAATTTAGCCAATTATTTAACCAGGTTAGGTTTGATTCTGGTATTCTTTACAATTACCCTGATTCGTTGCATCGGACATTCTGGCCCCTGCAATGTACATGGAAAGGCATTATCTTTTTGTGTCATTAGAGTGTTATCGTTCTACTTTTCTTTTAGGGTTGTCACAAATTTGTGCAAAAACACACAACCCAGCCGCGTACAAGAGAGCCCCAACCTCGTTCTCAGGAGTGATGTGCAACCAATCTGCCTCACCTCCGAATATATTACGTAAAAAAACAATGCTTTCGGTTTTATTTTAGAGAGAAGAGTGTATGACGTTGAAAGGCATTATATTTTTGTGTCATAAGAGTACTATCGTACTAATTTTCTTTAGGGTTGTAACAAATTTATGTAAAAACACACAACCCAGCCGCGTACAAGAGAGCCCCAACCTCGCTCACAGGAGTGATGAGCAACCAATCAGCCTCACCTCCAAACATATTTCATCATACAAATTTTATTTCGGTTTTATTTTAGAGAGAGAAGTGTATGACATGGAAAGACATAATCTTTTGTGTCATAAGAGTACTATCATTCTAATTTTCTTTTAGGGTTGTAAAAAATTTGTGCAAAAACACAACACCCAGCCGCGTACAAGAGAGCCCCAACCTCGCTCTCAGGAGTGATGAGCAACCAATCAGCCTCCCCTCCAAACATATTTCGTCATAAAAAAAAAATTTTTCGGTTTTATTTTACAGAGAGGAGTGTATGTATATGGAAAGGCAATTTTTTTTGTGTCATTAGAGTACTATCGTTCTAATTTTCTATTAGGGTTGTCACAAAATTGTGCAAAAACACACAACCCAGCCGCATACAAGAGAGCCCCAAACTCGCTCTCAGGAGTGATGAGCAACCAATCTGCTTCACCTCCGAAAATATTACGTAAAAAATAAAAATGTTTTCGGTTTTATATTAGAGAGAAGAGTGTATGACGTTGAAAGGCATTATTTTTGTGTGTCATAAAAGTACTATCATTCTCATTTTCTGTTAGGGTTGTAAAAAATTTGTGCAAAAACACACAACCCAGCCGCGTACAAGAGAGCCCCAACCTCGCTCTCAGGAGTGATGAGCAACCAATCAGCCTCACCTCCAAACATATTTCGTCATAAATTTCTTTTTCGGTTTTATTTTAGAGAGAGAAGTGTATGACATGGAAAGACATTATCTTTTTGTGTCATATGAGTACTATCGTTCTAATTTTCTTTTAGGTTTGTAACAAATTTGTGCAAAAACCACAACCCAGCCGCGTACAAGAGAGCCCCAACCTCGCTCTCAGGAGGGATGAGCAACCAATCTTCCTCACCTCTGAATATATTACGTAAAAAAAAATGCTTTCGGTTTTATTTTACTGAGAGGAGTGTATGACATGGAAAGGCATTATTTTTTTGTGTCATAAAAGTACTATCATTCTCATTTTCTGTTAGGGTTGTAAAACATTTGTGCAAAAACACACAACCCAGCCGCGTACAAGAGAGCCCCAACCTCGCTCTCAGGAGTGATGAGCAACCAATCAGCCTCACCTCCAAACATATTTCGTCATAAATTTTTTTTTTCGGTTTTATTTTAGAGAGAGAATTGTATGACATGGCAAGACATTAACTTTTTGTGTCATATGAGTACTATCGTTCTAATTTTCTTTTAGGGTTGTTACAAATTTGTGCAAAAACACACAACCCAGCCGCGTAGAAGAGAGCCCTAACCTCGCTCTCAGGAGTGATGAGAAACCAATCTGCCTCACCTAAAAAACATAATTTGTCATAACAATTTTTTTTCCGTTTTATTTTAGACAAGAGTGTATGGCATGGAAAGGCATTATCTTTTTGTGTCATAAGAGTACTATCGTTCTAATTTTCTTTTCGGGTTGTAACAAATTTGTGCAAAAACACACAACCAAGCCGCATACAAGGGAGCCCCATCCTCGCTCTCAGGAGTGATGAGCAACCAATCTGCCTCACCTCCGAAAATATTACGTAAAAAAAAAATGTTTTCTTTTTTATTTTAGAGAGAAGGGTGTATGACGTTGAAAGGCATTATTTTTTTGTGTCATAAGAGCACTATCATTCTAATTTCCTTTTAGGGTTGTAAAAAATTGTGCAAAAACACACAACCCAACCGCGTACAGGAGAGCCCCAACCTCGCTCTCAGGAGTGATGAGCAACCAATTTGCCTCACCTCCGAACATATTTCGTGTAGAAAAAAAATATTTTCGGTTTTATTTTAGAAAGAAGAGTGTATGACGTTGAAAGGCATTATTTTTTTGTGTCATAAGAGTACTATATTCTAATTTACTTTTAGGGTTGTAACAAGTTTGTGCAAAAACACACAACCCAGCCGCGTACAAGAAAGCCCCAACCTCGATCTCAGGAGTTATGAGCAACCAATCTGCCTCACCTCCAAACATATTTCGTCATAAAATAATTTTGTTTCGGTTTTATTTTAGAGAGAGGAGTGTATGACATGGAAAGGCATTATCTTTTTGTGTCATAAGGGTTTTATCGTTCTAATTTTCTCTTAGGGTTGTAACAAATGTGTGCAAAAACACACAACCGAGCCGCGTACAAGAGAGCCCCAACCTCGCTCTCGGGAGTGATGAGCAACCAATCAGCTTCACCTCGGAACATATTTCGTAATAAACAAAAATATTTTCGGTTTTATTTTAGAGAGAGAGTGTTTGACAAGGAAAGGCATTATATTTTTGTGTCATAAGAGTACTATCGTTCTAATTTTCTTTTAGGGTGTAACAAATTTGTGCTAAAACACACAACCCAGCCGCGTACAAGAGAGCCTCAACCTCGCTCTCAGGTGTGATGAGCAACCAATCTGCCTCAAATCCGAAAATATTACGTAAAAAAAAATGTTTTCGGTTTTATTTTAGAGAGAAGGGTGTATGACGTAGAAAGGCATTTTTTTTGTGTATCATAGGAGTACTATCATTCTAATTTTCTTTTAGGGTTGTAAAAATTTTGTGCAAAAACACATAACCCAGCCGCGTACAAGAGGTCCCCAACCTCGCTCTCAGGAGTGATTAGCAACCAATCTGCCTCACCTCCGAACATATTTCGTGAAGAAAAAAATATTTTCGGTTTTATTTTAGAGAGAAAGTGTATGACAAGGAAAGGCATTATCTTTTTGTGTCATAAGAGCACTATCGTTCTAATTTTCTTTTCGGGTTGTAACAAATTTGTGCAAAAACACACAACCAAGCCGCATGCAAGGGAGCCCCCTCCTCGCTCTCAGGAGTGATGAGCAACCAATTTGCCTCACCTCCGAAAATATTACGTAAAAAAAAAATGTTTTCGGTTTTATTTTAGAGAGAAGGGTGTCTGACGTTGAAAGGCATTATTTTTTTGTGTCATAAGAGTACTATCATTCTAATTTCCTTTTAGGGTTGTAAAAAATTGTGCAAAAACACACAACCCAACCGCGTACAGTAGAGCCCCAACCTCGCTCTCAGGAGTGATGAGCAACCAATTTGCCTCACCTCCGAACATATTTCGTGAAGAAAAAAAATATTTTCGTTTTTATTTTAGAAAGAAGAGTGTATGACGTTGAAAGGCATTATTTTTTTGCGTCATAAGAGTACTATCATTCTAATTTTCTTTTAGGGTTGTAACTAGTTTGTGAAAAAACACACAACCCAGCCGCGTACAAGAGAGCCCCAACCTCGATCTCAGGAGTGATGAGCAACCAATCTGCCTCACCTCCAAACATATTTCGTCAAAAAATATTATGTTTCGATTTTATTTTAGAGAGAAGAGTGTATGACGTTGAAAGGAATTATTTTTTTGTGTCATAATAGTACTATCATTCTAATTTTCTTTTAGGGTTGTAACAAGTTTGTGCAAATACACACAACCCAGCCGCGTACAAGAAAGCCCCAACCTCGATCTCAGGAGTTACTAGCAACCAATCTGCCTCACCTCCAAACATATTTCGTCATAAAAATATTTTGTTTCGGTTTTATTTTAGAGAGAGGAGTGTATGACATGGAAAGGCATTATCTTTTTGTGTCATAAGGGTTTTATCGTTCTAATTTTCTTTTAGGGTGTAACAAATTTGTGCTAAAACACACAACCCAGCCGCGTACAAGAGAGCCTCAACCTCGCTCTCAGGTGTGATTAGCAACCAATCTGTCTCAAATCCGAAAATATTACGTAAAAAAAAATGTTTTCGGTTTTATTTTAGAGGGAAGGGTGTATGACGTAGAAAGGCATTTTTTTTGTGTATCATAGGAGTACTATCATTCTAATTTTCTTTTATTGTTGTAAAAAATTTGTGCAAAAACACATAACCCAGCCGCGTACAAGAGATCCCCAACCTCGCTCTCAGGAGTGATTAGCATCCAATCTGCCTCACCTCCGAACATATTTCGTGAAGAACAAAATATTTTCGGTTTTATTTTAGGGAGAGAGTGTATGACAAGGAAAGGCATTATCTTTTTGTGTCATAAGACTACTATCGTTCTAATTTTCTTTTAGGGTGTAACAAGTTTGTGCAAAAACACACAACCCAGCCGCGTACAAGAGAGCCCCAACCTCGATCTCAGGAGTGATGAGCAACCAATCTGCCTCACCTCCTAACATATTTCGTCATAAAAATATTTTGTTTCGGTTTTATTTTAGAGAGAGGAGTGTATGACATGGAAAGGCATTATCTTTTTGTGTCATAAGGGTTTTATCGTTCTAATTTTCTCTTAGGGTTGTAACAAATTTGTGGAAAAACACACAACCCAGCCGCGTTCAAGAGAGCCCCAACCTCGCTCTCAGGAGTGATGAGCAACCAATCAGCCTCACGTCCAAACATATTTCGTCATACATTTTTTGTTCGGTTTTATTTTAGAGAGAGAAGTGTATGACATGGAAAGACATTATCTTTTTGTGTCATAAGAGTACTATCGTTCTAATTTTCTTTTAGGGTTGTAAAAAAATTGTGCAAAAACACACAACACAACCGCGTACAAGAGAGCCCCAACCTCGCTTTCGGGAGTTATGAGCAACCAATCAGCTTCCCCTCGAAACATATTTCGTAATAAAAAAAATATTTTTTGTTTTATTTTAGAGAGAGAGTGTATGACAAGGAAAGGCAATATCTTTTTGTGTCATAAGAGTACTATCTTTCTAATTTTCTTTTAGGGTTGTATCAAATTTGTGCAAAAACACACAACCCAGCCGCGTACAAGGGAGCCCCAACCTCGCTCTCAGGAGTGATGAGCAACCAATCTGCCTCACCTCCGAACATATTACGTAAAAAAAAAAAAATGTTTTCGGTTTTATTTTAGAGAGAAGAGTGTATGACGTTGAAAGGCATAATTTTTTTGTGTCATAAGAGTACTATTATTCTAATTTTCTTTTAGGGTTGTAAAAAATTTGTGCAAATACACACAACCCAGCCGCGTACAAGAGAGCCCCAACCTCGCTCTCAGGAGGGATGAGCAACCAATCTGCCTCACCTCCGAACATATTACGTAAAAAAAAAAATATTTTCGGTTTTATTTTAGAAAGAAGAGTGTATGACGTTGAAAGGCATTATTTTTTTGTGTCATAAGAGTACTATCATTCTAATTTTCTTTTAGGGTTGTAACAAGTTTGTGCAAAAACACACAACCCAGCCGCGTACAAGAGAGCCCCAACCTCGATCTCAGGAGTGATGAGCAACCAATCGGCCTCACATCCAAACATATTTCGTCATAAAAAAAATTTTTTCGGTTTTATTTTACAGAGAGGAGTATATGACATGGAAAGGCATTATCTTTTTGTTTCATAAGAGTAATATCGTTCTAATTTTCTTTTAGGGTTGTAACAAATTTGTGCATAAACACACAACCAAGCCGCGTACAAGAGAGCCCCAACCTCGCTCTCAGGAGTGATTAGCAACCAATCTGCCTCACCTCCGAACATATTTCGTGATGAAAAAAAATATTTTCGTTTTTATTTTAGAAAGAAGAGTGTATGACGTTCAAAGGCATTATCTTTTTGTGTCATAGGAGTTTTATCGTTCTAAATCTCTTTCAGGGTTGTAAAAAATTTGTGTAAAAACACATAACCCAGCCGCGTACAAGAGATCCCCAACCTCGCTCTCAGGAGTGATTAGCAACCAATCTGCCTCACCTCCGAACATATTTCGTGATGAAAAAGAATATATTTTCTTTTTTATTTTAGAAAGAAGAGTGTATGACGTTGAAAGGCATTATTTTTTTGTGTCATAAGAGTACTATCATTCTAATTTTCTTTTAGGGTTGTAACAAGTTTGAGCAAAAACACACAACCCATAAGCGTACAAGAAAGCCCCAACCTCGATCTCAGGAGTGATGAGCAACCAATCTGCCCCACCTCCAATCATATTTCGTCATAAAAATATTTTGTTTCGGTTTTATTTTAGAGAGAGAGTGTATGGCAATGAAAGGCATTATTTTTTTATGTCATAAGAATACTACCGTTCTAATTTTCTTTTAGGGTGTAACAAATTTCTGCTAAAACACACAACCCAGCCGCGTACAAGAGAGCCCCAACCTCGCTCTCAGGAGTGATGAGCAACCAATCAGCCTCACCTCTGAACATATTACGTAAAAAAAAAAAATGTTTTCGGTTTTATTTTAGAGAGAAGAGTGTTTGACGTTGAAAGGCATTATTTTTTTGTGTCATAAGAGTACTATTATGCTAATTTTATTTTAGGGTTGCAAAAAATTTGTGCAAATTCACACAACCCAGCCGCGTACAAGAGAGCCCCAACCTCGCTCTCAGGAGGGATGAGCAACCAATCTGCCTCACCTCCGAACATATTACGTAAAAAAAAAAATTGTTTTCGGTTTTATTTTAGAGAGAAGAGTGTATGACGTTGAAATGCACTATTTTTTTTGATCATCAGAGTACTAACGTTCTAATTTTCGTTTAGGGTTGTATCAAATATGTGCAAAAACCCACAACCCAGCCGCGTGCAAGAGAGCTCCAACCTCGCTCTCAGGAGTGATGAGCAACCAATCAGCATCACCGCCAAACATATTTCGTCATAAAATATTTTTTTTTCGGTTTTATTTTAGAGAGAGGGGTGTATGACTCTTGAAGCCATTAAGTTTTTGTGTCATAAGAGTTCTATCGTTCTAATTTTCGTTTAGGAATGTAACAAGTTTGTGCAAAAACACACAACCCTGCCGCGTACAAATGAGCCCCAATCTCGCTCTCAGGAGTGATGAGCAACCAATCTGCCTCACCTCCAAACATATTTCGTCATAAAATATTATTTTGTCCGTTTTATTTTAGAGAGAGGAGTTTATGACATGGAAAGGCATTATCTTTTTGTGTCATTAGAGTACTATCGTTCTAATTTTCTTTTAGGGTTTTAACAAATTTATGTAAAAACTCACAACCGAGCCGCGTACAAGAGAGCCCCAACCACGCTCTCAGGAGTTATGAGCAACCAATCTGCCACACCTCCAAACATATTTCGTCATAAAAATATTTTGTTTCGGTTTTATTTTAGAGAGAGGAGTGTATGACATGGAAAGGCATTATCTTTTTGTGTCATAAGGGTTTTATCGTTCTAATTTTCTTTTAGGGTGTAATAAATTTGTGCTAAAACACACAACCCAGCCGCGTACAAGAGAGCCTCAACCTCGCTCTCAGGTGTGATGAGCAACCAATCTGCCTCAAATCCGAAAATATTACGTAAAAAAAAATGTTTTCGGTTTTATTTTAGAGAGAAGGGTGTATGACGTAGAAAGGCATTTTTTTTGTGTATCATAGGAGTACTATCATTCTAATTTTCTTTTATTGTTGTAAAAAATTTGTGCAAAAACACATAACACAGCCGCGTACAAGAGATCCCCAACCTCGCTCTCAGGAGTGATTAGCATCCAATCTGCCTCACCTCCGAACATATTTCGTGAAGAACAAAATATTTTCGGTTTTATTTTAGAGAGAGAGTGTATGACAAGGAAAGGCATTATCTTTTTGTGTCATAAGACTACTATCGTTCTAATTTTCTTTTAGGGTGTAACAAGTTTGTGCAAAAACACACAACCCAGCCGCGTACAAGAGAGCCCCAACCTCGATCTCAGGAGTGATGAGCAACCAATCTGCCTCACCTCCTAACATATTACGTCATAAAAATATTTTGTTTCGGTTTTATTTTAGAGAGAGGAGTGTATGACAATGGAAAGGCATTATCTTTTTGTGTCATAAGGGTTTTATCGTTCTAATTTTCTCTTAGGGTTGTAACAAATTTGTGGAAAAACACACAACCCAGCCGCGTTCAAGAGAGCCCCAACCTCGCTCTCAGGAGTGATGAGCAACCAATCAGCCTCACGTCCAAACATATTTCGTCATACATTTTTTGTTCGGTTTTATTTTAGAGAGAGAAGTGTATGACATGGAAAGACATTATCTTTTTGTGTCATAAGAGTACTATCGTTCTAATTTTCTTTTAGGGTTGTAAAAAAATTGTGCAAAAACACAAAACACAACCGCGTACAAGAGAGCCCCAACCTCGCTCTCGGGGGTGATGAGCAACCAATCAGCTTCCCCTCGAAACATATTTCGTAATAAAAAAAATATGTTTGGTTTTATTTTAGAGAGAGAGTGTATGACAAGGAAAGGCATTATCTTTTTGTGTCATAAGAGTACTATCTTTCTAATTTTCTTTTATTGTTGTATCAAATTTGTGCAAAAACACACAACCCAGCCGCGTACAAGGGAGCCCCAACCTCGCTCTCAGGAGTGATGAGCAACCAATCTGCCTCACCTCCAAACATATTTCGTCAAAAAATATTATGTTTCGATTTTATTTTAGAGAGAAGAGTGTATGACGTTGAAAGGCATTATTTTTTTGTGTCATAAGAGTACTATTATTCTAATTTCCTTTTAGGGTTGTAAAAAATTGTGCAAAAACACACAACCCAACCGCGTACAGGAGAGCCCCAACCTCGATCTCAGGAGTTATGAGCAACCAATCTGCCTCACCTCCAAACATATTTCGTAATAAAATAATTTTGTTTCGGTTTTATTTTAGAGAGAGGAGTGTATGACATGGAAAGGCATTATCTTTTTGTGTCATAAGGGTTTTATCGTTCTAATTTTCTCTTAGGGTTGTAACAAATGTGTGCAAAAACACACAACCGAGCCGCGTACAAGAGAGCCCCAACCTCGCTCTCGGGAGTGATGAGCAACCAATCAGCTTCACCTCGGAACATATTTCGTAATAAACAAAAATATTTTCGGTTTTATTTTAGAGAGAGAGTGTTTGACAAGGAAAGGCATTATATTTTTGTGTCATAAGAGTACTATCGTTCTAATTTTCTTTTAGGGTGTAACAAATTTGTGCTAAAACACACAACCCAGCCGCGTACAAGAGAGCCTCAACCTCGCTCTCAGGTGTGATGAGCAACCAATCTGCCTCAAATCCGAAAATATTACGTAAAAAAAAATGTTTTCGGTTTTATTTTAGAGAGAAGGGTGTATGACGTAGAAAGGCATTTTTTTTGTGTATCATAGGAGTACTATCATTCTAATTTTCTTTTAGGGTTGTAAAAATTTTGTGCAAAAACACATAACCCAGCCGCGTACAAGAGGTCCCCAACCTCGCTCTCAGGAGTGATTAGCAACCAATCTGCCTCACCTCCGAACATATTTCGTGAAGAAAAAAATATTTTCGGTTTTATTTTAGAGAGAAAGTGTATGACAAGGAAAGGCATTATCTTTTTGTGTCATAAGAGCACTATCGTTCTAATTTTCTTTTCGGGTTGTAACAAATTTGTGCAAAAACACACAACCAAGCCGCATGCAAGGGAGCCCCCTCCTCGCTCTCAGGAGTGATGAGCAACCAATTTGCCTCACCTCCGAAAATATTACGTAAAAAAAAAATGTTTTCGGTTTTATTTTAGAGAGAAGGGTGTCTGACGTTGAAAGGCATTATTTTTTTGTGTCATAAGAGTACTATCATTCTAATTTCCTTTTAGGGTTGTAAAAAATTGTGCAAAAACACACAACCCAACCGCGTACAGGAGAGCCCCAACCTCGCTCTCAGGAGTGATGAGCAACCAATTTGCCTCACCTCCGAACATATTTGGTGAAGAAAAAAAATATTTTCGTTTTTATTTTAGAAAGAAGAGTGTATGACGTTGAAAGGCATTATTTTTTTGCGTCATAAGAGTACTATCATTCTAATTTTCTTTTAGGGTTGTAACTAGTTTGTGAAAAAACACACAACCCAGCCGCGTACAAGAGAGCCCCAACCTCGATCTCAGGAGTGATGAGCAACCAATCAGCCTCACGTCCAAACATATTTCGTCATACATTTTTTGTTCGGTTTTATTTTAGAGAGAGAAGTGTATGACATGGAAAGACATTATCTTTTTGTGTCATAAGAGTACTATCGTTCTAATTTTCTTTTAGGGTTGTAAAAAAATTGTGCAAAAACACAAAACACAACCGCGTACAAGAGAGCCCCAACCTCGCTCTCGGGGGTGATGAGCAACCAATCAGCTTCCCCTCGAAACATATTTCGTAATAAAAAAAATATGTTTGGTTTTATTTTAGAGAGAGAGTGTATGACAAGGAAAGGCATTATCTTTTTGTGTCATAAGAGTACTATCTTTCTAATTTTCTTTTATTGTTGTATCAAATTTGTGCAAAAACACACAACCCAGCCGCGTACAAGGGAGCCCCAACCTCGCTCTCAGGAGTGATGAGCAACCAATCTGCCTCACCTCCAAACATATTTCGTCAAAAAATATTATGTTTCGATTTTATTTTAGAGAGAAGAGTGTATGACGTTGAAAGGCATTATTTTTTTGTGTCATAAGAGTACTATTATTCTAATTTCCTTTTAGGGTTGTAAAAAATTGTGCAAAAACACACAACCCAACCGCGTACAGGAGAGCCCCAACCTCGATCTCAGGAGTTATGAGCAACCAATCTGCCTCACCTCCAAACATATTTCGTAATAAAATAATTTTGTTTCGGTTTTATTTTAGAGAGAGGAGTGTATGACATGGAAAGGCATTATCTTTTTGTGTCATAAGGGTTTTATCGTTCTAATTTTCTCTTAGGGTTGTAACAAATGTGTGCAAAAACACACAACCGAGCCGCGTACAAGAGAGCCCCAACCTCGCTCTCGGGAGTGATGAGCAACCAATCAGCTTCACCTCGGAACATATTTCGTAATAAACAAAAATATTTTCGGTTTTATTTTAGAGAGAGAGTGTTTGACAAGGAAAGGCATTATATTTTTGTGTCATAAGAGTACTATCGTTCTAATTTTCTTTTAGGGTGTAACAAATTTGTGCTAAAACACACAACCCAGCCGCGTACAAGAGAGCCTCAACCTCGCTCTCAGGTGTGATGAGCAACCAATCTGCCTCAAATCCGAAAATATTACGTAAAAAAAAATGTTTTCGGTTTTATTTTAGAGAGAAGGGTGTATGACGTAGAAAGGCATTTTTTTTGTGTATCATAGGAGTACTATCATTCTAATTTTCTTTTAGGGTTGTAAAAATTTTGTGCAAAAACACATAACCCAGCCGCGTACAAGAGGTCCCCAACCTCGCTCTCAGGAGTGATTAGCAACCAATCTGCCTCACCTCCGAACATATTTCGTGAAGAAAAAAATATTTTCGGTTTTATTTTAGAGAGAAAGTGTATGACAAGGAAAGGCATTATCTTTTTGTGTCATAAGAGCACTATCGTTCTAATTTTCTTTTCGGGTTGTAACAAATTTGTGCAAAAACACACAACCAAGCCGCATGCAAGGGAGCCCCCTCCTCGCTCTCAGGAGTGATGAGCAACCAATTTGCCTCACCTCCGAAAATATTACGTAAAAAAAAAATGTTTTCGGTTTTATTTTAGAGAGAAGGGTGTCTGACGTTGAAAGGCATTATTTTTTTGTGTCATAAGAGTACTATCATTCTAATTTCCTTTTAGGGTTGTAAAAAATTGTGCAAAAACACACAACCCAACCGCGTACAGGAGAGCCCCAACCTCGCTCTCAGGAGTGATGAGCAACCAATTTGCCTCACCTCCGAACATATTTGGTGAAGAAAAAAAATATTTTCGTTTTTATTTTAGAAAGAAGAGTGTATGACGTTGAAAGGCATTATTTTTTTGCGTCATAAGAGTACTATCATTCTAATTTTCTTTTAGGGTTGTAACTAGTTTGTGAAAAAACACACAACCCAGCCGCGTACAAGAGAGCCCCAACCTCGATCTCAGGAGTGATGAGCAACCAATCTGCCTCACCTCCAAACATATTTCGTCAAAAAATATTATGTTTCGATTTTATTTTAGAGAGAAGAGTGTATGACGTTGAAAGGAATTATTTTTTTGTGTCATAATAGTACTATCATTCTAATTTTCTTTTAGGGTTGTAACAAGTTTGTGCAAAAACACACAACCCAGCCGCGTACAAGAAAGCCCCAACCTCGATCTCAGGAGTTACTAGCAACCAATCTGCCTCACCTCCAAACATATTTCGTCATAAAAATATTTTGTTTCGGTTTTATTTTAGAGAGAGGAGTGTATGACATGGAAAGGCATTATCTTTTTGTGTCATAAGGGTTTTATCGTTCTAATTTTCTTTTAGGGTGTAACAAATTTGTGCTAAAACACACAACCCAGCCGCGTACAAGAGAGCCTCAACCTCGCTCTCAGGTGTGATTAGCAACCAATCTGTCTCAAATCCGAAAATATTACGTAAAAAAAAATGTTTTCGGTTTTATTTTAGAGGGAAGGGTGTATGACGTAGAAAGGCATTTTTTTTGTGTATCATAGGAGTACTATCATTCTAATTTTCTTTTATTGTTGTAAAAAATTTGTGCAAAAACACATAACCCAGCCGCGTACAAGAGATCCCCAACCTCGCTCTCAGGAGTGATTAGCATCCAATCTGCCTCACCTCCGAACATATTTCGTGAAGAACAAAATATTTTCGGTTTTATTTTAGGGAGAGAGTGTATGACAAGGAAAGGCATTATCTTTTTGTGTCATAAGACTACTATCGTTCTAATTTTCTTTTAGGGTGTAACAAGTTTGTGCAAAAACACACAACCCAGCCGCGTACAAGAGAGCCCCAACCTCGATCTCAGGAGTGATGAGCAACCAATCTGCCTCACCTCCTAACATATTTCGTCATAAAAATATTTTGTTTCGGTTTTATTTTAGAGAGAGGAGTGTATGACATGGAAAGGCATTATCTTTTTGTGTCATAAGGGTTTTATCGTTCTAATTTTCTCTTAGGGTTGTAACAAATTTGTGGAAAAACACACAACCCAGCCGCGTTCAAGAGAGCCCCAACCTCGCTCTCAGGAGTGATGAGCAACCAATCAGCCTCACGTCCAAACATATTTCGTCATACATTTTTTGTTCGGTTTTATTTTAGAGAGAGAAGTGTATGACATGGAAAGACAATATCTTTTTGTGTCATAAGAGTACTATCTTTCTAATTTTCTTTTAGGGTTGTATCAAATTTGTGCAAAAACACACAACCCAGCCGCGTACAAGGGAGCCCCAACCTCGCTCTCAGGAGTGATGAGCAACCAATCTGCCTCACCTCCGAACATATTACGTAAAAAAAAAAAAATGTTTTCGGTTTTATTTTAGAGAGAAGAGTGTATGACGTTGAAAGGCATAATTTTTTTGTGTCATAAGAGTACTATTATTCTAATTTTCTTTTAGGGTTGTAAAAAATTTGTGCAAATACACACAACCCAGCCGCGTACAAGAGAGCCCCAACCTCGCTCTCAGGAGGGATGAGCAACCAATCTGCCTCACCTCCGAACATATTACGTAAAAAAAAAAATATTTTCGGTTTTATTTTAGAAAGAAGAGTGTATGACGTTGAAAGGCATTATTTTTTTGTGTCATAAGAGTACTATCATTCTAATTTTCTTTTAGGGTTGTAACAAGTTTGTGCAAAAACACACAACCCAGCCGCGTACAAGAGAGCCCCAACCTCGATCTCAGGAGTGATGAGCAACCAATCGGCCTCACATCCAAACATATTTCGTCATAAAAAAAATTTTTTCGGTTTTATTTTACAGAGAGGAGTATATGACATGGAAAGGCATTATCTTTTTGTTTCATAAGAGTAATATCGTTCTAATTTTCTTTTAGGGTTGTAACAAATTTGTGCATAAACACACAACCAAGCCGCGTACAAGAGAGCCCCAACCTCGCTCTCAGGAGTGATTAGCAACCAATCTGCCTCACCTCCGAACATATTTCGTGATGAAAAAAAATATTTTCGTTTTTATTTTAGAAAGAAGAGTGTATGACGTTGAAAGGCATTATTTTTTTGTGTCATAAGAGTACTATCATTCTAATTTTCTTTTAGGGTTGTAACAAGTTTGAGCAAAAACACACAACCCATAAGCGTACAAGAAAGCCCCAACCTCGATCTCAGGAGTGATGAGCAACCAATCTGCCCCACCTCCAATCATATTTCGTCATAAAAATATTTTGTTTCGGTTTTATTTTAGAGAGAGAGTGTATGGCAATGAAAGGCATTATTTTTTTATGCCATAAGAATACTACCGTTCTAATTTTCTTTTAGGGTGTAACAAATTTCTGCTAAAACACACAACCCAGCCGCGTACAAGAGAGCCCCAACCTCGCTCTCGGGGGTGATGAGCAACCAATCAGCTTCCCCTCGAAACATATTTCGTAATAAAAAAAATATGTTTGGTTTTATTTTAGAGAGAGAGTGTATGACAAGGAAAGGCATTATCTTTTTGTGTCATAAGAGTACTATCTTTCTAATTTTCTTTTATTGTTGTATCAAATTTCTGCTAAAACACACAACCCAGCCGCGTACAAGAGAGCCCCAACCTCGCTCTCAGGAGTGATGAGCAACCAATCAGCCTCACCTCTGAACATATTACGTAAAAAAAAAAAATGTTTTCGGTTTTATTTTAGAGAGAAGAGTGTTTGACGTTGAAAGGCATTATTTTTTTGTGTCATAAGAGTACTATTATGCTAATTTTATTTTAGGGTTGCAAAAAATTTGTGCAAATTCACACAACCCAGCCGCGTACAAGAGAGCCCCAACCTCGCTCTCAGGAGGGATGAGCAACCAATCTGCCTCACCTCCGAACATATTACGTAAAAAAAAAAATTGTTTTCGGTTTTATTTTAGAGAGAAGAGTGTATGACGTTGAAATGCACTATTTTTTTTGATCATCAGAGTACTAACGTTCTAATTTTCGTTTAGGGTTGTATCAAATATGTGCAAAAACCCACAACCCAGCCGCGTGCAAGAGAGCTCCAACCTCGCTCTCAGGAGTGATGAGCAACCAATCAGCATCACCGCCAAACATATTTCGTCATAAAATATTTTTTTTTCGGTTTTATTTTAGAGAGAGGGGTGTATGACTCTTGAAGCCATTAAGTTTTTGTGTCATAAGAGTTCTATCGTTCTAATTTTCGTTTAGGAATGTAACAAGTTTGTGCAAAAACACACAACCCTGCCGCGTACAAATGAGCCCCAATCTCGCTCTCAGGAGTGATGAGCAACCAATCTGCCTCACCTCCAAACATATTTCGTCATAAAATATTATTTTGTCCGTTTTATTTTAGAGAGAGGAGTTTATGACATGGAAAGGCATTATCTTTTTGTGTCATTAGAGTACTATCGTTCTAATTTTCTTTTAGGGTTTTAACAAATTTATGTAAAAACACACAACCGAGCCGCGTACAAGAGAGCCCCAACCACGCTCTCAGGAGTTATGAGCAACCAATCTGCCACACCTCCAAACATATTTCGTCATAAAAATATTTTGTTTCGGTTTTATTTTAGAGAGAGGAGTGTATGACATGGAAAGGCAATATCTTTTTGTGTCATAAGGGTTTTATCGTTCTAATTTTCTTTTAGGGTGTAATAAATTTGTGCTAAAACACACAACCCAGCCGCGTACAAGAGAGCCTCAACCTCGCTCTCAGGTGTGATGAGCAACCAATCTGCCTCAAATCCGAAAATATTACGTAAAAAAAAATGTTTTCGGTTTTATTTTAGAGAGAAGGGTGTATGACGTAGAAAGGCATTTATTTTGTGTATCATAGGAGTACTATCATTCTAATTTTCTTTTATTGTTGTAAAAAATTTGTGCAAAAACACATAACACAGCCGCGTACAAGAGATCCCCAACCTCGCTCTCAGGAGTGATTAGCATCCAATCTGCCTCACCTCCGAACATATTTCGTGAAGAACAAAATATTTTCGGTTTTATTTTAGAGAGAGAGTGTATGACAAGGAAAGGCATTATCTTTTTGTGTCATAAGACTACTATCGTTCTAATTTTCTTTTAGGGTGTAACAAGTTTGTGCAAAAACACACAACCCAGCCGCGTACAAGAGAGCCCCAACCTCGATCTCAGGAGTGATGAGCAACCAATCTGCCTCACCTCCTAACATATTACGTCATAAAAATATTTTGTTTCGGTTTTATTTTAGAGAGAGGAGTGTATGACAATGGAAAGGCATTATCTTTTTGTGTCATAAGGGTTTTATCGTTCTAATTTTCTCTTAGGGTTGTAACAAATTTGTGGAAAAACACACAACCCAGCCGCGTTCAAGAGAGCCCCAACCTCGCTCTCAGGAGTGATGAGCAACCAATCAGCCTCACGTCCAAACATATTTCGTCATACATTTTTTGTTCGGTTTTATTTTAGAGAGAGAAGTGTATGACATGGAAAGACATTATCTTTTTGTGTCATAAGAGTACTATCGTTCTAATTTTCTTTTAGGGTTGTAAAAAAATTGTGCAAAAACACAAAACACAACCGCGTACAAGAGAGCCCCAACCTCTCTCTCGGGGGTGATGAGCAACCAATCAGCTTCCCCTCGAAACATATTTCGTAATAAAAAAAATATGTTTGGTTTTATTTTAGAGAGAGAGTGTATGACAAGGAAAGGC
Source organism: Prosapia bicincta (assembly GCA_036971475.1). Lineage (NCBI taxonomy): Eukaryota > Metazoa > Arthropoda > Insecta > Hemiptera > Cercopidae > Prosapia > Prosapia bicincta. Next base: position 183,234,000 of record JBAIZL010000001.1, read on the forward strand.
ATTATCTTTTTGTGTCATAAGAATACTATCTTTCTAATTTTCTTTTATTGTTGTATCAAATTTGTGCAAAAACACACAACCCAGCCGCGTACAAGGGAGCCCCAACCTCGCTCTCAGGAGTGATGAGCAACCAATCTGCCTCACCTCCAAACATATTTCGTCAAAAAATATTATGTTTCGATTTTATTTTAGAGAGAAGAGTGTATGACGTTGAAAGGCATTATTTTTTTGTGTCATAAGAGTACTATTATTCTAATTTCCTTTTAGGGTTGTAAAAAATTGTGCAAAAACACACAACCCAACCGCGTACAGGAGAGCCCCAACCTCGCTCTCAGGAGTGATGAGCAACCAATTTGCCTCACCTCCGAACATATTTCGTGAAGAAAAAAAATATTTTCGGTTTTATTTTAGAAAGAAGAGTGTATGACGTTGAAAGGCATTATTTTTTTGCGTCACAAGAGTACTATCATTCTAATTTTCTTTTAGGGTTGTAACAAGTTTGTGAAAAAACACACAACCCAGCCGCGTACAAGAGAGCCCCAACCTCGATCTCAGGAGTGATGAGCAACCAATCTGCCTCACCTCCAAACATATTTCGTCAAAAAATATTATGTTTCGATTTTATTTTAGAGAGAAGAGTGTATGACGTTGAAAGGCATTATTTTTTTGTGTCATAATAGTACTATCATTCTAATTTTCTTTTAGGGTTGTAACAAGTTTGTGCAAAAACACACAACCCAGCCGCGTACAAGAAAGCCCCAACCTCGATCTCAGGAGTTACTAGCAACCAATCTGCCTCACCTCCAAACATATTTCGTCATAAAAATATTTTGTTTCGGTTTTATTTTAGAGAGAGGAGTGTATGACATGGAAAGGCATTATCTTTTTGTGTCATAAGGGTTTTATCGTTCTAATTTTCTTTTAGGGTGTAACAAATTTGTGCTAAAACACACAACCCAGCCGCGTACAAGAGAGCCTCAACCTCGCTCTCAGGTGTGATGAGCAACCAATCTGCCTCAAATCCGAAAATATTACGTAAAAAAAAATGTTTTCGGTTTTATTTTAGAGAGAAGGGTGTATGACGTAGAAAGGCATTTTTTTTGTGTATCATAGGAGTACTATCATTCTAATTTTCTTTTATTGTTGTAAAAAATTTGTGCAAAAACACATAACACAGCCGCGTACAAGAGATCCCCAACCTCGCTCTCAGGAGTGATTAGCATCCAATCTGCCTCACCTCCGAACATATTTCGTGAAGAACAAAATATTTTCGGTTTTATTTTAGAGAGAGAGTGTATGACAAGGAAAGGCATTATCTTTTTGTGTCATAAGACTACTATCGTTCTAATTTTCTTTTAGGGTGTAACAAGTTTGTGCAAAAACACACAACCCAGCCGCGTACAAGAGAGCCCCAACCTCGATCTCAGGAGTGATGAGCAACCAATCTGCCTCACCTCCTAACATATTTCGTCATAAAAATATTTTGTTTCGGTTTTATTTTAGAGAGAGGAGTGTATGACATGGAAAGGCATTATCTTTTTGTGTCATAAGGGTTTTATCGTTCTAATTTTCTCTTAGGGTTGTAACAAATTTGTGGAATAACACACAACCCAGCCGCGTTCAAGAGAGCCCCAACCTCGCTCTCAGGAGTGATGAGCAACCAATCAGCCTCACGTCCAAACATATTTCGTCATACATTTTTTGTTCGGTTTTATTTTAGAGAGAGAAGTGTATGACATGGAAAGACATTATCTTTTTGTGTCATAAGAGTACTATCGTTCTAATTTTCTTTTAGGGTTGTAAAAAAATTGTGCAAAAACACACAACACAACCGCGTACAAGAGAGCCCCAACCTCGCTCTCGGGGGTGATGAGCAACCAATCAGCTTCCCCTCGAAACATATTTCGTAATAAAAAAAATATTTTTGGTTTTATTTTAGAGAGAGAGTGTATGACAAGGAAAGGCATTATCTTTTTGTGTCATAAGAGTACTATCTTTCTAATTTTCTTTTATTGTTGTATCAAATTTGTGCAAAAACACACAACCCAGCCGCGTACAAGGGAGCCCCAACCTCGCTCTCAGGAGTGATGAGCAACCAATCTGCCTCACCTCCGAACATATTACGTAAAAAAAAAAAAATATTTTCGGTTTTATTTTAGAGAGAAGAGTGTATGACGTTGAAAGGCATAATTTTTTTGTGTCATAAGAGTACTATTATTCTAATTTTCTTTTAGGGTTGTAAAAAATGTGTGCAAATACACACAACCCAGCCGCGTACAAGAGAGCCCCAACCTCGCTCTCAGGATGGATGAGCAACCAATCTGCCTCACCTCCGAACATATTACGTAAAAAAAAAAATATTTTCGGTTTTATTTTAGAAAGAAGAGTGTATGACGTTGAAAGGCATTATTTTTTTGTGTCATAAGAGTACTATCATTCTAATTTTCTTTTAGGGTTGTAACAAGTTTGTGCAAAAACACACAACCCAGCCGCGTATAAGAGAGCCCCAACCTCGATCTCAGGAGTGATGAGCAACCAATCTGCCTCACATCCAAACATAATTCGTCATAAATATATTTTGTTTCGGTTTTATTTTAGAGAGAGGAGTGTATGACATGGAAAGGCATGATCTTTTTGTGTCATAAGGGTTTTATCGTTCTAATTTTTTCTTATGGTTGTAACAAATTTGTGCAAAAACACACAACCCAGCCGCGTACAAGAGAGCCCCAACCTCGCTCTCAGGAGTGTTGAGCAACCAATCAGCCTCACCTCCAAACATATTTCGTCATAAAAAAAATTTTTTCGGTTTTATTTTACAGAGAGGAGTATATGACATGGAAAGGCATTATCTTTTTGTTTCATAAGAGTAATATCGTTCTAATTTTCTTTTAGGGTTGTAACAAATTTGTGCATAAACACACAACCAAGCCGCGTACAAGAGAGCCCCAACCTCGCTCTCAGGAGTGATTAGCAACCAATCTGCCTCACCTCCGAACATATTTCGTGATGAAAAAAAATATTTTCGTTTTTATTTTAGAAAGAAGAGTGTATGACGTTCAAAGGCATTATCTTTTTGTGTCATAGGAGTTTTATCGTTCTAAATCTCTTTCAGGGTTGTAAAAAATTTGTGTAAAAACACATAACCCAGCCGCGTACAAGAGATCCCCAACCTCGCTCTCAGGAGTGATTAGCAACCAATCTGCCTCACCTCCGAACATATTTCGTGATGAAAAAAAATATTTTCGTTTTTATTTTAGAAAGAAGAGTGTATGACGTTGAAAGGCATTATTTTTTTGTGTCATAAGAGTACTATCATTCTAATTTTCTTTTAGGGTTGTAACAAGTTTGAGCAAAAACACACAACCCAGAAGCGTACAAGAAAGCCCCAACCTCGATCTCAGGAGTGATGAGCAACCAATCTGCCCCACCTCCAATCATATTTCGTCATAAAAATATTTTGTTTCGGTTTTATTTTAGAGAGAGAGTGTATGGCAATGAAAGGCATTATTTTTTTGTGTCATAAGAATACTACCGTTCTAATTTTCTTTTAGGGTGTAACAAATTTCTGCTAAAACACACAACCCAGCCGCGTACAAGAGAGCCCCAACCTCGCTCTCAGGAGTGATGAGCAACCAATCAGCCTCACCTCTGAACATATTACGTAAAAAAAAAAAATGTTTTCGGTTTTATTTTAGAGAGAAGAGTGTTTGACGTTGAAAGGCATTATTTTTTTGTGTCATAAGAGTACTATTATTCTAATTTTATTTTAGGGTTGTAAAAAATTTGTGCAAATACACACAACCCAGCCGCGTACAAGAGAGCCCCAACCTCGCTCTCAGGAGGGATGAGCAACCAATCTGCCTCACCTCCGAACATATTACGTAAAAAAAAAAAATGTTTTCGGTTTTATTTTAGAGAGAAGAGTGTATGACGTTGAAATGCACTATTTTTTTTGATCATAAGAGTACTAACGTTCTAATTTTCGTTTAGGGTTGTATCAAATTTGTGCAAAAACACACAACCCAGCCGCGTACTAGAGAGCCCCAACCTCGCTCTCAGTAGTGAAGAGCAACCAATCAGCCTCACCTCCAAATATATTTCGTCATAAAAAATTTTTTTTCGGTTTTATTTTACAGAGAGGAGTATATGACATGGATAGGCATTATCTTTTCGTTTCATAGGAGTAATATCGTTCTAATTTTCTATTATGGTTGTAACAAATTTGTGCATAAACACACAACCAAGCCGCGTACAAGAGAGTCCCAACAAAAAATGTTTTCCGTTTTATTATAGAGAGAGGAGTGTATGACGTGGAAATAAATTATCTTTTTGTGTCATAAGAGTACTATCGTTCTAATTTTCTTTTAGGGTTGTACCACTTTGTTCAAAAACACACAACCGTGCCGAATTCAAGATAGCCCCAACCTCGATCTCAGGAGTGATGAGCAACCAATCAGCCTCACCTCCAAACATATTTCGTCATAAAAAATGTTTTCGGTTTTATTATAGAGAGAGGAGTGTATGACGTTGAAAAGCATTATCTTTTTGTGTCATAGGAGTTTTATCGTTCTAATTCTCTTTCAGGGTTGTAAAACATTTGTGTAAAAACACACAACCGAGCCGCGTACAAGAGAGCCCCAACCTCGCTCTCAGGAGTTATTAGCAACCAATCTGCCTCACCTCCGAACATATTTGATGAAAAAAAATATTTTCGTTTTTATTTTAGAAAGAAGAGTGTATGACGTTGAAAGGCATTATTTTTTTGTGTCATAAGAGTACTATCATTCTAATTTTCTTTTAGGGTTGTAACAAGTTTGTGCAAAAACACACAACCCAGAAGCGTACAAGAAAGCCCCAACCTCGATCTCAGGAGTGATGAGCAACCAATCTGCCCCACCTCCAATCATATTTCGTCATAAAAATATTTTGTTTCGGTTTTATTTTAGAGAGAGAGTGTATGGCAATGAAAGGCATTATCTTCTTGTGTCATAAGAATACTACCGTTCTAATTTTCTTTTAGGGTGTAACAAATTTCTGCTAAAACACACAACCCAGCCGCGTACAAGAGAGCCCCAACCTCGCTCTCAGGAGTGATGAGCAACCCATCTGCCTCACCTCCGAAAATATTACGTAAAAAAAATTGTTTTCGGTTTTATTTTTGAGAGAAGGGTGTATGACGTTGAAAGGCATTTTTTGTGTATCATAGGAGTACTACCATTCTGATTTTATTTTAGGGTTGTAAATAATTTGTGCAAAAACACACAACCCAGCCGCGTACAAGAGAGCCCCAACCTCGCTCTCAGGAGTTATGAGCAACCAATCTGCCTCTCTTCCGAACGTAAAAAAAAAAATCTCTCTATTACGTAAAAAAAAAATGTTTTCGGTTTTAATTTAGAGAGAAGAGTGTATGACGTTGAAAGGCATTATTTTTTTGTGTCATAAGAGTACTATTATTCTAATTTTCAATTAGGGTTGTAAAAAATTTGTGCAAATACACACAACCCAGCCGCGTACAAGAGATCCCCAACCTCGCTCTCAAGAGTGATGAGCAACCAATCAGCCTCACCTCCAAATATATTTCGTCATAAAAAACATTTTTTTCGGTTTTATTTTAGAGAGAAGAGTGTATGACGTTGAAAGGCATTATTTTTTTGTGTCATAAGAGTACTATCATTCTTATTTTCTTTTACGGTTGTAACAAGTTTGTACAAAAACACACAACCCAGCCGCGTACTAGAGAGCCCCAACCTCGCTCTCAGGAGTGAAGAGCAACCAATCAGCCTCACCTCCAAATATATTTCGTCATAAAAAATTTTTTTTCGGTTTTATTTTACAGAGAGAGTGTATGGCAATGAAAGGCATTATCTTTTTGTGTCATAAGAATACTACCGTTCTAATTTTCTTTTAGGGTGTAACAAATTTCTGCTAAAACACACAACCCAGCCGCGTACAAGAGAGCCCCAACCTCGCTCTCAGGAGAGATGAGCAACCAATCTGCCTCTCTTCCGAACATATTACGTAAAAAAAAAAATGTTTTCGGTTTTAATTTAGAGAGAAGAGTGTATGACGTTGAAAGGCATTATTTTTTTGTGTCATAAGAGTACTATTATTCTAATTTTCAATTAGGGTTGTAAAAAATTTGTGCAAATACACACAACCCAGCCGCGTACAAGAGAGCCCCAACCTCGCTCTCAGGAGGGATGAGCAACCAATCAGCCTCACCTCCAAACATATTTCGTCATAAAAAAATTTTTTTCGGTTTTATTTCACAGAGAGGAGTATATGACATGGAAAGGCATTATCTTTTTGTGTCATAGGAGTTTTATCGTGCTAAATCTCTTTCAGGGTTGTAAAAAATTTGTGTAAAAACACATAACCCAGCCGCGTACAAGAGATCCCCAGCCTCGCTCTCAGGAGTGATGAGCAACCAATCAGCCTCACCTCCAAATATATTTCGTCATAAAAAACATTTTTTTCGGTTTTATTTTAGAGAGAAGAGAGTATGACGTTGAAAGGCATTATTTTTTTGTGTCATAAGAATACTATCATTCTTATTTTCTTTTAGGGTTGTAACAAGTTTGTACAAAAACACACAACCCAGCCGCGTACAAGAGAGCCCCAACCTCGATCTCAGGAGTGATGAGCAACCAATCAGCCTCACCTCCAAACATATTTCGTCATAAAAAAAACTTTTTCGGTTTTATATTACAGAGAGGAGTGTATGACATGGAAAGGCATTATCGTTTTGTGTCATAAGAGTACTATCGTTCTAATTTTCTTTTAGGGTTGTAAAAAATTTGTGCAAATACACACAACCCAGCCGCGTACAAGAGAGCCCCAACCTCGCTCTCAGGAGGGATGAGCAACCAATCTGCCTCACCTCCGAACATATTACGTAAAAAAAAAAAATGTTTTCGGTTTTATTTTAGAGAGAAGAGTGTATGACGTTGAAATGCACTATTTTTTTTGATCATAAGAGTACTAACGTTCTAATTTTCGTTTAGGGTTGTATCAAATTTGTGCAAAAACCCACAACCCAGCCGCGTGCAAGAGAGCTCCAACCTCGCTCTCAGGAGTGATGAGCAACCAATCAGCATCACCGCCAAACATATTTCGTCATAAAATATTTTTTTTTCGGTTTTATTTTAGAGAGAGGGGTGTATGACTCTTGAAGCCATTAAGTTTTTGTGTCATAAGAGTTCTATCGTTCTAATTTTCTTTTAGGAATGTAACAAGTTTGTGCAAAAACACACAACCCTGCCGCGTACAAATGAGCCCCAACCTCGCTCTCAGGAGTGATGAGCAACCAATCTGCCTCACCTCCAAACATATTTCGTCATAAAATATTATTTTGTCCGTTTTATTTTAGAAAGAGGAGTTTATGACATGGAAAGGCATTATCTTTTTGTGTCATAAGAGTACTATCGTTCTAATTTTCTTTTAGGGTTTTAACAAATTTATGTAAAAACACACAACCGAGCCGCGTACAAGAGAGCCCCAACCTCGCTCTCAGGAGTTATGAGCAACCAATCTGTCACACCTCCAAACATATTTCGTCAGAAAAATATTTTGTTTCGGTTTTATTTTAGAGAGAGAAGTGTATGACATGGAGAGGCATTATCTTTTTGTGTCATAAGAGTACTATCGTTCTAATTTTCTTTTTGGGTTGTAACAAATTTGTGCAAAAACACACAACCCAGCCTCGTACTAGAGAGCCCCAACCTCGCTCTCAGGAGTGAAGAGCAACCAATCAGCCTCACCTCCAAATATATTTCGTCATAAAAAATTTTTTTTCGGTTTTATTTTACAGAGAGGAGTATATGACATGGATAGGCATTATCTTTTCGTTTCATAAGAGTAATATCGTTCTAATTTTCTTTTATGGTTGTAACAAATTTGTGCATAAACACACAACCAAGCCGCGTACAAGAGAGTCCCAACAAAAAATGTTTTCCGTTTTATTATAGAGAGAGGAGTGTATGACGTTGAAAAGCATTATCTTTTTGTGTCATAGGAGTTTTATCGTTCTAATTCTCTTTCAGGGTTGTAAAACATTTGTGTAAAACACACAACCGAGCCGCGTACAAGAGAGCCCCAACCTCGCTCTCAGGAGTGATGAGCAACCAATCTGCCTCACCTCCAAACATAATTTGTCATAATTTTTTTTTCCGTTTTATTGTAGAGAGAGGAGTGTATGACGCGGAAATATATTATCTTTTTGTGTCATAACAGTACTATCGATCTAATTTTCTTTTAGCTCTATAACAAATTTGTGCAAAAACACAAAACCCAGCCGCGTACAAGAGAGCCCCAAACTCGCTATCAGGAGTGATGAGCAACCAATCAGCCTACCCTCCAAACATATTTCGTCATACAATTTTTTTGTTCAGTTTTATTTTAGAGAGAGGAATGTATGACATGGAAAGACATTATCTGTTTGTGTCATAGGAGTACTATCGTTCTAATTTTCGTTTAGGGTGTAACAAATTTGTGCAAAAACACACAACCCAGCCGCGTACAAGAGAGCCCCAACCTCGCTCTCAGGAGTGATGAGCAACCAATCAGCCTCACCTCCAAACATATTTCGTCATACAAATTGTTTTTCGGTTTTATTTTAGAGAGAGGAGTGTATGACATGGAAAGACATTATCTTTTGGTGTCATAAGAGTACTATCGTTCGAATTTTCTTTAGGGTGGTAACAAATTTATGTAAAAACACACAACCCAGCCCCGTACAAGAGAGCCGCAACCTCGCTGTCAGGAGTGATGAGCAACCAATCAGCCTCACCTCCAAACATATTTCGTCATACATTTTTTTTCGGTTTTATTTTAGAGAGAGAAATGTATGACATGGAAAGACATTATCTTTTTGTGTCATAAAAGTACTATCGTTCTAATTTTCTTTTAGGGTTGTAACAAATTTATGTAAAAACACACAACCGAGCCGCGTACCAGAGAGGCCCAACCCGGCTCTTAGGAGTGATGAGCAACCAATCAGCTTCACCTCAAAACATATTTCATAAAAAAAAAAAAAAATATTTTCGGTTTTATTTTAGAGAGAGAGTGTATGACATGGAAAGGCGTTATCTTTTTGCGTCATAAGAGTACTATCGTTCTAATTTTCTTTTAGGGTGTAACAAATTTGTGTGCTAAAACACACAACCCAGCCGCGTACAAGAGAGCCCCAACCTCGCTCTCAGGAGTGATGAGCAACCAATGAGCCTCACCTCCAAACATATTTCGTTATACAAATTTTTTTTCGGTTTTATTTTAGAGAGAGGAGTGTATGACATGGAAAGACATTATCTTTTTGTGTCATAAGAGTACTATCGTTCTAATTTTCTTTAGGGTTGTAACAAATTTATGTAAAAACACACAACCCAGCCGCGTACAAGAGAGCCCCAACCTGGCTCTCAGGAGTGATGAGCAACCAATCAGCTTCACCTCGAAACATATTACGTAAAAAAAAAAAAAAAATATTTTCGGTTTTATTTTAGAGAGAGAGTGTATGACATGGAAATGCATTATCTTTTTGTGTCATAAGAGTACTATCGTTCTAATTTTCTTTTAGGGTGTAACAAATTTGTGCTAAAGCAAACAATCCAGCCGCGTACAAGAGAGCCCCAACCTCGCTCTCTGGAGTGATGAGCAACCAATCAGCCTCACCTCCAAACATATTTCGTAATACAAATTTTTTTTCGGTTTTATTTGAGAGAGGAGTGTATGACATGGAAAGACATTATCTTTTTGTGTCATAAGAGTACTATCGTTCTAATTTTCTTTACGGTTGTAACAAAATTATGTAAAAACACACAACCCAGCAGCATACAAGAGAGCCCCAACCTCGCTCTCAGGAGTGATGAGCAACCAATCACCCTCACCTCCAACATATTTCGTCATACATTTTTTTTTCGGTTTTATTTTACAGAGAGGAGTGTATGACATGGAAAGGCATTATCTTTTTGTGTCATAAGAGTACTATCGTTCTAATTTTCTTTAGGGTTATAACAAATTTATGTAAAAACACACAACCCAGCCGCGTACAAGAGAGCCCCAACCTCGCTCTCAGGAGTGATGAGCAACCAATCGGCCTCACCTCCAAACATATTTCGTCATACAAATTGTTTTCCGGTTTTATTTTAGAGAGAGGAGTGTATGACATGGAAAGACATTATCTTTTGGTGTCATAAGAGTACTATCGTTCTAATTTTCTTTAGGGTTGTAACAAATTTATGTAAAAATACACAACCCAGCCGCGGACAAGAGAGCCGCAACCCCGCTCTCAGGAGTGATGAGCAACCAATCAGCCTCACCTCCAAACATATTTCGTCATACAAATTGTTTTTCGGTTTTATTTTACAGAGAGGAGTGTATGTTCTTACCGACCTTTTTCCCTGCCTTACTTTGTTTCTTTCTTTTCATCAATTGCTAAGTCAGTAAGAAAGTAATGGTTTATCCATTGACTACGAACCTAATTTCATAGACCTGTGCCTCAAGGAATAAACCTCTCAGAGGAACCAACCCCTGAATTTTTGATAAAACCAATTAGCCTCCGATAAGCCCTGTTCAAGATCCTTTTCGGGTAGTGGAATCTTTGAGAGACACTTGTGATATAAAGACTATACCTGGATACCTAGTGAACTTATCTTATTTAGAATGAAAACACAGCTAATTGGAAAATATACCTTTTTATATATTTGTTCCAAGGTTCAAATTAATTATTATTGTTTTTATTTAATTTAACAGGATTTTCTTGACTAATTACTTTTTCAAAATTTCATACAACTTGCCATTAAATTTTACATTATTATCTCATTCTATGTTTTTAAATTTTCTTATTATCATTAATTTTATATATAATTTAAATTATCAAGGTTACCATAATAAATTTTGTATATAGTTTTGATTGTTACAGTTAAATTTAACATATTTTAAAATCTGATTCTTTTTCAAACACTTATTATTACTATTTAATGCCTTTAGGCTAGGCCTTGTACAATTAACTTCTTTAGAAATTATTCATTAGTAATTAACTTAGAAAAAGCCATATAAGATATATATCTTTATACTTAATCCATACATTCCCACAGCGATGGGAATGGAAAGTCAATTTTGAATCTTTGTTACTTAAATTTGGGTAACACAAGAGAGTTGACTAATCCGTCCCTTAGGTTAATCCCATCTTATTTAGTTTTGAATCTAAGTTATTATAATTTGAAGTAAAATGTTATTTAAAAAGAATAATTAAATTGATTATGTAACCTTGTACTGTATAAATCTTTTTATCTTCATTAATGTTGTCATCTGTCGGTCCCATTACAGCTTCAAGGGTCTTGGTAGGTAGGCGTCTCTCCATAATTTCGGTTAATCTTTTTATTTCCTTTAATTTTGCATTTTGGTGGTCGAAATTTTGTTCTGGGTATATATGAGCCCTTGCTCATATATATCTTCCTTCCCCTGATCACATCGTAGCACTTTTTACTTTGTTTCTAGCACATTTTTTCTTGTCCTAGTCGCATGGTACAAAAACACGTCTGCTCGCCTTGAGAGCCTAATGCATTCTAATTCTGGATAGCGTCCTTTTTTGTGAGCCCCACTTCATAGTATCCATTTTTCAACTTTTGACCAATCAGAAAGCCGTTGCCATGGCAATTGACTTTGTTTGTTCGGAAATTCTGAACTAAGATTAGTTTCACTTTTTGTAAAAGGCGTTTCTGTATTCTGATGTGTCCTTTCCATTTTTACCTTTTATTTAATAACATATTTGACTTTATTTCTTCTTATTTAATTTAATTGACTTTTTAAAATTTATAATCCAAAGTTCGACTGTAGCACTTTCGTTTCGTAGTGACAAGATTTATAATCAATACCCTAAGCGGATTTTTCCGGAATCAAATATGACTGCTTCTAGTATAACCTAATTTCTAGGCTATTACATTTTAACATTTAATCATTACTTTTATATAAATACTATTTTCCCTAGCTAGGCCTAATTTACTTTCCTCACATCTTATAAATTTACATTCTTTATTCCTGATTATATTTAAATACAATTATTTTAATAGCCGGCATCTAGGCCGAGTTTGTTATACTACACAATTACCGTCTTTTTTGTATACATAATTTAGGGTATCCACTTTGAAGTGATAATTTTTCTTATTGATTAAAATTTATGTTTTTTAAGTCTAATGTTATTTCTAATTTTCTTCATTTTACTATTAGTTACCCTAGTTTTATTATTATTATTATTATTATTATAATGCTTTAAAATTTTTACATATAAATTTAGTCAATTATTTAACCAGGTTAGGTTTGATTCTGGTATTCTGTACAATTACCCTGATTCTTTGCATCGGACATTCTGGCCGCTGCAAAATTCCCCCCTTTTTAAAATATGAAAATCCCAGCCGCGTACAAGAGAGCCCCAACCTCGCTCTCAGGAGTGATGAGCAACCAATCTGCCTCACCTCCGAACCTATTACGTAAAAAAATTGCTTTCGGTTTTATTTTAGAGAGAAGAGTGTATGACGTTAAAAGGCAATATTTTTTTGTGTCATAAGAGTACTATCGTTCTAATATTCTTTTAGGGTTGTAAAAAAATTGCGCAAAAACACACAACTCAGCCGCGTACAAGAGAGCCCCAACCTCGCTCTCAGGAGTAATGAGCAACCAATCAGCCCCACCTCCAAACATATTTCGTCATAAAAAAATTTTTGTTCGGTTTTATTTTAGAGAGAGGGGTGTATGACATGGAAAGGCGATATCTTTTTGTGTCGTAAGAGTACTATCGTTCTAATTTTCTTTAGGGTTGTAACAAATTTATGTAAAAACACACAACCCAGCCGCGTACAAGAGAGCCGCAACCTCGCTCTCAGGAGTGATGTGCAACCAATCGGCCTCACCTCCGATCATATTACGTAAAAAAAAATATTTTCGGTTTTATTTTAGAGAGAAGAGTGTACGACGTTGAAAGGCATTATTTTTTTGTGTCATAAGAGTACTATCATTCTAATTTTCTTTTAGTGTTGTAAAAAATTTGTGCAAAAACACACAACCCAGCCGCGTACAAGAGAGCCCCAACCTCGCTCTCAGGAGTGATGAGCAACCAATCAGCCTCACCTCCAAACATATTTCTTCATAAAATTTTTTTTTCGGTTTTATTTTAGAGAGAGAAGTGTATGACATGGAAAGACATAATCTTTTGTGTCATAAGAGTACTATCATTCTAATTTTCTTTTAGGGTTGTAAAAAATTTGTGCAAAAACACACAACCCAGCCGCGTACAAGAGAGCCCCAACCTCGCTCTCAGGAGTGAAGAGCAGCAATCAGCCTCACCTCCAAACATATTTCGTCATAAAAAAAAAAAATCGGTTTTATTTTACAGAGAGGAGTGTATGTACATGGAAAGACTATTTTTTTGTGTCATTAGAGTACTATCGTTCTAATTTTCTTTAGAGTTGTAACAAATTTATGTAAAAACACACAACCCAGCCGCGTACAAGAGAGCCGCAACCTCGCTCTCAAGAGTGATGAGCAACCAATCGGCCTCACCTCCGATCATATTACGTAAAAAAAAATGTTTTCGGTTTTATTTTAGAGAGAAGAGTGTACGACGTTGAAAGGCATTATTTTTTTGTGTCATAAGAGTACTATCATTCTATTTTTCTTTTAGTGTTGTAAAAATTTTGTGCAAAAACACATAACCCAGCCGCGTACAAGAGAGCCCCAACCTCGCACTCAGGAGTGATGAGCAACCAATCAGCCTCACCTCCAAACATATTTCTTCATAAAATTTTTTTTCGGTTTTATTTTAGAGAGAGAAGTGTATGACATGGAAAGACATAATCTTTTGTGTCATAAGAGTACTATCATTCTAATTTTCTTTTAGGGTTGTAAAATATTTGTGCAAAAACACACAACCCAGCCGCGTACAAGAGAGCCCCAACCTCGCTCTCAGGAGTGATGAGCAACCAATCAGCCTCACCTCCAAACATATTTCGTCATAAAAAAAAAAAATTCGGTTTTATTTTACAGAGAGGAGTGTATTTACATGGAAAGACAATTTTTTTGTGTCATTAGAGTACTATCGTTCTAATTTTCTTTAGGGTTGTAACAAATTTATGTAAAAACACACAACCCAGCCGCGTACAAGAGAGCCACAACCTCGCTCTCAAGAGTGATGAGCAACCAATCGGCCTCACCTCCGATCATATTACGTAAAAAAACATGTTTTCGGTTTTATTTTAGAGAGAAGAGTGTACGACGTTGAAAGGCATTATTTTTTTGTGTCATAAGAGTACTATCATTCTAATTTTCTTTTAGTGTTGTAAAAAATTTGTGCAAAAACACACAACCCAGCCGCGTACAAGAGAGCCCCAACCTCGCTCTCAGGAGTGATGAGCAACCAATCAGCCTCACCTCCAAACATATTTCTTCATAAAATTTTTTTTTCGGTTTTATTTTACAGAGAGGAGTGTATGACATGGAAAGGCATTATCTTTTTGTGTCATAAGAGTACTATCGTACTAATTTTCTTTAGGGTTGTAACAAATTTATGTAAAAACACACAACCCAGCCGCGTACAAGAGAGCCCCAACCTCGCCCTCAGGAGTGATGAGCATTAAATCAGCCTCACCTCCAAACATATTTCATCATACAATTTTTTTTTCGTTTTTATTTTAGAGAGAGAAGTGTATGACATGGAAAGACATAATCTTTTGTGTCATAAGAGTACTATCATTCTAATTTTCTTTTAGGGTTGTAACAAATTTATGTAAAAACACACAACCCAGCCGCGTACAAGAGAGCCCCAACCTCGCTCTCAGGAGTGATGAGCAACCAATCGGCCTCACCTTCGAACATATTACGTAACAAAAAATGTTTTCGGTTTTATTTTAGAGAGAATAGTGTACGACGTTGAAAGGCATTATTTTTTTGTGTCATAAGAGTACTATCATTCTAATTTTCTTTTAGTGTTGTAAAAAATTTGTGCAAAAACACACAACCCAGCCGCGTACAAGAGAGCCCCAACCTCGCTCTCAGGAGTGATGAGCAACGAATCAGCCTCACCTCCAAACATATTTCGTCATAAAAAAAAATTTTTCGGTTTTATTCTACAGAGAGGAGTGTATGACATGGAAAGTCAGTATCTTTTTGTGTCATAAGAGTACTATCGTACTAATTTTCTTTAGGGTTGTAACAAATTTATGTAAAAACACACAACCCAGCCGCGTACAAGAGAGCCCCAACCTCGCTCTCAGGAGTGATGAGCAACCAATCAGCCTCACCTCCAAACATATTTCGTCATAAAAAAAAAAAATTCGGTTTTATTTTACAGAGAGGAGTGTATTTACATGGAAAGACAATTTTTTTGTGTCATTAGAGTACTATCGTTCTAATTTTCTTTAGGGTTGTAACATATTTATGTAAAAACACACAACCCAGCCGCGTACAAGAGAGCCGCAACCTCTCTCTCAAGAGTGATGAGCAACCAATCGGCCTCACCTCCGATCATATTACGTAAAAAAAAATGTTTTCGGTTTTATTTTAGAGAGAAGAGTGTACGACGTTGAAAGGCATTATTTTTTTGTGTCATAAGAGTACTATCATTCTAATTTTCTTTTAGTGTTGTAAAAAATTTGTGCAAAAACACACAACCCAGCCGCGTACAAGAGAGCCCCAACCTCGCTCTCAGGAGTGATGAGCAACCAATCAGCCTCACCTCCAAACATATTTCGTCATAAAAAAAAAATTTTTCGGTTTTATTTTACAGAGAGGAGTGTATGACATGGAAAGTCATTATCTTTTTGTGTCATAAGAGTACTATCGTACTAATTTTCTTTAGGGTTGTAACAAATTTATGTAAAAACACACAACCCAGCCGCGTACAAGAGAGCCCCAACCTCGCTCTCAGGAGTGATGAGCAACCAATCAGCCTCACCTCCAAACATATTTCTTCATAAAATTTTTTTTTCGGTTTTATTTTACAGAGAGGAGTGTATGACATGGAAAGGCATTATCTTTTTGTGTCATAAGAGTACTATCGTACTAATTTTCTTTAGGGTTGTAACAAATTTATGTAAAAACACACAACCCAGCCGCGTACAAGAGAGCCCCAACCTCGCCCTCAGGAGTGATGAGCATCCAATCAGCCTCACCTCCAAACATATTTCATCATACAATTTTTTTTTCGTTTTTATTTTAGAGAGAGAAGTGTATGACATGGAAAGACATAATCTTTTGTGTCATAAGAGTACTATCATTCTAATTTTCTTTTAGTGTTGTAAAAAATTTGTGCAAAAACACACAACCCAGCCGCGTACAAGAGAGCCCCAACCTCGCTCTCAGGAGTGATGAGCAACGAATCAGCCTCACCTCCAAACATATTTCGTCATAAAAAAAATTTTTTTCGGTTTTATTCTACAGAGAGGAGTGTATGACATGGAAAGTCAGTATCTTTTTGTGTCATAAGAGTACTATCGTACTAATTTTCTTTAGGGTTGTAACAAATTTATGTAAAAACACACAACCCAGCCGCGTACAAGAGAGCCCCAACCTCGCTCTCAGGAGTGATGAGCAACCAATCAGCCTCACCTCCAAACATATTTCGTCATAAAAAAAAATTTTTCGGTTTTATTTTACAGAGAGGATTGTATGTACATGGAAAGGCAATTTTTTTTGTGTCATTAGAGTACTATCGTTCTAATTTTCTTTTAGGGTTGTCACAAAATTGTGCAAAAACACACAACCCAGCCGCGTACAAGAGAGCCCCAACCTCGGTCTCAGGAGTGATGAGCAACCAATCTGCCTCACCTCCGAACATATTACCTAAAAAATAAAAATGCTTTCGGTTTTATTTTATAGAGAAGAGTGTATGACATGGAAAGGCGTAATCTTTTTGTGTCGTAAGAGTACTATCGTTCTAATTTTCTTTAGGGTTATAAAAAATTTATGTAGAAACACACAACCCAGCCGCGTACAAGAGAGCCCCTACCTCGCTCTCAGGAGTGATGAGCAACCAATCAGCCTCACCTCCAAACATATTTCGTCATAAAAAAAAAAAAATTCGGTTTTATTTTACAGAGAGGAGTGTATGTACATGGAAAGGCAATTTTTTTTGTGTCATTAGAGTACTATCGTTCTAATTTTCTTTTAGGGTTGTCACAAAATTGTGCAAAAACACACAACCCAGCCGCGTACAAGAGAGCCCCAACCTCGCTCTCAGGAGTGATGAGCAACCAATCTGCCTCACCTCCGAACATATTACGTAAAAAATAAAAATGCTTTCGGTTTTATTTTATAGAGAAGAGTGTATGACGTTGAAAGGCATTATTTTTTTGTGTCATAAAAGCACTATCATTCTCATTTTCTGTTAGGGTTGTAAAAAATTTGTGCAAAAACACACAACCCAGCCGCATACAAGAGAGCCCCAACCTCGCTCTCAGGAGTGATGAGCAACCAATCAGCCTCACCTCCAAACATATTTCGTCATAAAAAAAAATTTTTCGGTTTTATTTTACAGAGAGGAGTGTATGTACATGGAAAGACAATTTTTTTTGTGTCATTAGAGTACTATCGTTCTAATTTTCTTTTAGGGTTGTCACAAAATTGTGCAAAAACACACAACCCAGCCGCGTACAAGAGAGCCCCAACCTCGGTCTCAGGAGTGATGAGCAACCAATCTGCCTCACCTCCGAACATATTACGTAAAAAATAAAAATGCTTTCGGTTTTATTTTATAGAGAAGAGTGTATGACATGGAAAGGCGTTATCTTTTTGTGTCGTAAGAGTACTATCGTTCTAATTTTCTTTAGGGTTATAAAAAATTTATGTAGAAACACACAACCCAGCCGCGTACAAGAGAGCCCCTACCTCGCTCTCAGGAGTGATGAGCAACCAATCAGCCTCACCTCCAAACATATTTCGTCATAAAAAAAAAAAAATTCGGTTTTATTTTACAGAGAGGAGTGTATGTACATGGAAAGGCAATTTTTTTTGTGTCATTAGAGTACTATCGTTCTAATTTTCTTTTAGGGTTGTCACAAAATTGTGCAAAAACACACAACCCAGCCGCGTACAAGAGAGCCCCAACCTCGCTCTCAGGAGTGATGAGCAACCAATCTGCCACACCTCCGAACATATTACGTAAAAAATAAAAATGCTTTCGGTTTTATTTTATAGAGAAGAGTGTATGACGTTGAAAGGCATTATTTTTTTGTGTCATAAAAGTACTATCATTCTCATTTTCTGTTAGGGTTGTAAAGATTTTGTGCAAAAACACACAACCCAGCCGCGTACAAGAGAGCCCCAACCTCGCTCTCAGGAGTGATGAGCAACCAATCAGCCTCACCTCCAAACATATTTCGTCATAAAATTTTTTTTTCGGTTTTATTTTACAGAGAGGAGTGTATGACATGGAAAGGCATCATCTTTTTGTGTCATAAGAGTACTATCGTACTAATTTTCTTTAGGGTTGTAACAAATTTATGTAAAAACACACAACCCAGCCGCGTACAAGAGAGCCCCAACCTCGCCCTCAGGAGTGATGAGCATCCAATCAGCCTCACCTCCAAACATATTTCATCATACAATTTTTTTTTCGTTTTTATTTTAGAGAGAGAAGTGTATGACATGGAAAGACATAATCTTTTGTGTCATAAGAGTACTATCATTCTAATTTTCTTTTAGTGTTGTAAAAAATTTGTGCAAAAACACACAACCCAGCCGCGTACAAGAGAGCCCCAACCTCGCTCTCAGGAGTGATGAGCAACGAATCAGCCTCACCTCCAAACATATTTCGTCATAAAAAAAAAATTTTTCGGTTTTATTCTACAGAGAGGAGTGTATGACATGGAAAGTCAGTATCTTTTTGTGTCATAAGAGTACTATCGTACTAATTTTCTTTAGGGTTGTAACAAATTTATGTAAAAACACACAACCCAGCCGCGTACAAGATAGCCCCAACCTCGCTCTCAGGAGTGATGAGCAACCAATCAGCCTCACCTCCAAACATATTTCGTCATAAAAAAAAATTTTTCGGTTTTATTTTACAGAGAGGATTGTATGTACATGGAAAGGCAATTTTTTTTGTGTCATTAGAGTACTATCGTTCTAATTTTCTTTTAGGGTTGTCACAAAATTGTGCAAAAACACACAACCCAGCCGCGTACAAGAGAGCCCCAACCTCGCTCTCAGGAGTGATGAGCAACCAATCTGCCTCACCTCCGAACATATTACGTAAAAAATAAAAATGCTTTCGGTTTTATTTTATAGAGAAGAGTGTATGACGTTGAAAGGCATTATTTTTTTGTGTCATAAAAGCACTATCATTCTCATTTTCTGTTAGGGTTGTAAAAAATTTGTGCAAAAACACACAACCCAGCCGCGTACAAGAGAGCCCCAACCTCGCTCTCAGGAGTGATGAGCAACCAATCAGCCTCACCTCCAAACATATTTCGTCATAAAAAAAAAATTTTTCGGTTTTATTTTACAGAGAGGAGTGTATGTACATGGAAAGGCAATTTTTTTTGTGTCATTAGAGTACTATCGTTCTAATTTTCTTTTAGGGTTGTCACAAAATTGTGCAAAAACACACAACCCAGCCGCGTACAAGAGAGCCCCAACCTCGCTCTCAGGAGTGATGAGCAACCAATCTGCCTCACTTCCGAACATATTACGTAAAAAATAAAAATGCTTTCGGTTTTATTTTATAGAGAAGAGTGTATGACATGGAAAGGCGTTATCTTTTTGTGTCGTAAGAGTACTATCGTTCTAATTTTCTTTAGGGTTATAAAAAATTTATGTAGAAACACACAACCCAGCCGCGTACAAGAGAGCCCCTACCTCGCTCTCAGGAGTGATGAGCAACCAATCAGCCTCACCTCCAAACATATTTCGTCATAAAAAAAAAAAAATTCGGTTTTATTTTACAGAGAGGAGTGTATGTACATGGAAAGGCAATTTTTTTTGTGTCATTAGAGTACTATCGTTCTAATTTTCTTTTAGGGTTGTCACAAAATTGTGCAAAAACACACAACCCAGCCGCGTACAAGAGAGCCCCAACCTCGCTCTCAGGAGTGATGAGCAACCAATCTGCCACACCTCCGAACATATTACGTAAAAAATAAAAATGCTTTCGGTTTTATTTTATAGAGAAGAGTGTATGACGTTGAAAGGCATTATTTTTTTGTGTCATAAAAGTACTATCATTCTCATTTTCTGTTAGGGTTGTAAAGATTTTGTGCAAAAACACACAACCCAGCCGCGTACAAGAGAGCCCCAACCTCGCTCTCAGGAGTGATGAGCAACCAATCAGCCTCACCTCCAAACATATTTCGTCATAAAATTTTTTTTTCGGTTTTATTTTACAGAGAGGAGTGTATGACTTGGAAAGGCATTATCTTTTTGTGTCATAAGAGTACTATCGTACTAATTTTCTTTAGGGTTGTAACAAATTTATGTAAAAACACACAACCCAGCCGCGTACAAGAGAGCCCCAACCTCGCCCTCAGGAGTGATGAGCATCCAATCAGCCTCACCTCCAACATATTTCATCATAAAATTTTTTTTTCGTTTTTATTTTAGAGAGAGAAGTGTATGACATGGAAAGACATAATCTTTTGTGTCATAAGAGTACTATCATTCTAATTTTCTTTTAGGGTTGTAACAAATTTATGTAAAAACACACAACCCAGCCGCGTACAAGAGAGCCCCAACCTCGCTCTCAGGAGTGATGAGCAACCAATCAGCCTCACCTCCAAACATATTTCGTCATAAAAAAAAAAAATTCGGTTTTATTTTACAGAGATGAGTGTATGTACATGGAAAGACAATTTTTTTGTGTCATTAGAGTACTATCGTTCTAATTTTCTTTAGGGTTGTAACAAATTTATGTAAAAACACACAACCCACCCGCGTACAAGAGAGCCGCAACCTCGCTCTCAAGAGTGATGAGCAACCAATCGGCCTCACCTCCGATCATATTACGTAAAAAAAAATGTTTTCGGTTTTATTTTAGAGAGAAAAGTGTACGACGTTGAAAGGCATTATTTTTTTGTGTCATAAGAGTACTATCATTCTAATTTTCTTTTAGTGTTGTAAAACATTTGTGCAAAAACACACAACCCAGCCGCGTACAAGAGAGCCCCAACCTCGCTCTCAGGAGTGATGAGCAACCAATCAGCCTCACCTCCAAACATATTTCTTCATAAAATTTTTTTTTCGGTTTTATTTTAGAGACAGAAATGTATGACATGGAAAGACATAATCTTTTGTGTCATAAGAGTACTATAATTCTAATTTTCTTTTAGGGTTGTAAAAAATTTGTGCAAAAACACCTAACCCAGCCGCGTACAAGAGAGCCCCAACCTCGCTCTCAGGAGTGATGAGCAACCAATCTGCCACACCTCCGAACATATTACGTAAAAAATAAAAATGCTTTCGGTTTTATTTTATAGAGAAGAGTGTATGACGTTGAAAGGCATTATTTTTTTGTGTCATAAAAGTACTATCATTCTCATTTTCTGTTAGGGTTGTAAAGATTTTGTGCAAAAACACACAACCCAGCCGCGTACAAGAGAGCCCCAACCTCGCTCTCAGGAGTGATGAGCAACCAATCAGCCTCACCTCCAAACATATTTCGTCATAAAATTTTTTTTTCGGTTTTATTTTACAGAGAGGAGTGTATGACATGGAAAGGCATTATCTTTTTGTGTCATAAGAGTACTATCGTACTAATTTTCTTTAGGGTTGTAACAAATTTATGTAAAAACACACAACCCAGCCGCGTACAAGAGAGCCCCAACCTCGCCCTCAGGAGTGATGAGCATCCAATCAGCCTCACCTCCAACATATTTCATCATAAAATTTTTTTTTCGTTTTTATTTTAGAGAGAGAAGTGTATGACATGGAAAGACATAATCTTTTGTGTCATAAGAGTACTATCATTCTAATTTTCTTTTAGGGTTGTAACAAATTTATGTAAAAACACACAATCTAGCCGCGTACAAGAGAGCCCCAACCTCGCTCTCAGGAGTGATGAGCAACCAATCGGCCTCACCTTCGAACATATTACGTAACAAAAAATGTTTTCGGTTTTATTTTAGAGAGAATAGTGTACGACGTAGAAAGGCATTATTTTTTGTGTCATAAGAGTACTATCATTCTAATTTTCGTTTAGTGTTTTAAAAAATTTGTGCAAAAACACACAACCCAGCCGCGTACAAGAGAGCCGCAACATCGCTCTCAAGAGAGATGAGCAACCAATCGGCCTCACCTCCGATCATATTACGTAAAAAAAAATGTTTTCGGTTTTATTTTAGAGAGAAGAGTGTACGACGTTGAAAGGCATTATTTTTTTGTGTCATAAGAGTACTATCATTCTAATTTTCTTTTAGTGTTGTAAAAAATTTGTGCAAAAACACACAACCCAGCCGCGTACAAGAGAGCCCCAACCTCGCTCTCAGGAGTGATGAGCAACCAATCTGCCTCACCTCCGTACATATTACGTAAAAAATAAAAATGCTTTCGGTTTTATTTTATAGAGAAGAGTGTATGACGTTGAAAGGCATTATTTTTTTGTGTCGTAAAAGTACTATCATTCTCATTTTCTGTTAGGGTTGTAAAAAATTTGTGCAAAAACACACAACCCAGCCGCGTACAAGAGAGCCCCAACCTCGCTCTCAGGAGTGATGAGCAACCAATCAGCCTCACCTCCAAACATATTTCGTCATAAAAAAAAAAAATTTTCGGTTTTATTTTACAGAGAGGAGTGTATGACATGGAAAACCATTATCTTTTTGTGTCATAACAGTACTATCGTACTAATTTTCTTTAGGGTTGTAACAAATTTATGTAAAAACACACAACCCAGCCGCGTACAAGAGAGCCCCAACCTCGCTCTCATGAGTGATGAGCAACCAATCAGCCTCACCTCCAAACATATTTCGTCATAAAAAAAAAAAAAATTCGGTTTTATTTTACAGAGAGGAGTGTATGTACATGGAAAGGCAATTTTTTTTGTGTCATTAGAGTACTATCGTTCTAATTTTCTTTTAGGGTTGTCACAAAATTGTGCAAAAACACACAACCCAGCCGCGTACAAGAGAGCCCCAACCTCGCTCTCAGGAGTGATGAGCAACCAATCTGCCTCACCTCCGAACATATTACGTAAAAAATAAAAATGCTTTCGGTTTTATTTTATAGAGAAGAGTGTATGACGTTGAAAGGCATTATTTTTTTGTGTCATAAAAGTACTATCATTCTCATTTTCTGTTAGGGTTGTAAAAAATTTGTGCAAAAACACACAACCTAGCCGCGTACAAGAGAGCCCCAACCTCGCTCTCAGGAGTGATGAGCAACCAATCAGCCTCACCTCCAAACATATTTCGTCATAAAAAAAAAACATTTCGGTTTTATTTTACAGAGAGGAGTGTATGTACATGGAAAGGCAATTTTTTTTGTGTCATTAGAGTACTATCGTTCTAATTTTCTTTTAGGGTTGTCACAAAATTGTGCAAAAACACACAACCCAGCCGCGTACAAGAGAGACCCAACCTCGCTCTCAGGAGTGATGAGCAACCAATCTGCCTCACCTCCGAACATATTACGTAAAAAATAAAAAATGCTTTCGGTTTTATTTTATAGAGAAGAGTGTATGACATGGAAAGGCGTTATCTTTTTGTGTCGTAAGAGTACTATCGTTCTAATTTTCTTTAGGGTTATAACAAATTTATGTTAAAACACACAACCCAGCCGCGTACAAGAGAGCCCCAACCTCGCTCTCAGGAGTGATGAGCAACCAATCAGCCTCACCTCCAAACATATTTCGTCATAAAAAAAAAATTTTTCGGTTTTATTTTACAGAGAGGAGTGTATGACATGGAAAGTCATTAGCTTTTTGTGTCATAAGAGTACTATCGTACTAATTTTCTTTAGGGTTGTAACAAATTTATGTAAAAACACACAACCCAGCCGCGTACAAGAGAGCCCCTACCTCGCTCTCAGAAGTGTTGAGCAACCAATCAGCCTCACCTCCAAACATATTTCGTCATAAAAAAAAAAATTCGGTTTTATTTTACAGAGAGGAGTGTATGTACATGGAAAGGCAATTTTTTTTGTGTCATTAGAGTACTATCATTCTAATTTTCTTTTAGGGTTGTAAAAAATTTGTGCAAAAACACACAACCCAGCCGCGTACAAGAGAGCCCCAACCTCGCTCTCAGGAGTGATGAGCAACCAATCTGCCACACCTCCGAACATATTACGTAAAAAATAAAAATGCTTTCGGTATTATTTTATAGAGAAGAGTGTATGACGTTGAAAGGCATTATTTTTTTGTGTCATAAAAGTACTATCATTCTCATTTTCTGTTAGGGTTGTAAAGATTTTGTGCAAAAACACACAACCCAGCCGCGTACAAGAGAGCCCCAACCTCGCTCTCAGGAGTGATGAGCAACCAATCAGCCTCACCTCCAAACATATTTCGTCATAAAATTTTTTTCGGTTTTATTTTACAGAGAGGAGTGTATGACATGGAAAGGCATTATCTTTTTGTGTCATAAGAGTACTATCGTACTAATTTTCTTTAGGGTTGTAACAAATTTATGTAAAAACACACAACCCAGCCGCGTACAAGAGAGCCCCAACCTCGCCCTCAGGAGTGATGAGCATCCAATCAGCCTCACCTCCAACATATTTCATCATAAAATTTTTTTTTCGTTTTTATTTTAGAGAGAGAAGTGTATGACATGGAAAGACATAATCTTTTGTGTCATAAGAGTACTATCATTCTAATTTTCTTTTAGGGTTGTAACAAATTTATGTAAAAACACACAACCTAGCCGCGTACAAGAGAGCCCCAACCTCGCTCTCAGGAGTGATGAGCAACCAATCGGCCTCACCTTCGAACATATTACGTAACAAAAAATGTTTTCGGTTTTATTTTAGAGAGAATAGTGTACGACGTAGAAAGGCATTATTTTTTTGTGTCATAAGAGTACTATCATTCTAATTTTCTTTTAGTGTTGTAAAAAATTTGTGCAAAAACACACAACCCAGCCGCGTACAAGAGAGCCCCAACCTCGCTCTCAGGAGTGATGAGCAACCAATCAGCCTCACCTCCAAACATATTTCTTCATAAAATTTTTTTTTCGGTTTTATTTTAGAGACAGAAGTGTATGACATGGAAAGACATAATCTTTTGTGTCATAAGAGTACTATCATTCTAATTTTCTTTTAGGGTTGTAAAAAATTTGTGCAAAAACACACAACCCAGCCGCGTACAAGAGAGCCCCAACCTCGCTCTCAGGAGTGATGAGCAACCAATCAGCCTCACCTCCAAACATATTTCGTCATAAAACAAAAAAATTCGGTTTTATTTTACAGAGAGGAGTGTATGTACATGGAAAGACAATTTTTTTGTGTCATTAGAGTACTATCGTTCTAATTTTCTTTAGGGTTGTAACAAATTTATGTAAAAACACACAACCCACCCGCGTACAAGAGAGCCGCAACCTCGCTCTCAAGAGTGATGAGCAACCAATCGGCCTCACCTCCGATCATATTACGTAAAAAAAAATGTTTTCGGTTTTATTTTAGAGAGAAATGTGTACGACGTTGAAAGGCATTATTTTTTTGTGTCATAAGAGTACTATCATTCTAATTTTCTTTTAGTGTTGTAAAAAATTTGTGCAAAAACACACAACCCAGCCGCGTACAAGAGAGCCGCAACATCGCTCTCAAGAGAGATGAGCAACCAATCGGCCTCACCTCCGATCATATTACGTAAAAAAAAATGTTTTCGGTTTTATTTTAGAGAGAAGAGTGTACGACGTTGAAAGGCATTATTTTTTTGTGTCATAAGAGTACTATCATTCTAATTTTCTTTTAGTGTTGTAAAAAATTTGTGCAAAAACACACAACCCAGCCGCGTACAAGAGAGCCCCAACCTCGCTCTCAGGAGTGATGAGCAACCAATCTGCCTCACCTCCGTACATATTACGTAAAAAATAAAAATGCTTTCGGTTTTATTTTATAGAGAAGAGTGTATGACGTTGAAAGGCATTATTTTTTTGTGTCATAAAAGTACTATCATTCTCATTTTCTGTTAGGGTTGTAAAAAATTTGTGCAAAAACACACAACCCAGCCGCGTACAAGAGAGCCCCAACCTCGCTCTCAGGAGTGATGAGCAACCAATCAGCCTCACCTCCAAACATATTTCGTCATACAAAAAAAAAATTTTCGGTTTTATTTTACAGAGAGGAGTGTATGACATGGAAAACCATTATCTTTTTGTGTCATAACAGTACTATCGTACTAATTTTCTTTAGGGTTGTAACAAATTTATGTAAAAACACACAACCCAGCCGCGTACAAGAGAGCCCCAACCTCGCTCTCATGCGTGATGAGCAACCAATCAGCCTCACCTCCAAACATATTTCGTCATAAAAAAAAAAAATTCGGTTTTATTTTACAGAGAGGAGTGTATGTACATGGAAAGGCAATTTTTTTTGTGTCATTAGAGTACTATCGTTCTAATTTTCTTTTAGGGTTGTCACAAAATTGTGCAAAAACACACAACCCAGCCGCGTACAAGAGAGCCCCAACCTCGCTCTCAGGAGTGATGAGCAACCAATCTGCCTCACCTCCGAACATATTACGTAAAAAATAAAAATGCTTTCGGTTTTATTTTATAGAGAAGAGTGTATGACGTTGAAAGGCATTATTTTTTTGTGTCATAAAAGTACTATCATTCTCATTTTCTGTTAGGGTTGTAAAAAATTTGTGCAAAAACACACAACCTAGCCGCGTACAAGAGAGCCCCAACCTCGCTCAGGAGTGATGAGCAACCAATCAGCCTCACCTCCAAACATATTTCGTCATAAAAAAAAAACATTTCGGTTTTATTTTACAGAGAGGAGTGTATGTACATGGAAAGGCAATTTTTTTTGTGTCATTAGAGTACTATCGTTCTAATTTTCTTTTAGGGTTGTCACAAAATTGTGCAAAAACACACAACCCAGCCGCGTACAAGAGAGCCCCAACCTCGCTCTCAGGAATGATGAGCAACCAATCTGCCTCACCTCCGAACATATTACGTAAAAAATAAAAATGCTTTCGGTTTTATTTTATAGAGAAGAGTGTATGACATGGAAAGGCGTTATCTTTTTGTGTCGTAAGAGTACTATCGTTCTAATTTTCTTTAGGGTTATAACAAATATATGTAAAAACACACAACCCAGCCGCGTACAAGAGAGCCCCAACCTCGCTCTCAGGAGTGATGAGCAACCAATCAGCCTCACCTCCAAACATATTTCGTCATAAAAAAAAAATTTTTCGGTTTTATTTTACAGAGAGGAGTGTATGACATGGAAAGTCATTAGCTTTTTGTGTCATAAGAGTACTATCGTACTAATTTTCTTTAGGGTTGTAACAAATTTATGTAAAAACACACAACCCAGCCGCGTACAAGAGAGCCCCTACCTCGCTCTCAGAAGTGTTGAGCAACCAATCAGCCTCACCTCCAAACATATTTCGTCATAAAAAAAAAAATTCGGTTTTATTTTACAGAGAGGAGTGTATGTACATGGAAAGGCAATTTTTTTTGTGTCATTAGAGTACTATCGTTCTAATTTTCTTTTAGGGTTGTCACAAAATTGTGCAAAAACACACAACCCAGCCGCGTACAAGAGAGCCCCAACCGCGCTCTCAGGAGTGATGAGCAACCAATCTGCCTCACCTCCGAACATATTACGTAAAAAATAAAAATGCTTTCGGTTTTATTTTATAGAGAAGAGTGTATGACGTTGAAAGGCATTATTTTTTTGTGTCATAAAAGTACTATCATTCTCATTTTCTGTTAGGGTTGTAAACATTTTGTGCAAAAACACACAACCCAGCCGCGTACAAGAGTGCCCCAACCTCGCTCTCAGGAGTGATGAGCAACCAATCAGCCTCACCTCCAAACATATTTCGTCATAAAAAAAAAATTTTTCGGTTTTATTTTACAGAGAGGAGTGTATGACATGGAAAATCAGTATCTTTTTGTGTCATAACAGTACTATCGTACTAATTTTCTTTAGGGTTGTAACAAATTTATGTAAAAACACACAACCCAGCCGCGTACAAGAGAGCCCCAACCTCGCTCTCAGGAGTGATGAGCAACCAATCAGCCTCACCTCCAAACATATTTCTTCATACAATTTTTTTTTCGGTTTTATTTTACAGAGAGGAGTGTATGACATGGAAAGGCATTATCTTTTTGTGTCATAAGAGTACTATCGTACTAATTTTCTTTAGGGTTGTAACAAATTTATGTAAAAACACACAACCCAGCCGCGTACAAGAGAGCCCCAACCTCGCCCTCAGGAGTGATGAGCATCCAATCAGCCTCACCTCCAAACATATTTCATCATAAAATTTTTTTTTCGTTTTTATTTTAGAGAGAGAAGTGTATGACATGGAAAGACATAATCTTTTGTGTCATAAGAGTACTATCATTCTAATTTTCTTTTAGGGTTGTAACAAATTTATGTAAAAACACACAACCTAGCCGCGTACAAGAGAGCCCCAACCTCGCTCTCAGGAGTGATGAGCAACCAATCGGCCTCACCTTCGAACATATTACGTAACAAAAAATGTTTTCGGTTTTATTTTAGAGAGAATAGTGTACGACGTAGAAAGGCATTATTTTTTTGTGTCATAAGAGTACTATCATTCTAATTTTCGTTTAGTGTTTTAAAAAATTTGTGCAAAAACACACAACCCAGCCGCGTACAAGAGAGCCCCAACCTCGCTCTCAGGAGTGATGAGCAACCAATCTGCCTCACCTCCGAACATATTACGTAAAAAATAAAAATGCTTTCGGTTTTATTTTATAGAGAAGAGTGTATGACGTTGAAAGGCATTATTTTTTTCTGTCATAAAAGTACTATCATTCTCATTTTCTGTTAGGATTGTAAAAAATTTGTGCAAAAACACACAACCCAGCCGCGTACAAGAGAGCCCCAACCTCGCTCTCAGGAGTGATGAGCAACCAATCAGCCTCACCTCCAAACATATTTCGTCATAAAAAAAAATTTTTTCGGTTTTATTTTACAGAGAGGAGTGTATGACATGGAAAATCATTATCTTTTTGTGTCATAACAGTACTATCGTACTAATTTTCTTTAGGGTTGTAACAAATTTACGTAAAACACACCACCCAGCCGCGTACAAGAGTGCCCCAACCTCGCTCTCAGGAGTGATGAGCAACCAATCAGCCTCACCTCCAAACATATTTCGTCATAAAAAAAAAAAATTTCGGTTTTATTTTACAGAGAGGAGTGTATGTACATGGAAAGACAATTTTTTTGTGTCATTAGAATACTATCGTTCTAATTTTCTTTTAGGGTTGTCACAAAATTGTGCAAAAACACACAACCCAGCCGCGTACAAGAGAGCCCCAACCTCGCTCTCAGGAGTGATGAGCAACCAATCTGCCTCACCTCCGAACATATTACGTAAAAAATAAAAATGCTTTCGGTTTTATTTTATAGAGAAGAGTGTATGACATGGAAAGGCGTTATCTTTTTGTGTCGTAAGAGTACTATCGTTCTAATTTTCTTTAGGGTTATAACAAATTTATTTAAAAACACACAACCCAGCCGCGTACAAGAGAGCCCCAACCTCGCTCTCAGGAGTGATGAGCAACCAATCAGCCTCACCTCCAAACATATTTCGTCATAAAAAAAAAAATTTTCGGTTTTATTTTACAGAGAGGAGTGTATGACATGGAAAGTCATTATCTTTTTGTGTCATAAGAGTACTATCGTACTAATTTTCTTTAGGGTTGTAACAAATTTATGTAAAAACACACAACCCAGCCGCGTACAAGAGAGCCCCTACCTCGCTCTCAGGAGTGATGAGCAACCAATCAGCCTCACCTCCAAACATATTTCGTCATAAAAAAAAAAAAAATTCGGTTTTATTTTACAGAGAGGAGTGTATGTACATGGAAAGGCAATTTTTTTTGTGTCATTAGAGTACTATCGTTCTAATTTTCTTTAGGGTTATAACAAATTTATGTAAAAACACACAACCCAGCCGCGTACAAGAGAGCCCCAACCTCGCTCTCAGGAGTGATGAGCAACCAATCAGCCTCACCTCCAAACATATTTCGTCATAAAAAAAAAATTTTTCGGTTTTATTTTACAGAGAGGAGTGTATGACATGGAAAGTCATTAGCTTTTTGTGTCATAAGAGTACTATCGTACTAATTTTCTTTAGGGTTGTAACAAATTTATGTAAAAACACACAACCCAGCCGCGTACAAGAGAGCCCCTACCTCGCTCTCAGGAGTGATGAGCAACCAATCAGCCTCACCTCCAAACATATTTCGTCATAAAAAAAAAAATTTCGGTTTTATTTTACAGAGAGGAGTGTATGTACATGGAAAGGCAATTTTTTTGTGTCATTAGAGTACTATCGTTCTAATTTTCTTTTAGGGTTGTCACAAAATTGTGCAAAAACACACAACCCAGCCGCGTACAAGAGAGCCCCAACCTCGCTCTCAGGAGTGATGAGCAACCAATCTGCCTCACCTCCGAACATATTACGTAAAAAATAAAAATGCTTTCGGTTTTATTTTATAGAGAAGAGTGTATGACGTTGAAAGGCATTATTTTTTTGTGTCATAAAAGTACTATCATTTTCATTTTCTTTTAGGGTTGTAAAAATTTTGTGCAAAAACACACAACCCAGCCGCGTACAAGAGAGCCCCAACCTCGCTCTCAGGAGTGATGAGCAACCAATCAGCCTCACCTCCAAACATATTTCAACATAAAATTTTTTTTTCGGTTTTATTTTACAGAGAGGAGTGTATGACATGGAAAGGCATTATCTTTTTGTGTCATAAGAGTAGTATCGTACTAATTTTCTTTAGGGTTGTAACAAATTTATGTAAAAACACACAACCCAGCCGCGTACAAGAGAGCCCCTACCTCGCTCTCAGGAGTGATGAGCAACCAATCAGCCTCACCTCCAAACATATTTCGTCATAAAAAAAAAAATTTCGGTTTTATTTTACAGAGAGGAGTGTATGTACATGGAAAGGCAATTTTTTTTGTGTCATTAGAGTACTATCGTTCTAATTTTCTTTAGGGTTATAACAAATTTATGTAAAAACACACAACCCAGCCGCGTACAAGAGAGCCCCAACCTCGCTCTCAGGAGTGATGAGCAACCAATCTGCCTCACCTCCGAACATATTACGTAAAAAATAAAAATGCTTTCGGTTTTATTTTATAGAGAAGAGTGTATGACGTTGAAAGGCATTATTTTTTTCTGTCATAAAAGTACTATCATTCTCATTTTCTGTTAGGATTGTAAAAAATTTGTGCAAACACACACAACCCAGCCGCGTACAAGAGAGCCCCAACCTCGCTCTCAGGAGTGATGAGCAACCAATCAGCCTCACCTCCAAACATATTTCGTCATAAAAAAAAATTTTTTCGGTTTTATTTTACAGAGAGGAGTGTATGACATGGAAAATCATTATCTTTTTGTGTCATAACAGTACTATCGTACTAATTTTCTTTAGGGTTGTAACAAATTTACGTAAAACACACCACCCAGCCGCGTACAAGAGTGCCCCAACCTCGCTCTCAGGAGTGATGAGCAACCAATCAGCCTCACCTCCAAACATATTTCGTCATAAAAAAAAAAAATTTCGGTTTTATTTTACAGAGAGGAGTGTATGTACATGGAAAGACAATTTTTTTTGTGTCATTAGAATACTATCGTTCTAATTTTCTTTTAGGGTTGTCACAAAATTGTGCAAAAACACACAACCCAGCCGCGTACAAGAGAGCCCCAACCTCGCTCTCAGGAGTGATGAGCAACCAATCAGCCTCACCTCCAAACATATTTCGTCATAAAAAAAAAATTTTTCGGTTTTATTTTACAGAGAGGAGTGTATGACATGGAAAATCATTATCTTTTTGTGTCATAAAAGTACTATCGTACTAATTTTCTTTAGGGTTGTAACAAATTTATGTAAAAACACACAACCCAGCCGCGTACAAGAGAGCCCCTACCTCGCTCTCAGGAGTGATGAGCAACCAATCAGCCTCACCTCCAAACATATTTCGTCATAAAAAAAAAAAAATTCGGTTTTATTTTACAGAGAGGAGTGTATGTACATGGAAAGGCAATTTTTTTTGTGTCATTAGAGTACTATCGTTCTAATTTTCTTTAGGGTTATAACAAATTTATGTAAAAACACACAACCCAGCCGCGTACAAGAGAGCCCCAACCTCGCTCTCAGGAGTGATGAGCAACCAATCAGCCTCACCTCCAAACATATTTCGTCATAAAAAAAAAATTTTTCGGTTTTATTTTACAGAGAGGAGTGTATGACATGGAAAGTCATTAGCTTTTTGTGTCATAAGAGTACTATCGTACTAATTTTCTTTAGGGTTGTAACAAATTTATGTAAAAACACACAACCCAGCCGCGTACAAGAGAGCCCCTACCTCGCTCTCAGGAGTGATGAGCAACCAATCAGCCTCACCTCCAAACATATTTCGTCATAAAAAAAAAAATTTCGGTTTTATTTTACAGAGAGGAGTGTATGTACATGGAAAGGCAATTTTTTTGTGTCATTAGAGTACTATCGTTCTAATTTTCTTTTAGGGTTGTCACAAAATTGTGCAAAAACACACAACCCAGCCGCGTACAAGAGAGCCCCAACCTCGCTCTCAGGAGTGATGAGCAACCAATCTGCCTCACCTCCGAACATATTACGTAAAAAATAAAAATGCTTTCGGTTTTATTTTATAGAGAAGAGTGTATGACGTTGAAAGGCATTATTTTTTTGTGTCATAAAAGTACTATCATTTTCATTTTCTTTTAGGGTTGTAAAAATTTTGTGCAAAAACACACAACCCAGCCGCGTACAAGAGACCCCCAACCTCGCTCTCAGGAGTGATGAGCAACCAATCTGCCTCACCTCTAAACATAATTAGTCATAAAAAAACTTTTTTTCCCGTTTTATTATAGAGAGAGGAGTGTATGAAATGGAAAGGCATAACCTTTTGTGTCATAAGACTACTATCGTTCTAATTTTCTTTTAGAGTTGTAATAATTGTGTGCAAAAAATCACAACCCAGCCGCGTACAAGGGAGCCTCAACCTCGCTCTCAGGAGTGATGAGCAACCAATCAGCCTCACCTCCAAACATATTTCGTCATAAAAAAAAAATTTCGGTTTTATTTTACAGAGAGGAGTGTATGTACATGGAAAGGCAATTTTTTTTGTGTCATTAGAGTACTATCGTTCTAATTTTCTTTAGGGTTATAACAAATTTATGTAAAAACACACAACCCAGCCGCGTACAAGAGAGCCCCAACCTCGCTCTCAGGAGTGATGAGCAACCAATCAGCCTCACCTCCAAACATATTTCGTCATAAAAAAAAAATTTTTCGGTTTTATTTTACAGAGAGGAGTGTATGACATGGAAAGTCATTAGCTTTTTGTGTCATAAGAGTACTATCGTACTAATTTTCTTTAGGGTTGTAACAAATTTATGTAAAAACACACAACCCAGCCGCGTACAAGACAGCCCCTACCTCGCTCTCAGGAGTGATGAGCAACCAATCAGCCTCACCTCCAAACATATTTCGTCATAAAAAAAAAAATTTCGGTTTTATTTTACAGAGAGGAGTGTATGTACATGGAAAGGCAATTTTTTTTGTGTCATTAGAGTACTATCGTTCTAATTTTCTTTTAGGGTTGTCACAAAATTGTGCAAAAACACACAACCCAGCCGCGTACAAGAGAGCCCCATCCTCGCTCTCAGGAGTGATGAGCAACCAATCTGCCTCACCTCCGAACATATTACGTAAAAAATAAAAATGCTTTCGGTTTTATTTTATAGAGAAGAGTGTATGACGTTGAAAGTTATTATTTTTTTGTGTCATAAAAGTACTATCATTCTCATTTTCTGTTAGGGTTGTAAAAATTTTGTGCAAAAACACACAACCCAGCCGCGTACAAGAGAGCCCCAACCTCGCTCTCAGGAGTGATGAGCAACCAATCAGCCTCACCTCCAAACATATTTCAACATAAAATTTTTTTTTCGGTTTTATTTTACAGAGAGGAGTGTATGACATGGAAAGGCATTATCTTTTTGTGTCATAAGAGTAGTATCGTACTAATTTTCTTTAGGGTTGTAACAAATTTATGTAAAAACACACAACCCAGCCGCTTACAAGAGAGCCCCAACCTCGCCCTCAGGAGTGATGAGCATCCAATCAGCCTCACCTCCAAACATATTTCATCATAAAATTTTTTTTTCGTTTTTATTTTAGAGAGAGAAGTGTATGACATGGAAAGACATCATCTTTTGTGTCATAAGAGTACTATCGTACTAATTTTCTTTAGGGTTGTAACAAATTTATGTAAAAACACACAACCCAGCCGCGGACAAGAGAGCCCCTACCTCGCTCTCAGGAGTGATGAGCAACCAATCAGCCTCACCTCCAAACATATTTCGTCATAAAAAAAAAAAATTTCGGTTTTATTTTACAGAGAGGAGTGTATGTACATGGAAAGGCAATTTTTTTTGTGTCATTAGAGTACTATCGTTCTAATTTTCTTTAGGGTTATAACAAATTTATGTAAAAACACACAACCCAGCCGCGTACAAGAGAGCCCCAACCTCGCTCTCAGGAGTGATGAGCAACCAATCAGCCTCACCTCCAAACATATTTCGTCATTAAAAAAAAATTTTTAGGTTTTATTTTACAGAGAGGAGTGTATGACATGGAAAGTCATTAGCTTTTTGTGTCATAAGAGTACTATCGTACTAATTTTCTTTAGGGTTGTAACAAATTTATGTAAAAACACACAACCCAGCCGCGTACAAGAGAGCCCCTACCTCGCTCTCATTAGTGATGAGCAACCAATCAGCCTCACCTCCAAACATATTTCGTCATAAAAAAAAAAATTTCGGTTTTATTTTACAGAGAGGAGTGTATGTACATGGAAAAGCAATTTTTTTTGTGTCATTAGAGTACTATCTTTCTAATTTTCTTTTAGGGTTGTCACAAAATTGTGCAAAAACACACAACCCAGCCGCGTACAAGAGAGCCCCAACCTCGCTCTCAGGAGTGATGAGCAACCAATCTGCCTCACCTCCGAACATATTACGTAAAAAATAAAAATGCTTTCGGTTTTATTTTATAGAGAAGAGTGTATGACGTTGAAAGGCATTATTTTTTTGTGTCATAAAAGTACTATCATTCTCATTTTCTGTTAGGGTTGTAAAAATTTTGTGCAAAAACACACAACCCAGCCGCGTACAAGAGAGCCCCAACCTCGCTCTCAGGAGTGATGAGCAACCAATCAGCCTCACCTCCAAACATATTTCGTCATAAAAAAAAAAATTTTCGGTTTTATTTTACAGAGAGGAGTGTATGACATGGAAAATCATTATCTTTTTGTGTCATAACAGTACTATCGTACTAATTTTCTTTAGGGTTGTAACAAATTTATGTAAAAACACACAACCCAGCCGCGTACAAGAGAGCCCCAACCTCGCTCTCAGGAGTGATGAGCAACCAATCAGCCTCACCTCCAAACATATTTCGTCATAAAAAAAAAAATTTCGGTTTTATTTTACAGAGAGGAGTGTATGTACATGGAAAGGCAATTTTTTTTGTGTCATTAGAGTACTATCGTTCTAATTTTCTTTTAGGGTTGTCACAAAATTGTGCAAAAACACACAACCCAGCCGCGTACAAGAGAGCCCCAACCTCGCTCTCAGGAGTGATGAGCAACCAATCTGCCTCACCTCCGAACATATTACGTAAAAAATAAAAATGCTTTCGGTTTTATTTTATAGAGAAGAGTGTATGACGTTGAAAGGCATTATTTTTTTGTGTCATAAAAGTACTATCATTCTCATTTTCTGTTAGGGTTGTAAAAATTTTGTGCAAAAACACACAACCCAGCCGCGTACAAGAGAGCCCCAACCTCGCTCTCAGGAGTGATGAGCAACCAATCAGCCTCACCTCCAAACATATTTCGTCATAAAAAAAAAAATTTTCGGTTTTATTTTACAGAGAGGAGTGTATGACATGGAAAATCATTATCTTTTTGTGTCATAACAGTACTATCGTACTAATTTTCTTTAGGGTTGTAACAAATTTATGTAAAAACACACAACCCAGCCGCGTACAAGAGAGCCCCAACCTCGCTCTAAGGAGTGATGAGCAACCAATCAGCCTCACCTCCAAACATATTTCAACATAATATTTTTTTTTCGGTTTTATTTTGAAGAGAGGAGTGTATGACATGGAAAGGCATTATCTTTTTGTGTCATAAGAGTAGTATCGTACTAATTTTCTTTAGGGTTGTAACAAATTTATGTAAAAACCCACAACCCAGCCGCGTACAAGAGAGCCCCAACCTCGCCCTCAGGAGTGATGAGCATCCAATCAGCCTCACCTCCAAACATATTTTATCATAAAATTTTTTTTTCGTTTTTATTTTAGAGAGAGAAGTGTATGACATGGAAAGACATAATCTTTTGTGTCATAAGAGTACTATCGTACTAATTTTCTTTAGGGTTGTAACAAATTTATGTAAAAACACACAACCCAGCCGCGTACAAGAGAGCCCCAACCTCGCTCTCAGGAGTGATGAGCAACCAATCAGCCTCACCTCCAAACATATTTCGTCATAAAAAAAAAAAATTTCGGTTTTATTTTACAGAGAGTAGTGTATGTACATGGAAAGGCAATTTTTTTTGTGTCATTAGAGTACTATCGTTCTAATTTTCTTTTAGGGTTGTCACAAAATTGTGCAAAAACACACAACCCAGCCGCGTACAAGAGAGCCCCAACCTCGCTCTCAGGAGGGTTGAGCAACCAATCTGCCTCACCTCCGAACATATTACGTAAAAAATAAAAATGCTTTCGGTTTTATTTTATAGAGAAGAGTGTATGACGTTGAAAGGCATTATTTTTTTGTGTCATAAAAGTACTATCATTCTCATTTTCTGTTAGGGTTGTAAAAAATTTTGTGCAAAAACACACAACCCAGCCGCGTACAAGAGAGCCCCAACCTCGCTCTCAGGAGTGATGAGCAACCAATCAGCCTCACCTCCAAACATATTTCAACATAAAATTTTTTTTTCGGTTTTATTTTACAGAGAGGAGTGTATGACATGGAAAGGCATTATCTTTTTGTGTCATAAGAGTAGTATCGTACTAATTTTCTTTAGGGTTGTAACAAATTTATGTAAAAACACACAACCCAGCCGCGTACAAGAGAGCCCCTACCTCGCTCTCATTAGTGATGAGCAACCAATCAGCCTCACCTCCAAACATATTTCGTCATAAAAAAAAAAATTTCGGTTTTATTTTACAGAGAGGAGTGTATGTACATGGAAAGGCAATTTTTTTTGTGTCATTAGAGTACTATCGTTCTAATTTTCTTTTAGGGTTGTCACAAAATTGTGCAAAAACACACAACCCAGCCGCGTACAAGAGAGCCCCAACCTCGCTCTCAGGAGTGATGAGCAACCAATCTGCCTCACCTCCGAACATATTACGTAAAAAATAAAAATGCTTTCGGTTTTATTTTATAGAGAAGAGTGTATGACGTTGAAAGGCATTATTTTTTTGTGTCATAAAAGTACTATCATTCTCATTTTCTGTTAGGGTTGTAAAAATTTTGTGCAAAAACACACAACCCAGCCGCGTACAAGAGAGCCCCAACCTCGCTCTCAGGAGTGATGAGCAACCAATCAGCCTCACCTCCAAACATATTTCGTCATAAAAAAAAAAATTTTCGGTTTTATTTTACAGAGAGGAGTGTATGACATGGAAAATCATTATCTTTTTGTGTCATAACAGTACTATCGTACTAATTTTCTTTAGGGTTGTAACAAATTTATGTAAAAACACACAACCCAGCCGCGTACAAGAGAGCCCCAACCTCGCTCTAAGGAGTGATGAGCAACCAATCAGCCTCACCTCCAAACATATTTCAACATAATATTTTTTTTTCGGTTTTATTTTGAAGAGAGGAGTGTATGACATGGAAAGGCATTATCTTTTTGTGTCATAAGAGTAGTATCGTACTAATTTTCTTTAGGGTTGTAAC
Organism: Prosapia bicincta; assembly: GCA_036971475.1. Lineage (NCBI taxonomy): Eukaryota > Metazoa > Arthropoda > Insecta > Hemiptera > Cercopidae > Prosapia > Prosapia bicincta. Next base: position 183,272,148 of record JBAIZL010000001.1, read on the forward strand.
AAATTTATGTAAAAACCCACAACCCAGCCGCGTACAAGAGAGCCCCAACCTCGCCCTCAGGAGTGATGAGCATCCAATCAGCCTCACCTCCAAACATATTTCATCATAAAATTTTTTTTTCGTTTTTATTTTAGAGAGAGAAGTGTATGACATGGAAAGACATAATCTTTTGTGTCATAAGAGTACTATCGTACTAATTTTCTTTAGGGTTGTAACAAATTTATGTAAAAACACACAACCCAGCCGCGTACAAGAGAGCCCCAACCTCGCTCTCAGGAGTGATGAGCAACCAATCAGCCTCACCTCCAAACATATTTCGTCATAAAAAAAAAAAATTTCGGTTTTATTTTACAGAGAGTAGTGTATGTACATGGAAAGGCAATTTTTTTTGTGTCATTAGAGTACTATCGTTCTAATTTTCTTTTAGGGTTGTCACAAAATTGTGCAAAAACACACAACCCAGCCGCGTACAAGAGAGCCCCAACCTCGCTCTCAGGAGGGTTGAGCAACCAATCTGCCTCACCTCCGAACATATTACGTAAAAAATAAAAATGCTTTCGGTTTTATTTTATAGAGAAGAGTGTATGACGTTGAAAGGCATTATTTTTTTGTGTCATAAAAGTACTATCATTCTCATTTTCTGTTAGGGTTGTAAAAAATTTTGTGCAAAAACACACAACCCAGCCGCGTACAAGAGAGCCCCAACCTTGCTCTCAGGAGTGATGAGCAACCAATCAGCCTCACCTCCAAACATATTTCGTCATAAAAAAAAAAATTTTCGGTTTTATTTTACAGAGAGGAGTGTATGACATGGAAAATCATTACCTTTTTGTGTCATAACAGTACTATCGTACTAATTTTCTTTAGGGTTGTAACAAATTTACGTAAAACACACCACCCAGCCGCGTACAAGAGAGCCCCAACCTCGCTCTCAGGAGTGATGAGCAACCAATCAGCCTCAACTCCAAACATATTTCGTCATAAAAAAAAAAAATTTCGGTTTTATTTTACAGAGAGGAGTGTATGTACATGGAAAGACAATTTTTTTTGTGTCATTAGAATACTATCGTTCTAATTTTCTTTTAGGGTTGTCACAAAATTGTGCAAAAACACACAACCCAGCCGCGTACAAGAGAGCCCCAACCTCGCTCTCAGGAGTGATGAGCAACCAATCTGCCTCACCTCCGAACATATTACGTAAAAATAAAAATGCTTTCGGTTTTATTTTATAGAGAAGAGTGTATGACATGGAAAGGCGTTATCTTTTTGTGTCGTAAGAGTACTATCGTTCTAATTTTCTTTAGGGTTATACAAATTTATGTAAAAACACACAACCCAGCCGCGTACAAGAGAGCCCCAACCTCGCTCTCAGGAGTGATGAGCAACCAATCAGCCTCACCTCCAAACATATTTCGTCATAAAAAAAAAAAAATTTTCGGTTTTATTTTACAGAGAGGAGTGTATGACATGGAAAGTCATTATCTTTTTGTGTCGTAAGAGTACTATCGTACTAATTTTCTTTAGGGTTGTAACAAATTTATGTAAAAACACACAACCCAGCCGCGTACAAGAGAGCCCCTACCTCGCTCTCAGGAGTGATGAGCAACCAATCAGCCTCACCTCCAAACATATTTCGTCATAAAAAAAAAAATTTCGGTTTTATTTTACAGAGAGGAGTGTATGTACATGGAAAGACAATTTTTTTTGGTGTCATTAGAGTACTATCGTTCTAATTTTCTTTTAGGGTTGTCACAAAATTGTGCAAAAACACACAACCCAGCCGCGTACAAGAGAGCCCCAACCTCGCTCTCAGGAGGGTTGAGCAACCAATCTGCCTCACCTCCGAACATATTACGTAAAAAATAAAAATGCTTTCGGTTTTATTTTATAGAGAAGAGTGTATGACGTTGAAAGGCATTATTTTTTTGTGTCATAAAAGTACTATCATTCTCATTTTCTGTTAGGGTTGTAAAAAATTTTGTGCAAAAACACACAACCCAGCCGCGTACAAGAGAGCCCCAACCTCGCTCTCAGGAGTGATGAGCAACCAATCAGCCTCACCTCCAAATATATTTCGTCATAAAAAAAAAAATTTTCGGTTTTATTTTACAGAGAGGAGTGTATGACATGGAAAGTCATTATCTTTTTGTGTCATAAGAGTACTATCGTACTAATTTTCTTTAGGGTTGTAACAAATTTATGTAAAAACACACAACCCAGCCGCGTACAAGAGAGCCCCTACCTCGCTCTCAGGAGTGATGAGCAACCAATCAGCCTCACCTCCAAACATATTTCGTCATAAAAAAAAAAAATTTCGGTTTTATTTTACAGAGAGGAGTGTATGTACATGGAAAGGCAATTTTTTTTTGTGTCATTAGAGTACTATCGTTCTAATTTTCTTTAGGGTTATAACAAATTTATGTAAAAACACACAACCCAGCCGCGTACAAGAGAGCCCCAACCTCGCTCTCAGGAGTGATGAGCAACCAATCAGCCTCACCTCCAAACATATTTCGTCATAAAAAAAAAATTTTTCGGTTTTATTTTACAGAGAGGAGTGTATGACATGGAAAGTCATTAGCTTTTTGTGTCATAAGAGTACTATCGTACTAATTTTCTTTAGGGTTGTAACAAATTTATGTAAAAACACACAACCCAGCCGCGTACAAGAGAGCCCCTACCTCGCTCTCAGGAGTGATGAGCAACCAATCAGCCTCACCTCCAAACATATTTCGTCATAAAAAAAAAAAATTTCGGTTTTATTTTACAGAGAGGAGTGTATGTACATGGAAAGGCAATTTTTTTTGTGTCATTAGAGTACTATCGTTCTAATTTTCTTTTAGGGTTGTCACAAAATTGTGCAAAAACACACAACCCAGCCGCGTACAAGAGAGCCCCAACCTCGCTCTCAGGAGTGATGAGCAACCAATCACCCTCACCTCCAAACATATTTCGTCATAAAAAAAAAAAATTTCGGTTTTATTTTACAGAGAGGAGTGTATGTACATGGAAAGGCAATTTTTTTTTGTGTCATTAGAGTACTATCGTTCTAATTTTCTTTAGGGTTATAACAAATTTATGTAAAAACACACAACCCAGCCGCGTACAAGAGAGCCCCAACCTCGCTCTCAGGAGTGATGAGCAACCAATCAGCCTCACCTCCAAACATATTTCGTCATAAAAAAAAAATTTTTCGGTTTTATTTTACAGAGAGGAGTGTATGACATGGAAAGTCATTAGCTTTTTGTGTCATAAGAGTACTATCGTACTAATTTTCTTTAGGGTTGTAACAAATTTATGTAAAAACACACAACCCAGCCGCGTACAAGAGAGCCCCTACCTCGCTCTCAGGAGTGATGAGCAACCAATCAGCCTCACCTCCAAACATATTTCAACATAAAATTTTTTTTTCGGTTTTATTTTACAGAGAGGAGTGTATGACATGGAAAGGCATTATCTTTTTGTGTCATAAGAGTACTATCGTACTAATTTTCTTTAGGGTTGTAACAAATTTATGTAAAAACACACAACCCAGCCGCGTACAAGAGAGCCCCAACCTCGCTCTCAGGAGTGATGAGCAACCAATCAGCCTCACCTCCAAACATATTTCGTCATAAAAAAAAAAATTTCGGTTTTATTTTACAGAGAGGAGTGTATGTACATGGAAAGGCAATTTTTTTTGTGTCATTAGAGTACTATCTTTCTAATTTTCTTTTAGGGTTGTCACAAAATTGTGCAAAAACACACAACCCAGCCGCGTACAAGAGAGCCCCAACCTCGCTCTCAGGAGTGATGAGCAACCAATCTGCCTCACCTCCGAACATATTACGTAAAAAATAAAAATGCTTTCGGTTTTATTTTATAGAGAAGAGTGTATGACGTTGAAAGGCATTATTTTTTTGTGTCATAAAAGTACTATCATTCTCATTTTCTGTTAGGGTTGTAAAAATTTTGTGCAAAAACACACAACCCAGCCGCGTACAAGAGAGCCCCAACCTCGCTCTCAGGAGTGATGAGCAACCAATCAGCCTCACCTCCAAACATATTTCGTCATAAAAAAAAAATTTTTCGGTTTTATTTTACAGAGAGGAGTGTATGACATGGAAAATCATTATCTTTTTGTGTCATAACAGTACTATCGTACTAATTTTCTTTAGGGTTGTAACAAATTTATGTAAAAACACACAACCCAGCCGCGTACAAGAGAGCCCCAACCTCGCTCTCAGGAGTGATGAGCAACCAATCAGCCTCACCTCCAAACATATTTCGTCATAAAAAAAAAAATTTCGGTTTTATTTTACAGAGAGGAGTGTATGTACATGGAAAGGCAATTTTTTTTGTGTCATTAGAGTACTATCGTTCTAATTTTCTTTTAGGGTTGTCACAAAATTGTGCAAAAACACACAACCCAGCCGCGTACAAGAGAGCCCCAACCTCGCTCTCAGGAGTGATGAGCAACCAATCTGCCTCACCTCCGAACATATTACGTAAAAAATAAAAATGCTTTCGGTTTTATTTTATAGAGAAGAGTGTATGACGTTGAAAGGCATTATTTTTTTGTGTCATAAAAGTACTATCATTCTCATTTTCTGTTAGGGTTGTAAAAATTTTGTGCAAAAACACACAACCCAGCCGCGTACAAGAGAGCCCCAACCTCGCTCTCAGGAGTGATGAGCAACCAATCAGCCTCACCTCCAAACATATTTCGTCATAAAAAAAAAAATTTTCGGTTTTATTTTACAGAGAGGAGTGTATGACATGGAAAATCATTATCTTTTTGTGTCATAACAGTACTATCGTACTAATTTTCTTTAGGGTTGTAACAAATTTATGTAAAAACACACAACCCAGCCGCGTACAAGAGAGCCCCAACCTCGCTCTCAGGAGTGATGAGCAACCAATCAGCCTCACCTCCAAACATATTTCTTCATAAAATTTTTGTTTCGGTTTTATTTTACAGAGAGGAGTGTATGACATGGAAAGGCATTATCTTTTTGTGTCATAAGAGTACTATCGTACTAATTTTCTTTAGGGTTGTAAAAAATTTATGTAAAAACACACAACCCAGCCGCGTACAAGAGAGCCCCAACCTCGCCCTCAGGAGTGATGAGCATCCAATCAGCCTCACCTCCAAACATATTTCATCATAAAATTTTTTTTGTCGTTTTTATTTTAGAGAGAGAAGTGTATGACATGGAAAGACGTAATCTTTTGTGTCATAAGAGTACTATCATTCTAATTTTCTTTTAGGGTTGTAACAAATTTATGTAAAAACACACAACCTAGCCGCGTACAAGAGAGCCCCAACCTCGCTCTCAGGAGTGATGAGCAACCAATCAGCCTCACCTCCAAACATATTTCGTCATAAAAAAAAAAAATTTCGGTTTTATTTTACAGAGAGTAGTGTATGTACATGGAAAGGCAATTTTTTTTGTGTCATTAGAGTACTATCGTTCTAATTTTCTTTTAGGGTTGTCACAAAATTGTGCAAAAACACACAACCCAGCCGCGTACAAGAGAGCCCCAACCTCGCTCTCAGGAGGGTTGAGCAACCAATCTGCCTCACCTCCGAACATATTACGTAAAAAATAAAAATGCTTTCGGTTTTATTTTATAGAGAAGAGTGTATGACGTTGAAAGGCATTATTTTTTTGTGTCATAAAAGTACTATCATTCTCATTTTCTGTTAGGGTTGTAAAAAATTTTGTGCAAAAACACACAACCCAGCCGCGTACAAGAGAGCCCCAACCTCGCTCTCAGGAGTGATGAGCAACCAATCAGCCTCACCTCCAAACATATTTCGTCATAAAAAAAAAAATTTTCGGTTTTATTTTACAGAGAGGAGTGTATGACATGGAAAATCATTACCTTTTTGTGTCATAACAGTACTATCGTACTAATTTTCTTTAGGGTTGTAACAAATTTACGTAAAACACACCACCCAGCCGCGTACAAGAGAGCCCCAACCTCGCTCTCAGGAGTGATGAGCAACCAATCAGCCTCAACTCCAAACATATTTCGTCATAAAAAAAAAAAATTTCGGTTTTATTTTACAGAGAGGAGTGTATGTACATGGAAAGACAATTTTTTTTGTGTCATTAGAATACTATCGTTCTAATTTTCTTTTAGGGTTGTCACAAAATTGTGCAAAAACACACAACCCAGCCGCGTACAAGAGAGCCCCAACCTCGCTCTCAGGAGTGATGAGCAACCAATCTGCCTCACCTCCGAACATATTACGTAAAAATAAAAATGCTTTCGGTTTTATTTTATAGAGAAGAGTGTATGACATGGAAAGGCGTTATCTTTTTGTGTCGTAAGAGTACTATCGTTCTAATTTTCTTTAGGGTTATACAAATTTATGTAAAAACACACAACCCAGCCGCGTACAAGAGAGCCCCAACCTCGCTCTCAGGAGTGATGAGCAACCAATCAGCCTCACCTCCAAACATATTTCGTCATAAAAAAAAAAAAATTTTCGGTTTTATTTTACAGAGAGGAGTGTATGACATGGAAAGTCATTATCTTTTTGTGTCGTAAGAGTACTATCGTACTAATTTTCTTTAGGGTTGTAACAAATTTATGTAAAAACACACAACCCAGCCGCGTACAAGAGAGCCCCTACCTCGCTCTCAGGAGTGATGAGCAACCAATCAGCCTCACCTCCAAACATATTTCGTCATAAAAAAAAAAATTTCGGTTTTATTTTACAGAGAGGAGTGTATGTACATGGAAAGACAATTTTTTTTGGTGTCATTAGAGTACTATCGTTCTAATTTTCTTTTAGGGTTGTCACAAAATTGTGCAAAAACACACAACCCAGCCGCGTACAAGAGAGCCCCAACCTCGCTCTCAGGAGGGTTGAGCAACCAATCTGCCTCACCTCCGAACATATTACGTAAAAAATAAAAATGCTTTCGGTTTTATTTTATAGAGAAGAGTGTATGACGTTGAAAGGCATTATTTTTTTGTGTCATAAAAGTACTATCATTCTCATTTTCTGTTAGGGTTGTAAAAAATTTTGTGCAAAAACACACAACCCAGCCGCGTACAAGAGAGCCCCAACCTCGCTCTCAGGAGTGATGAGCAACCAATCAGCCTCACCTCCAAATATATTTCGTCATAAAAAAAAAATTTTCGGTTTTATTTTACAGAGAGGAGTGTATGACATGGAAAGTCATTATCTTTTTGTGTCATAAGAGTACTATCGTACTAATTTTCTTTAGGGTTGTAACAAATTTATGTAAAAACACACAACCCAGCCGCGTACAAGAGAGCCCCTACCTCGCTCTCAGGAGTGATGAGCAACCAATCAGCCTCACCTCCAAACATATTTCGTCATAAAAAAAAAAAATTTCGGTTTTATTTTACAGAGAGGAGTGTATGTACATGGAAAGGCAATTTTTTTTGTGTCATTAGAGTACTATCGTTCTAATTTTCTTTTAGGGTTGTCACAAAATTGTGCAAAAACACACAACCCAGCCGCGTACAAGAGAGCCCCAACCTCGCTCTCAGGAGTGATGAGCAACCAATCAGCCTCACCTCCAAACATATTTCGTCATAAAAAAAAAAAATTTCGGTTTTATTTTACAGAGAGGAGTGTATGTACATGGAAAGGCAATTTTTTTTTGTGTCATTAGAGTACTATCGTTCTAATTTTCTTTAGGGTTATAACAAATTTATGTAAAAACACACAACCCAGCCGCGTACAAGAGAGCCCCAACCTCGCTCTCAGGAGTGATGAGCAACCAATCAGCCTCACCTCCAAACATATTTCGTCATAAAAAAAAAATTTTTCGGTTTTATTTTACAGAGAGGAGTGTATGACATGGAAAGTCATTAGCTTTTTGTGTCATAAGAGTACTATCGTACTAATTTTCTTTAGGGTTGTAACAAATTTATGTAAAAACACACAACCCAGCCGCGTACAAGAGAGCCCCTACCTCGCTCTCAGGAGTGATGAGCAACCAATCAGCCTCACCTCCAAACATATTTCGACATAAAAAAAAAAAATTTCGGTTTTATTTTACAGAGAGGAGTGTATGTACATGGAAAGGCAATTTTTTTTGTGTTATTAGAGTACTATCGTTCTAATTTTCTTTTAGGGTTGTCACAAAATTGTGCAAAAACACACAACCCAGCCGCGTACAAGAGAGCCCCAACCTCGCTCTCAGGAGTGATGAGCAACCAATCTGCCTCACCTCCGAACATATTACGTAAAAAATAAAAATGCTTTCGGTTTTATTTTATAGAGAAGAGTGTATGACGTTGAAAGGCATTATTTTTTTGTGTCATAAAAGTACTATCATTCTCATTTTCTGTTAGGGTTGTAAAAATTTTGTGCAAAAACACACAACCCAGCCGCGTACAAGAGAGCCCCAACCTCGCCCTCAGGAGTGATGAGCAACCAATCAGCCTCACCTCCAAACATATTTCGTCATAAAATTTTTTTTTCGGTTTTATTTTACAGAGAGGAGTGTATGACATGGAAAGGCATCATCTTTTTGTGTCATAAGAGTACTATCGTACTAATTTTCTTTAGGGTTGTAACAAATTTATGTAAAAACACACAACCAAGCCGCGTACAAGAGAGCCCCAACCTCGCTCTCAGGAGTGATGAGCAACCAATCGGCCTCACCTTCGAACATATTACGTAACAAAAAATGTTTTCGGTTTTATTTTAGAGAGAATAGTGTACGACGTAGAAAGGCATTATTTTTTTGTGTCATAAGAGTACTATCATTCTAATTTTCTTTTAGTGTTTTAAAAAATTTGTGCAAAAACACACAACCCAGCCGCGTACAAGAGAGCCCCAACCTCGCTCTCAGGAGTGATGAGCAACGAATCAGCCTCACCTCCAAACATATTTCGTCATAAAAAAAAAATTTTTCGGTTTTATTCTACAGAGAGGAGTGTATGACATGGAAAGTCAGTATCTTTTTGTGTCATAAGAGTACTATCGTACTAATTTTCTTTAGGGTTGTAACAAATTTATGTAAAAACACACAACCCAGCCGCGTACAAGAGAGCCCCAACATCGCTCTCAGGAGTGATGAGCAACCAATCAGCCTCACCTCCAAACATATTTCGTCATAAAAAAAAAAAATTTCGGTTTTATTTTACAGAGAGGAGTGTATGTACATGGAAAGGCAATTTTTTTGTGTCATTAGAGTACTATCGTTCTAATTTTCTTTTAGGGTTGTCACAAAATTGTGCAAAAACACACAACCCAGCCGCGTACAAGAGAGCCCCAACCTCGCTCTCAGGAGTGATGAGCAACCAATCTGCATCACCTCCGAACATATTACGTAAAAAATAAAAATGCTTTCGGTTTTATTTTATAGAGAAGAGTGTATGACATGGAAAGGCGTTATCTTTTTGTGTCGTAAGAGTACTATCGTTCTAATTTTCTTTAGGGTTATAACAAATTTATGTAAAAACACACAACCCAGCCGCGTACAAGAGAGCCCCAACCTCGCTCTCAGGAGTGATGAGCAACCAATCAGCCTCACCTCCAAACATATTTCGTCATAAAAAAAAAATATTTCGGTTTTATTTTACAGAGAGGAGTGTATGTACATGGAAAGGCAATTTTTTTGTGTCATTAGATTACTATCGTTCTAATTTTCTTTTAGGGTTGTCACAAAATTGTGCAAAAACACACAACCCAGCCGCGTACAAGAGAGCCCCAAAATCGCTCTCAGGAGTGATGAGCAACCAATCTGCCTCACCTCCGAACATATTACGTAAAAAATAAAAATGCTTTCGGTTTTATTTTATAGAGAAGAGTGTATGACATGGAAAGGCGTTATCTTTTTGTGTCGTAAGAGTACTATCGTTCTAATTTTCTTTAGGGTTATAACAAATTTATGTAAAAACACACAACCCAGCCGCGTACAAGAGAGCCCCAACCTCGCTCTCTGGAGTGATGAGCAACCAATCAGCCTCACCTCCAAACATATTTCGTCATAAAAAAAAAAATTTTTCGGTTTAATTTTACAGAGAGGAGTGTATGACATGGAAAATCATTATCTTTTTGTGTCATAACAGTACTATCGTACTAATTTTCTTTAGGGTTGTATCAAATTTATGTAAAAACACACAACCCAGCCGCGTACAAGAGAGCCTCAACCTCGCTCTCAGGAGTGATGAGCAACCAATCAGCCTCACCTCCAAACATATTTCGTCATAAAAAAAAAAATTTCGGTTTTATTTTACAGAGAGGAGTGTATGTACATGGAAAGGCAATTTTTTTTGTGTCATTAGCGTACTATCGTTCTAATTTTCTTTTAGGGTTGTCACAAAATTGTGCAAAAACACACAACCCAGCCGCGTACAAGAGAGCCCCAACCTCGCTCTCAGGAGTGATGAGCAACCAATCTGCCTCACCTCCGAACATATTACGTAAAAAATAAAAATGCTTTCGGTTTTATTTTATAGAGAAGAGTGTATGACGTTGAAAGGCATTATTTTTTTGTGTCATAAAAGTACTATCATTCTCATTTTCTGTTAGGGTTGTAAAAAATTTGTGCAAAAACACACAACCCAGCCGCGTACAAGAGAGCCCCAACCTCGCTCTCAGGAGTGATGAGCAACCAATCAGCCTCACCTCCAAACAAATTTCGTCATAAAAAAAATTTTTTTCGGTTTTATTTTACAGAGAGGATGTATGACATGGAAAATCATTATCTTTTTGTGTCATAACAGTACTATCGTACTAATTTTCTTTAGGGTTGTAACAAATTTATGTAAAAACACACAACCCAGCCGCGTACAAGAGAGCCCCAACCTCGCTCTCAGGAGTGATGAGCAACCAATCAGCCTCACCTCCAAACATATTACGTAAAAAATAAAAATGCTTTCGGTTTTATTTTATAGAGAAGAGTGTATGACATGGAAAGGCGTTATCTTTTTGTGTCGTAAGAGTACTATCGTTCTAATTTTCTTTAGGGTTATAACAAATTTATGTAAAAACACACAACCCAGCCGCGTACAAGAGAGCCCCAACCTCGCTCTCAGGAGTGATGAGCAACCAATCAGCCTCACCTCCAAACATATTTCGTCATACAAATTGTTTTCCGGTTTTATTTTAGAGAGAGGAGTTTATGACATGGAAAGACATTATCTTTTGGTGTCATAAGAGTACTATCGTTCTAATTTTCTTTATGGTTGTAACAAATTTATGTAAAAATACACAACCCAGCCACGTACAAGAGAGCCCCAACCTCGCTCTCAGGAGTGATGAGCATCCAATCAGCCTCACCTCCAAACATATTTCATCATACAATTTTTTTTTCGTTTTTATTTTAGAGAGAGAAGTGTATGGCATGGAAAGACATAATCTTTTGTGTCATAAGAGTACTATCATTCTAATTTTCTTTTAGGGTTGTAACAAATTTATGTAAAAATACACAACCCAGCCGCGTACAAGAGACCCCCAACCTCGCTCTCAGGAGTGATGAGCAACCAATCTGCCTCACCTCTAAACATAATTAGTCATAAAAAAACTTTTTTTCCCGTTTTATTATTGAGAGAGGAGTGTATGAAATGGAAAGGCATAACCTTTTGTGTCATAAGACTACTATCGTTCTAATTTTCTTTTAGAGTTGTAATAATTGTGTGCAAAAAATCACAACCCAGCCGCGTACAAGGGAGCCTCAACCTCACTCTCAGGAGTGATGAGCATCCAATCAGCCTCACCTCCAAACATATTTCGTCATAAAAACTTTCTTTTTCAGTTTTATTTTAGAGAGAGGAGTGTATGACATGGAAACACATTATCTTTTTGTGACATAGGAGTTTTATCGTTCTAATTATCTTTCAGGGTTGTAAAAAATTTGTGTAAAAACACACAACCCAGCCGCGTACAAGAGACCCCAACCTCGCTCTCAGGAGTGATGAGCAACCAATCTGCCTCACCTCTAAACATAATTAGTCATAAAAAAACTTTTTTTCCCGTTTTATTATAGAGAGAGGAGTGTATGAAATGGAAAGGCATAACCTTTTGTGTCATAAGACTACTATCGTTCTAATTTTCTTTTAGAGTTGTAATAATTGTGTGCAAAAAATCACAACCCAGCCGCGTACAAGGGAGCCTCAACCTCGCTCTCAGGAGTGATGAGCATCCAATCAGCCTCACCTCCAAACATATTTCGTCATAAAAACTTTCTTTTTCAGTTTTATTTTAGAGAGAGGAGTGTATGACATGGAAACACATTATCTTTTTGTGACATAGGAGTTTTATCGTTCTAATTACCTTTCAGGGTTGTAAAAAATTTGTGTAAAAACACACAACCCAGCCGCGTACAAGAGAGTCCCAACCTCCCTCTCTGGAGTGATGAGCAACCAGTCTGCTTCACCTCCAAACATAATTTGTCATAAAAAATTATTTTTTCCGTTTTATTATAGACAGAGAGGTGTATGACGTGGGAAGCCATTATCTTTTTGTGTCATAAGAGTACTATCGTTCTAATTTTGTTTTAGGTTTGTAACAAATTTGTGCTAAAACACCAAACCCAGCCGCGTATAATAGAGCCCCAACCTCGCTCTCAGGAGTGATGAGCAACCAATCAGCCTCACCTCCAAACATATTTCGTCATACAATTTTTTTTTTCAGTTTTATTTTAGAGAGTGTAATGTATGACATGGAAAGACATTATCTGTTTGTGTCATAAGAGTACTGTTGGAGTCAGCTTTGGTAGATTAAACAGCTCCAGTATCGACTTTAATCAGCCTGTGCTTTGTCTAATCGATAGCTCAATCTATGGTTTATCGTCGATAGTTTAAGACCACGTTGTCCCTTGGAGTGCGCCTAATCCCCACCCTAACACAGTTCCCTCACCCCCAGTCTTTTGCTTGCCGTAGACAGATCAGCACGTCCGTTGCGGGTTTAACCTTTTTCGCCAACCTCGTGGACTTTAAGTTCGCCCCGCGCATGTCTAAATTTAAGTGTTTCGAGTTGTACTTGTGTTATATGCTCGTTAACCGCGAAAGTGTACATCATTTAGTCCAAGTGCCGTGTTCGAATGCGCCTTAACCTCGCCGTTACAAGCTGTCGCTACGGAATCGCTCGCGCTTATTTAAAGACTTATTCAACTGTGAATAACATTAGAATTGAACCCCGTTTATTAAGTTTTACAGCACGAGCCGTCTGACCATCACCACTTCACCCAGGGCCCTGCTGCAGAAGTCCAGAAGACATCAAACCTACCGTGCACGTAACCCCTTTGTTCAGCTTAGGGTAAGTGTTAATCAGTTCCAAATACTTTTAGCATAAACTTGTGCCTATTTTTCCCGAGGCTTAATTATTGATAAACACTATTTATTTGTCGATTAGGCATTTTTGCCGCCAGCCTTAATTTTATTCATGTACAATTTCAATCACAATAACGACCGCGACTATCTCTCTCTTTCGTCTTCTTTCTAATATTTTAGCGGAGCTGACGCCTCCATTTTGGTCCTCCGGGCCGGATTTTTTTGTATTGTAGCGACCTATAAACATTTAAAGTGCAAAGAACAAGTGTTAAAGTTCTCAGTAACCTCGAAACTTATTCAGTTTTAATAGCAAGGCATTTGCTTTATAAATAAGTTAATTAGTGATTTATAAGTGTTATTAATTGTGCGAACAATTTCGAAGCGTGTCAAATTTCATAGTAATAAGCTAAGTTGCAAGCATTGCGTAATCCTGTGTAATTTCCCGCTTCCCTCTTTGTCTAAATTCAATGCGCAGTAGTGACGTCACAAGCTGTAGCTTGCAGCTGCTTTCCGCTGTTATCAGCAGATTTATGGGACACCTGCGCAGATAAGGAACACTTGACTAAACAAGATAGACTCAATATTGATCCGTGTAGCTACACTGTAGATTTATCCTGTTCAATAAGGAAAACTTGCAGCCGTTCTAATCTAATGCTTATGATTTGTAACACGTTATGTCTTTTATTAACTTTATTATACAGTCCACTTTTCGTAATTAAATGTACCATTGTGTAGTCATTAGGTTTGGTTTAAACATAATTGCAATTTAATTTAAATTTTGTTTTTTGTTAATTTAAATTTTGTCACGATGGCTAATAACAACGCATATTGCCTTGATAAGTTGAAGGCTATATGCAGTGATTTAGAGCAAGTAAACAGCTTGCTCGGTGATAGTGAAATGTCTGAGGGCATAGTGCAGGAAGTCAGGCGCCTTCATGTCGAATTTATCGAAACTTTTGACCGCGCGGAGCAGACTTTTGATAGTCAAGCTTCCGAATTTGTCAAGAATGTCTTTATAGCAAAACGTCAATTTCAGGACACCTATCTGCCCATGATAGTAAAATATCCTAACCTCGTTAAGACGAAGGTTACCTCGACCTCGCCTGTCAAATCAACACCGACTTCACCTAACATTCCAAGTCTAACTTTGCCAAGCTTTTCGGGCCAGAGCGACGACTGGATAGATTTTGTTACGATGTACGACTCTATGGTACATAACAATGACGCGCTTAGCAATATCCAACGTTTTCAATACTTAAAGTCCGTCTTAAAGGAAGATGCATTGGCCATCGTCACCGGACTTTCCATCTCCGAAGCAAATTACAACATTGCTTACAATGCGTTGCGTAACCGATACGCGAGCCCGCGACGTCTCGCAGATCATTACTTCAACATAATTAAAGACTTTCAGCGCATCAATAATGCTTCACCCGCGGAACTAAATCGTTTCTTAACCGCGCACTCTAATGCCGTCTGTGCATTAAGAGCTATACCTCTCGAAGACTTAGCGGATTTCTTATTGTTCTCTATGGCAATTAATAATTTGGATGCCAAGACACGATTAAGTTTGAAAGCCGACTAGGCACTAACCGCATGCCGACATATAAATTATTGAACGACTTTATAACTGAACAGGCTAGAGCCCTGGAGATGCTTAGCCAACCAGCTGCCGTGGTTGTAGCAAACGCCGGACGTGGTCAAAGACCCCGCATGTTGGTGTCATCGATGGATAAACCCGGGATTCAAGGGGCCCTTGAACCGAATAATTACTTGTCTGAACCTAACCTCACTTTGGGTCACAGCCTTAGATTTCAATCAGTAGCGTCAAATGACAATGGCCATCAGAATAAGGACGCCCAAGGTACTATTCACTCCAAACGTGCTGCGAAAATCACTATGCAACCGGTTAATCAACCACTACAACCTAACTTGTTGCCTATTATGAGTGAGCCTAGAACGTCAACATTTCGCAATCGCTCGCCACCGCTTAACCTCAATCAGTCTAACATGCCTACCATGCGTGTAGGTAAATGCTACTACTGCGGAGAAAGTCACTGCATCATTAATTGTCAACGATTTATTTCTCTTACAATAGCGGAACGCATTGACGCTATTTCAAAATTACAACGTTGTTATAATTGTCTCGGCTCTCATTATCAAACTCAGTGTCAGTCTCGTCATCGTTGTAGACAATGCAGCCAAGCACATCACACACTGCTGCACAACGACGCACCGCCGCAGCAATGACTAGCCGCCCCACGACGCCTTAGGCCAACCGCTAGCCATCCAATCGATACTAAAGCTCAACCTCGTTCTTTGTCATGCAACATTACCTCGTCTCTCGCCCTGTTGGGTACCGCGCAAGTCGTCCTACAGGACCATAATGGTCAACCTCGTTTTCTAAGAGCTATTATCGACCCCGGCAGTCAGATATCTGCCATTACGAAACAAGCTAGCGATATGTTGAGCCTGCCTTCTCGAAGATCGAACCTGTCTTTGATTGGCGTCGCTGCCAAGTCTACACGTATTCACGAATACGTAACTTTAATTTTATTCTCACGACATGACGCGGGCGTCATGCTGACTACGGAAGCAGCTGTGCTCAACCATATAACTGACCCGCTGCCAGCTGATAAATTATCCTCTGCTTTAAGCGCTCAATATCAGCACTTACCGTTAGCTGATCCTCAATTCGACTTACCTGCCCCTGTTGACATTATACTGGGCGCCGATGTCTTCACGCAAATAATTATCAACGGGCCTCGTACCATCATTCATGGCCAACCATCGGCACTTAACACACTTTTAGGTTGGGTCATTATGGGATCTGTACCTCACAGTACGCCACAACAACCACGCGTGTTTATCACCTCGCTCAAGTCTATCGACAAAAACATGCGACGATTTTGGGAAATCGAAGAGGTAAACGAGTCTAACTTGTTGAGCCCTGATGAGCAGCTCTGCGAAAATTTATTTGCCACCACTACTGAACGTGACGCCACTGGGAGATATGTCGTAGCTTTGCCTTTTAAACCTGACGCCGTCGAACTTAAGTCAAACCGTAATGTCGCTCTTGCTAGTTATCATGCTCTGGAACGCCGTCTGAGCCGACAACCGGATGTCTCACGACAATATCATCAGTTCATGAAAGAATATATGACTTTAGGTCATATGTACCCTGCCGTTAAGCCTTCGAATTATTTAATACCACATCATTGCGTTTTCAAGGCCGATAGTTCTACTACTAAATTACGAGTAGTTTTCAATGCTTCTGCGCCTGATTGCAACGCGCATTCTTTAAACCAGCAATTGCTGGCTGGCCCTAAGTTACAAAGGGACCTGTCCAACGTTATTATCTCGTTTCGATTGTTTGTTCACGCCGTCTGTGCGGATCTTAAAATGATGTACCGCCAAATTGCCGTACGCAAGGATGATCGTCGTCATCAGCACATTTTGTGTACAAAATGAGTCGAATGAGTCGGCCTCCTCATTCTCCACTGATGGAGTATGAACTAGCCACTGTCACTTACGGGCTCACCCCGTCTGCTTATTTAGCCCTACGTACACTCGAACAACTCGTCAAAGATGAGGGCGACTGTTACCCTGCAGCGTCGCATGCCATTCTTCATCAAACGTACGTTGATGATGTCGTCACTGGTGCCGATACGTCCGAGGACGCCCAGGAATTAATACGGCAACTTATTAACATCTTCGCACTGGCAGGACTAGAGCTCAGGAAATGGTCTTCCAGCGATCCCGCGCTGCTGTCGACGCTGCCATCTTCTCACCTGGAGCACCCGTTGCTATTCCAAGACGACTCTACCGCTGTTAAAATATTGGGACTCCAATGGCATCCTGTTAATGACTCGTTTTCTTATCGTATTCAAAACTTTGTGTCGGTGCCTACGAAACGCACCATTCTCTCTTATGTCGCTCGCACCTTCGACCCACTGGGCTTCCTTACGCCTATCACATTTTGGATCAAGTCATTTTTGAAACAATTGTGGCTCGAAAGGTTATCATGGGATGAACCTTTGCCAACCGCGCTGCGCAGTCGTTGGGACAGCTTCATTGTCCACTTCGCTAAGTTAGCTGACATTCAAATACCTCGACATGTGGGCACACGTGATGCCAAACATCACTTATTAGGCTTCTGTGATGGGTCCGAAGCTGGTTACGCAGCCGCCATCTACTTGCGAACTGAATGGAACGGTTTAGTTTCCGTCAGCCTTCTAAAGGCTAAAAGCAGAGTGGCTCCCGTCAAAACACTCACTATACCTCGAATGGAGCTCTGCGGCGCCGTCTTACTGGCCAAGCTCTATAAGTCTGTTCAGCCTGCTGTGAATTTTGTGGCCGACGACACTACGCTTTTCTTCACCGACTCAGAAATTGTGCTGCATTGGCTTAGCACCCCGCCACATCTTTTGAAAACTTTCGTTGCCAACCGTGTTATTGAAATTACCTCGAACTCTTCAACCAATCATTGGTACCACGTCTCAACAGTTGACAACCCCGCGGACGTTGCTTCCCGTGGGTGTCTACCCTCGCAGTTTGCTACACATCCACTGTGGTGGCACGGACCACCGTGGGCGTTACAATGTACTACCTCTTGGCGTTTGTCTAAGCCAACTGGACCGAACCGCGACCTGACCGAGCTCAAGACCGAGCCTCAGGTGCTCTGCGCGACTGTCCAAGCGCCTAACCACTTATTGAACGTTATTGAGCGTCATTCCAATCTCACCACGCTGCATCATGTCTTCGCATACGTGCTTCGTTTCGTTAACAATTGCCGCATTAAGACCCAGTCTACCAGCCATTGTCACAACACTCGCTACAAAGCCAAGAACACCGTAGCCAAGACTTCATTCGCTACACCTTCAGTACAAGAATTAAGGAACGCCAGAAATCTTTGCGTTAAGCTCGTACAAGAACTAGCCTTCAGCGAAACGTTGCAACGCCTACACCGCGGCGTCCCGATCAGTGCTCAACTTCGCAACCTAACGCCCTTTATCGACTCAGTGGGGCTACTTAAGGTGGGCGGACGTCTTAATCATGCTGATATACCATACGCAGCTAATCATGCCATTTTACTGCCTAAGCGGCATCATTATGTCAATCTTGTATGCGATCATTATCACCGCCTCGCCTTACATGCTGGGCCGCGTACCACGCAAGCGATGATCAATGGTGAGTTCTGGATCGTTGCGCTACGTTCGTTGTTACGACAACGCATTCATGCTTGCATGCGATGCTTTAGACTGCAGTCGAAACCTCGGCCACCTATGATGGCAGCTTTACCATCTTCTCGTGTCACTCCGTCGCCACCTTTCTGTAAGGTAGGCATTGACTTTGCTGGACCTTTCGACACTAAGGCCAACCATCTTCGTACGGCAAAGATCCTGAAAGCTTACTTATGCCTATTTGTTTGTATGGCCACTAAGGCTGTACATTTGGAAGTAGTATCAGACCTCTCTACTGATGCTTTTCTCGCCGCGCTTCAGCGCTTTGTCGCAAGACGTGGTCTGCCTACAGTCATTTATTCAGATAATGGCACCAATTTTGTCGGCGCCGCCAACCGCCTGCACGAGGTCTATAAGATGCTCGACCAATCCAAGTCAATCATCCAACGCAAGCTCGCCGCACAACGGGTTGAATGGCACTTCAAACCTCCAGCCGCACCACACTTCGGCGGACTTTGGGAAGCTGCCGTTAAATCCGTCAAAGGGCTCCTACGCCGTACTCTTGGCACTACGTTATTGAACATCGAGGAGTTAGCTACGTTATTTATACGCATCGAAGCTATTCTCAACAGTCGACCTATTTTCGAGGTCTCGCCTGACCCCAACGAAGGAGCTTCGTTCCTTACGCCCGGACACTTTCTCATCGGCCGTCCCCTTTTAGCACTCCCTGAGGAATGTCATTTTGAACCCGCGCTCAAGTCCAGATGGACTCTGCTACAGCAGATGACCAATCGGTTTTGGAAAACCTGGTCTACCCAATACCTACACTCGCAGATTCAACGCTGTAAATGGAACAAAGACGCCGCACCCCTCCAGGAGGGTCAGCTTGTATTTATCACTGGAGAACATCCGAGCCCTCTTCATTGGCCAATGGGTCGGATCGTACGTCTTCACCCTGGACCCGACCGGATAACCCGCGTAGTCACCGTCAAGACCTCACATGGACCATTAAAGCGACCTGTCCATAAGCTTGTAGGCTTTCCGCTACAACCTTAATCTCTTGACCGCTTCTTCAGCACCTGTGTGGTACAACCGCGTTTCCTCGAGTTCTTAATCTCACTCGACTTCTTCGCCTCTTCAGCAATTTTGTGCAACCTCGTTTCTTTAAGTATCTTCAACGCCATAGATTTCTTTGCTACATCTTCAGCACCTCGCTTCTTCCAGTCAACCCCGTTCACCGTCACCCAGTGATTATCCAGGGTGGGCGGTAGTCTATTGTCTTCAGCACAGCTAATGGAGCTATTCACTTCATCTGCTCTTTTCTGCTTTCTTCGTACCCCGACCACTTCTTCTTCGGCACCCTCGGTCTCCGGTGCTCTCTAGTTCTTCGCCCTCTACCTACCTGGCGGATTAAAAACAACCGTTTTTGGTGGGCGGAATGTTGGAGTCAGCTTTGGTAGATTAAACAGCTCCAGTATCGACTTTAATCAGCCTGTGCTTTGTCTAATCGATAGCTCAATCTATGGTTTATCGTCGATAGTTTAAGACCACGTTGTCCCTTGGAGCGCGCCTAATCCCCACCCTAACACAGTTCCCTCACCCCCAGTCTTTTGCTTGCCGTAGACAGACCAGCACGTCCGTTGCGGGTTTAACCTTTTTCGCCAACCTCGTGGACTTTAAGTTCGCCCCGCGCATGTAATAATTTAAGTGTTTCGAGTTGTACTTGTGTTATATGCTCGTTAACTGCGAAAGTGTACATCATTTAGTCCATGTGCGGTGTTCGAATGCGCCTTAACCTCGCCGTTACAAGCCGTCGCTACGGAATCGCTCGCGCTTATTTAAAGACTTATTCAACTGTGAATAACATTAGAATTGAACCCCGTTTATTAAGTTTTACAGCACGAGCCGTCTGACCATCACCACTTCACCCAGGGCCTGCTGCAGAAGTCCAGAAGACATCAAACCTACCGTGCACGTAACCCCTTTGTTCAGCTTAGGGTAAGTGTTAATCAGTTCCAAATACTTTTAGCATAAACTTGTGCCTATTTTTCCCGAGGCTTAATTATTGATAAACACTATTTATTGGTCGATTAGGCATTTTTGCCGCCAGCCTTAATTTTATTCATGTACAATTTCAATCACAATAACGACCGCGACTATCTCTCTCTTTCGTCTTCTTTCTAATATTTTAGCGGAACTGACGCCTCCAAGTACTATCGTTCTAATTTTCTTTTAGGGTTGTAACAAATTTATGTAAAAACACACAACCGAGCCGCGTACAAGAGAGCCCCAACCTCGCTCGCAGGCGTGATGAGCAACCAATCTGCCTCACCTCGAAACATAATTTGTCATAAAAAAATTTTTCTTCCGTTTTCTTATAGAGAGAGGAGTGTATGACGTGGAAATATATTATCTTTGTGTGTCATAAGAATACTATCGTTCTAATTTTCTTTTAGGGTTTTAACATATTTGTGCAAAAACACATAACCCAGCCGCGTACAAGAGAGCCCCAACCTCGCTCTCAGGAGTGATGAGCAACCAATCAGCCTTACCTCCAAACATATTTCGTCATAAAAATATTTTTGTTCGGTTTTATTTTAGAGAGAGGGGTGTATGACATGGAAAGGCATTATCTTTATGTGTCATAAGAGTACTATCGTTCTAATTTTCTTTTATGGTTGTAACATATTTGTGCGAAAATTCACAACCCAGCCGCGTACAAGGGAGCCTCAACCTCGCTCTCAGGAGTGATGAGCATCCAATCAGCCTCACCTCCAAACATATTTCGTCATAAAAACTTTCTTTTTCGGTTTTATTTTAGAGAGAGGAGTGTCTGACATGGAAAGGCATTATCTTATTGTGTCATAGGAGTTTTATCGTTCTAATTCTCTTTCAGGGTTGTATAAAATTTGTGTAAAAACACACAACCCAGCCGCGTACAATAGAGCCCCAACCTCGCTCTCAGGAGTGATGAGCAACCAATCAGCCTCACCTCCAAACATATTTCGTCATAAAAAATGTTTTCGGTTTTATTATAGAAGGAGGAGTGTATGACGTTGAAAGGCATTATGTTTTGTGTCATAGGAGTTTTATCGTTCTAATTTTATTTTAGGGTTGTAACAAATTTGTGCAAAAACACACAACCCAGCCACGCACAAGAGAGCCCCAACCTCGCTCTCAGGAGTTTGGAGCAACCAATCAGCCTCACCTCCAAACATATTTCGTCATAAAAATTTTTTTTTGGATTTATTTTAGAGAGAGGAGTGTATGACATGGAAAGGCATTATCTTTTTGTGTCATAAGAGTACTATCGTTCTAATTTTCTTTTAGGGTTGTAACAAATTTATGTAAAAACACACAACCGTGCCGCGTACAAGAGAGCCCCAACCTCCCTCTCAGGAGTGATGAGCAACCAATCTGCTTCACCTCTAAACATAATTTGTCATAAAAAATTATTTTTTTCCGTTTTGTTATAGACAGAGAGGTGTATGACGTGGGAAGCCATTATCTTTTTGTGTCATAGGAGTTTTAACGTTCTAATTTTCTTTTAGGGTTGTAAATATTTGTGCAAAAACACAAAACCCAGCCGCGTACAAGAGAGCCCAACCTCGCTCTCAGGAGTGATGAGCAACCAATCAGCCTCACCTCCGGACATATTTCGTAAAAAAAAATGTTTTCGGTTTTATTTTAGAGAGAGGAGTGTATAACATGGAGGGACATTATCTTTTTGTGCCATAAGAGTACTATCGATCTATTTTGCTTATAGCGTTGTAACAAATTTGTGCAAAAACATACAAACGAGCCGCGTACAAGAGAGCCCCAATCTCGCTCTTAGGAGTGATGAATAACCAATCTGCCTCACCTCAAAACATATTTTGTCATAAAATAATTTTTTTTCCGTTTTATTCTAGAGAGAGGGGTGTATGACGTGGAAAGGCATTATCTTTTTGTGTCATAAGAGTACTATCGTTCTAGTTTTTTTTTAGGGTTGTAACAAAGTTGTGCATAAAACAAACAACCCAGCCGCGTACAAGAGAGCACCAACCTTGTTCTCAGGAGTGATGAGAAACCAATCTGCCTCACCTCCAAAAATATTTCGTAAAAAAAAATGTTTTCGATTTTATTATAGAGAGAGGAGTGTATGGCGTTGAAAGGCATTATCTTTTTGTGTCATAGGAGTTTTATCGTTGTCATTTTCTTTTAGGGTTGTAACAAATTGGTGCAAAAAAACACACAACCCAGCTGCGTACAAGAGAGCTAAAACATCGCTCTCAGGAATGATCAGCAACCAATCTGCCTCACCTCCAAACATAATTTGTCATAAAAAATTATTTTTTCCGTTTTATTATAGACAGAGAGGTGTATGACGTGGGAAGCCATTATCTTTTTGCGTCATTAGAGTACTATCGTTCTAATTTTCTTTTAGGGTTGTAACAAATTTATTTAACACACAACCCAGCCGCGTAGAAGCGAGCCCCAACCTCGCTTTTAGGCGTGATGAGCTACCAATCATCCTCACCTCCAAATATATATCGTCATACAAAAATGTTTTTCCGTTTTATTATATAGAGAGGAGTGTATGACGTTGAAAGGCATTATCTTTTTGTGTCGTAGGAGTTTTATCGTTTTAATTTTCTTTAAGGGTTGTAACAAATTTGTACAAAAACACACAACCCAGCCGCGTACAAGAGAGCCCCAACCTCGCTCTCAGGAGTGATGAGCAACCAATCATCCTCTTCTTCAAACATATTTCGTCATAAATGTTTTTTTTCGGTTTTATTTTAGAGAGAGGATTGTATGACATGGAAAGCAATATCTCTTTGTGTCATAAGAGTACTACCGTTCTAATTTTCTTTTAGGATTGTAAAAAATTTGTGCAGAAACACACAACCCAGCCTCGTACAAGAGAGCCCCAACCTCGCTCTCAGGAGTGATGAGAACCAATCTGCCTCACCTCCAAACATATTTCGTCATACAAATTTTTTTTCGGTTTTTTTAGAGAAAGGAGTGTATGACATGGAATGGCATTATCTTTTTGTCTCATAAGAGTACTATCGTTGTAATTTTCTTTTAGGGTTGAAACAAATTTTTGTAAAAACACAAAACCCAGCTGCGTACAAGAGAGCCTCAACCTCGCACTCAGGAGTGATGAGCAACCAATCATCCTCTTCTTCAAACATATTTCGTCATAAAATGTTTTTTTGTCGGTTTTATTTTAGAGAGAGGAGTGTATGACATGGAAAGCAATATCTTTTTGTGTCATAAGAGTACTACCGTTCTAATTTTCTTTTAGGATTGTAAAAAATTTGTGCAAAAACACACAACCCAGCCGCGTACAAGAGAACCCCAACCTCGCTCTCATGAGTGAGGAGCAACCAATCAGCCTCACCTCCAAACATATTTCGTCATATACAATTTTTTTTTCATTTTATTATAGACAGAGAGGTGTATGACGTGGGATGCCATTATTTTTTTTGTCATAAGAGTTCTATCGTTCTAATTTTCTTTTAGGGTTGTGACAAATTTGTGAAAAAACACACAACCCAGTCGCGTACAAGAGATCCCCAACCTCACTCTCAGGAGAGATGAGCAATCAATCTGCCTAACCTCCGAACATATTTCGTAAAAAAAAATGTTTTCGGTTTTATTTTAGAGAGAGGAGTGTATAACGTGGAAAAACATTATCTTTTTGTCTCATAAGAGTACTATCGTTGTAATTTTCTTTTAGGGTTGAAACAAATTTTTGTAAAAACACAAAACCCAGCTGCGTACAAGAGAGCCCCAACTTCGCTCTCAGGAGTGATGAATAACCAATCTGCCTCACCTCCAAACATATTTTGTCATAAAATATTTTTTTCCCGGTTTATTCTAGAGAGCGGCGTGTATGACGAGGAAAGACATTATCTTTTTGTGTCATAGGAGTTTTATCGTTCAAATTTTCTTTTAGGGTTGTAACAAATTTGTGCCAAACACACAACCCAGCCGCGAACAAGAGAGCCCCAACCTCGCTCTCAGGAGTGATGAGCAACCAATCAGCCTCACCTCCAAACATATTTCGTCATAAAAATTTTTTTTCAATTTTATTTTAGAGAGAGGAGTGTATGACATGGATAGGCATTATCTTTTTGTGTCATAAGAGTACTATCGTTCTAATTTTCTTTTAGGTTTGTAACAAATTTATGTAAAAACACACAACCGAGCCGCGTACAAGAGAGCCCCTACCTCGCTCTCAGGATTGATGAGCAACCAATCTCCCTCACCTCCGAACATATTTCGTAAAAATAAAACTTATTTACCATTGTGATAATTACTTATGTTCAAAAACATTCTATACTTTTGATTTACACAGTTACATTATATAATGTCAATTCCTAAGTATAACAATTCCTGTCCCGAATTTTACAGAAATTGTAAACATAAAATAGAAAATTCTCAAATTAAATCATATTACTTGGTGAAGTTAATATTGTGACCTGGAATAAATTTTATAAGATTTTTAAATGAATAAAAGTTGCCTAGTTTCCCGTTGTTTTTTTTTCTCATGGATTTGGTCAATTCCTTTCCAGGATAGGGCATACAGTATTTTCCTGACTATATTAACTACATGTTTGTTTTTAAAGGTAAAAATAATTGTGTGTCATTCTTCTAACTTTCATATTTATTTTCTTCTTCCTCCTCAATAACTTTTTCTTATTTTACTGGAGTGAAAACATTTCATTTGTTAATTGTTTCATTAAAGTGTCAGCAGAATATAATACAAATATTGTTTCCTTTTTTCACATAGTTATCTCTCGCAATCGCACCACCCCGCATACAAGAGAGTTCCGCTCTCGGCTGTGATGAGCAACCAATCGATCTCACCTTTAACCACTTCATAATTTCATACCGATTTGCAATACCGCCTAAATTTTGTATAATATCATACAGTAATAATACTGAAAACTTATTTACCAATGTCATAATTACCTATGTTTAAAAATATTTTATAATGTGGGTATATATAGTTACTTTAAATAATATAAACTATTAGGTATAACAATTTCTGTCCCAAATTTTACAGATAAATATTCCCAAATAAAATTTTCTGAAAGTAAATCATATTATGAGCTGAAGTTAAAATATAGACCAGGAATACGGTTTGAATGTTTTTAGAAAACATATAAGTCGCCTAGTTTCCCGTTCCGATTGTTTTCTGTTGTTTGCACATAAATTTGGTGAATTCCACTACATGGTTAGAGTATTCTGTAATTTCCTGACCATATAGACTCCATGTTTGTTTTTAAGGTAAATTAATTAAGAGTCATTATTTTACCTTGCGTAATTATTTTCAACTTCCTCCTAAATAACTTTTTCGTATTTTACATGAGTGAACACATTCTATCTATGAATTGTTTTCTTTTTCCTCATAGCAGTTTACACTAAAATAAAAATTCACCGATAGTTATGTCACGATCTCACCGCCACAAAAAAGCCCTAGCCCCACTCTAAGGGATGATGAGCAACCAATCGATCTCACCTCAATACACTTGGTACTTTTTTACAGACTGGTAATACCTAGTAAATTTTGTATAATAGTGATTGTTTTAGATATTGAAAACATATTATACAAATGTCAAATTTACTCTTGTTTAAAAATATTTTATAATTTTGGTGTATCTAGTTACGTTAAAACATAGAAATTCTCAAGTATAACAATTCCTGTCCCAAATTTTACAGAAATTGTAAACATAAAATAGAAAGTTCTCAAATTAAATCATATTACGAGGTGAAGTTAATATTGTGACCTGGAATAAATTTTACATGCTGTTGGAATAAATAAAGGTATCTAGTCGTTCTGATTATTTTCTCTTGTTTGCACAAGGATTTGGTAAATTCCATTACATATACTCTGATTATACCCAATTAGGACATACCCTGATTTTCTGACTATATTAACTCCATGTTGATTTTTAAGGTAAATTAATTATGTGTCATTCTTGTAACTGTGTATTTATTTTCTTTTTCTTCCTTAATAACTATTATCTTATTTTCCATAAGTGAAAACATTCTAACTGTGACTTGTTTCCGTTTTTCACATAGCACTTTACACTGAAGTAACAACCGACCCATAGTAATGTCACAATCGCACCAGCCACGTACAACACAGCCCCCCCCCCCCGGTGTCAGATGTGATAAGCAACCAATCGATCTCACCTCCAACCCACTGATAATCTTTTACGGATTTGTAATAACGCCTAAATTTTGTATAACATATACTGATTGTATTGAAAACCTATTTACCAGCGTCATAATTACCTATGTTTAAAAACATTTTATGCTTTGGGTGTATATAGTTACGTTCTATAATATAAATGTTTACGTATAACAATTTCTGTTTGGTAACAATAGTTTCGGAGGACCAATAATTATTATAATTATATAAATTAATAGTTTGTACTTACGTGCACCGTGGAATACACACTTATGACACTCGCGTATTAAATAAGCGATTTCTGGCCAGAAAACTTGTTCGTATTCCACCCACTGGTCACATTCGATATAAACATTAATAAAATAGTTACATTCACGTATTCTAGTACCTAAGGTACGGAGATTGGAAAGTATAATAGTATACTAGAAAGCAGGGGTATCTGTCTACACTCCCGAAAGGTCTAACTTGCTCTGCTGGTTCAAACTGCAGAACCAATCTTATCACGGGTGAGCTTTGTCTGACTTTGGCGGCGGGTTTAAAATAAAAGAAATGAGTCTATATTAATTTTAAATACGTAACAATTTCTGTCCTGAATTTTTCAGAAACTGTAATCATAAGATAAAAACTCTCAAATAAACCATAATATGTTCCATAGTTAAAATTGTGATCAAAATAAATTTTACAAGCTTTTTACAAAGTTTCCTAATTTCCCGTTCTGATTGTTTTCTTTTGTTTGCACATGGATATGGTGAATTCCACTCCTGGATTTGGCATTCTTTGATTACCTGACCATATAGACTCTATGTTTGTTTTTTAAGGAAAATAATGATGTGTCATTGTAACTGCATATTTATTTTCTTCTTGACCAACTGTGTCTTACTTTGCACTAGTAACAAAATTCTATTTGTAAACTGTTTCATTATGGTGTCATTGGCTTCTAAGGGTTGCATGACCTTGGCGGTAGTGGAGAGGCTTATCCGCGAGATGAGGACTGGTGGAACAGAGCTGTATGTATGTGGTTCTCTATAAACGGGACATCCGGGAAAATGTGTCAATGCATGGAAGAGGCTCAAAAAAAGGGCCAGTCCTAGCACTTGATTGTACTCTCACCCTGCCCTTATCTTGTAGGCCGCAACCAAAAAGCCCCCCCCCCCTTCAGGTTGGTGTCTGGATGGGTTAATACTTCCCTAATGTAAAAGTGTTATGTTATCCATGCTGATGTAGATTCATAAACCTCAGGGTAAGGAGGTTCTTTACCAGAGACTCAGAAGCACCTGGCGTCACCCTTGAGCATTTTAAATCGCATTACCATCATAAGTAAGGCTCTATGGCGGTCGACCTTTCTTTACAAGCTGCTCATGGGATTATACATTGCAGAAAACAATAAAAACACTACAACGTGTTAGGACTTAACACCTACCGACGAATCCGTCCCAATGGATGCCAGGGCTTGTAGGATATTTAGGCACTCCCTGACTATGGCCGAGGTGACCACAGGTCCGTTTAGTGCCTTAATTGCTGCCTGACTGTCGGAGAAAATAGCAATCCGCACTCTTCAATCAGTCTTAGATGATTTCTAATTACCTCGAGGACTGTATCAGGGAATCTGCCCAGGATCAGAACAACTATGTTGTTCGAATATCCCAGGCAGAAGTACCCCTGTTCATTCAGGAGTTCAATAAGGTTGTCAACCACTAGGCACCACAACAGAGGAGAGAGACCCCCCCCCCCTGTGCACAGCCCAGACTTGTCTCCGCCCTTCTGACCTCCCATGCCACCTCTACAGAAATGCTTCTGTTTGTTAACAATGAACTTATCCAACCACAAGTGGTCGCATCCACTCCATGGCGTCTTGCAGCACTTACCATCGTCTCCACTGAGGGGTTATTGAAAGCCCCTTCAATGTCGAGGAAGGCACCTATGGCACAACCTTTCTTAGCGATCATATGCTCAATCCTACCAACCACTTGTTGGAGAGCTCCCTCGCAGGATTTCTCCGGTTGATAAGCATACTGGTTCCAATGCAGTGGTTTTATGGCTAAAGCACCCCTCCCCTAATATGCCTATCAACCAGTTTTTCAAGTCCCTTAAGAACAAAGGACATGAGTGTAATAGGTCTGTATCCTTTCCCTTGCGATTGGTTACCGGTGAGCTTAGGTATAAAGACCACCTTACTAGATTTCCAGGCTGCCGGCACATGCCCTAGAACAATGATTATCCTGTGTAATTTAGTAAGTACCAGCACCAGCATATCCATTCCCTGCTGCAGCAGCACAGGATAGATCCCATCTGGACCTGGAGATTTGTAGGGTTTAAATGTGCCAATAGCCCATCTTACCTTTTGTGGCGTTACTATCCTCCTTGCCACTTCCCAGTCCTCCCTCTTACCACGTCTTGTGGAGAGTTTGGCAACTGGTTCAGTGTCTGCTCCTCCAAGTTTCCTCAGAGTACTGGAAGGGAAATGTGTTCTGATTAATTCTTCCACAGTTTCCCCTGCAGTTTTTGTTATATTTCCCAGTGGGGTTCTTAGCATCCCCACCGGGTTAACTGGGTCCTTAGAGAGCACTTTATAAAGTCGCGCCCCTTCCCGAATTTTGTCAATCTCTTGACAAAACTATTTCCAGGACTTCTTGCGTGCTTCTCTAATTGCCCTGTTGTATTCGGTTAGTGTTTTCCTATACTGGTCCCACTCCCCGTTCTTTTTTGCTCTATTAAAGAGTCTCCTGGTGGTCTTCAGAAGTTTGGCTAGTTTTTTGTTCCAACATGACGGATCCCCCTACATTTCTTCCTTCACTGAGAGGGCAGTTATCAGTAAAGGATTCTACTATAGCCTCGCCAACCAATGTGGCAGAGTCTTCTAGCTCTCTCCTCCCACCATACTCCAATCAAGCCTCCTCAATCCGAACACCCAGGTCCCTCCTGTAGGAGTCCCAGTCTGTTCTTCTTGGATACCTGGTTGGCCGAAGCATGGCTGGATTTAGGGAGATATCATACCTAATATGTCTGTGGTCAGAAGAAGATGGTTCATCCGACACATGCCAGTTTAGTACATACCTAGCCATCTGGTTCGATGCCACCGTAATGTCCAGGACCTACTGTCTGGCCCTAGTGACAAACGTCGGCTCTTCCCCCTGATTTAAGACTAGTAAATTCTTAGAGCTAAGAAAAGATAAAAGTTCCTCACCTCTAGTGTTGGTACCTGTACTTCCCCACGAAATGTGATGGGAGTTAGCATCCATCCCCACCAGCAGCTCCTCATCCACAGCCCCGCAGTGCTCGACCAGCCTCCTCAGCTCTTGTGTTGGTAGAGCCCCCGCGTAGTCAAAGGGGAGATATGCAGTGGCCAGGAT
This sequence comes from Prosapia bicincta, assembly GCA_036971475.1. Lineage (NCBI taxonomy): Eukaryota > Metazoa > Arthropoda > Insecta > Hemiptera > Cercopidae > Prosapia > Prosapia bicincta. Next base: position 183,302,123 of record JBAIZL010000001.1, read on the forward strand.
CGGCCTCCTTACCCCCCATCCGCCCGCAGCTCCACCTTCACTGCTATCAAGTCCCTGCAGCAGATGTCTGTTAGTACAATAGCACTCAACCCCCTCCTAACTAGGATACACGTCCTGGGAACACCGGAGTCCTTATCGTACAACAACTTACCTCCAGATGTCGCCAGCCCGCATATTCGTCCTCCAGAAATCCAAGGCTCCTGGATGAGAACCAAGTCCACCTCTTCCCTGTCTAACATCCTACACACGGCAGCACTAGCCGCCCTGCTATGCTGTAGGTTCACTTGGAGGATCTTGATCATTGTTCTTCTTTCTTCGCAGTTGGCTGGGTCCGCAGAGCAGCCCCAGGACTAGACATCGTGCTCAACTCTACAGCCACTTCACTGGTTTCTGCAGTCGGCAGCTTGACAGCCGCCCCCGCACCCCCAGTGATGGTTGCCGTTGACACATCTGCTACAGACTCACGAATTGCCGTCTCATTAGCTCCCGCTGTCTGTGCAGTCTCAAAATCAATTCTTTTACCTACTTCGTCCATTAACGTCCCACGAGTATGGGGAAAATAACGGTCGACCAGAGCAGACCCCCCACTGCCATGGCAAGACAACATACAATGAGGTTTTGTCTGGTTCCTCAAGGGGATCATGTGCGACTGCATTTTATACCCTGCAGTCATTCATCCTTCGGCACGATGCCTTGTACTTTGGATTTGGTATTCAGTCGCTGACCTTGAAGCACACCCCAAGTTCAGGACATTATTAACTGTTGCTCATGGAGCAAACAGCCTGTTTTACTCTCTTTTTTACAACTGTGTCGTTAGGGTAGTTTCCCGCCCATACTTCACTGTCGCATTGCCCTTTGTTCACCTGGAAGGTGAGAGTAGCATTGTGAGGACTTAATTCCCAACTACCCCAGTCTCCCCAGTCAGAGCAGTTATTTCTACCACCCCCAACCGGTTGACTGACGAGGAGGGATTATTCCTCACCTTTGAACCATTGCCTTGGTCCAGGCCTGCATATTCAGAAACCTTCCGGAATCCTTATTCACAGGTAACCTACATTTCTGTAGGCCGTCCCACTATCCGCCACCTGAGTACCTGCCCGGTTGCTCAAGCCAGCTAGCCGGGGGTATGACTTTAATACGAAAAGAGAAATGAGGGAAAGGCAGGAAAGGAGTATTCCAGAATCAGAGGCCAAGAAGAATAGACAAGAGTCTAGGCCTGTTGGGTCGGGAAGTCTTTCTCAACCTACCAAGGGATCTCCGTCAACCTACCAAGATATTAGTGACCTTTGGGAATAGTGTAGGCGTGAGGATGGAGATGGCAAAGTTAAACCACTTTAAGGACACTGCTATTAACTGTATTTGGGATATTTCTAGGAGTGGACTTTTTCCGCGGTGTTTTTAGCGTTAATTTTTTTGAAGAAGATTCTGCATAATGGCTGCAAGAAGTGGTACCGTCAGTTAAGCTCTAAGACAGGGCTCAGGCAAGCCTATTCCTGCCTGATGTAGGAATAGGATTCCGGCCTGATGTAGGATGATCACTATTCTGATGAAGAGAGTGAAAGCGACGGTGCTGGTACCACCACCAAAAAGAAAGGCCACTCAGTTGGTCTAACTTATGGGGATGCAGAACCAGGATAATTGAGACTTCGAAGTAGAATTAAACGGGGATCTGCAAACCTCCTCTGTCTAGGATTGGACGAGGCATCAACAATGCGTCTCAAGGCAAGTGAATAGAAGCCCTTTCTTGGGGACTGGAGAGGTCACACTTAGGTGGATCTTGAAGGACTCGGAAGAGAAGGGAGAGAGATTCAGGAAAAGGCGTAGGGGGTCAGTTGGATATGACTAACTCTCAAGCATTGGTTCTGCAGATTAACTTGCATCACAGTAAAAGCGCCTCAGTGGTTCTAACCAGGTGCTTAAATGTGAGGCACACATTACCAACACTCGCGCTGGTGCAAGAACCGTGGCTGGTCAGGAACCGTAGAGAGCAGTGGCTCAAAACAAAAGTTATCTCTATTCCCAAACTGGGGGGAAGGGTTATACAGAGGTAAAACGCATCAGACCTAATAGCCTTACATCATTCTTGGTAAAGACACTGGAAAGGATGGTGGACCACTATTTGTAGGAGGGACCTCTGAAGCAGTATTCACTTCATCAGGACCAAAACGTTTACCGGACTGGTAGGTCAGTGGAAACTGCATTGTTGTCAGATGTGGACCTCATTAAGGGTCAAATCGACAATGGGGAAGGGGCGTTTAATAGCACCTCAAAGCAGGCCATGAAGAGAGCAGCTAAGAATCACGGGAATTCTGACGGAATTGTAAATTGAATTATGAATTCTTTGGAAAACCGTACTGCATCCTGGATGGGGTTCACGATAAGTGGGATGGTCTCGGAAGGCTGCCCACATGGTGGCGAATATATTTTCTCTGATGTTGAGCCTTGTCGTTGACAGTCTACTAAGAACGATCAGTAGAATGGGTGTTAAGGTAATAGGATATGCTGATGACATACCTATCCTTGTTAGAGGACCATTTGGAGTGTCCTTAGAGATCTGCTTCAAGAGGCACTCAAGGTAACAGAAGTATGGTGCAGGAAAAAGCAGAATGCATTCAAGGAGAGAAATCTGTGGTACCCATCTTCACTAGACAACATAAATCTAAATCGTTGGAAATAATAGAAATTGGTAATACCAAAATGAGCTACGTTGAGTGTCCTCAATATCTGGAAGTTATTCTGGAAGGGAAGCTACTCTGGTGTGAGCACTTGGAGGATAAATGCAAAAAAGCCATATCTACGTTCTGACAATGCAGAAGAACGATAGGTATCAGATGGGGCTTCGGTCCACATCAGATAAACTGGTATTATTCTGCCAACGTCGTGCTGAGGTTATTCTTTGCCTCAATTGTCTTGTGGGATAGGGCACAGAAAGAAAAAAGTAGAAAAGTGCTGGGCTTTGTGCAACGGCTCTTCCTTAGAGGCATAAAAGTTACAAGGACCAGCATTCTATGTGCAGACATGAGGGTTATGTTGGTTTTCCATCCTTGGCTCTTCAAATTAGGATGAATTCAATGAAAAATGCATATCCGCTAAGTTGTATCAGGCTGTGGAAGACAAGTAGCAAATGACACAAACAGCAATTTGGTGATTTACTAAAAAAGCTCAAGATAGAACCTCAGGATAAGATACTGTCTCTTATAAACGAAAATGAAATTGCTAAATCTATATTCCTGCAAGATAGGCATGGACAGAGTGTAGACCCAAACATGGTGACATTTGGTTCACGAATGGGTCCAAGATGAAGGAAGGAGTGGTATTCAGCTTTAGTGGACCGAGACACCAAGACATATTCTGGAATGCTAATTAGGGTTGTAACAAATCCTAGGTACTGTAGGGATACTCAGGAGACTTGTGGGGCAAGTAACTACTCTCCTTGTGTAGACTTAAACTCAGAGTTACTGTAGAACTAGTAACAGGTCATGTGAATGTTACGGGGTTCCAATACAAAATTTGAAGATTTAAGTCCCCTGTTTACAATAGATGCGATAAGGACCAAAACGAAAGCCCAATCCAAGTGCTCTGTGAGTGCCCTGCTTTGGGAGGTGCAAGGAGAAAGTCGTTTGGCTGGCAGGTATGTACACAAGAGGATATTAGAAAATTTAGCATTAGGTGGGTACTTGGATTCTTTATAAAGCTAGGTAAGCCATCCACTAAGCTAATTCTGTGGTGGGATGGGAAGAGAGTGCAATAGCTAAATGCTTTATAGCAGTAAGGTCCCTCTGAGTTTTCTAATAATAATATATAAAATAATAATGGTGTCAGCGGAATATAATACAAACATTGTTTAAGTTTTTCACATAGCAGATTACACTGAAATATAAACCCACCCATAGTTATCTGTCACAATCGCACTACTTTTGTACAACACATCCTCAGCCCTGTTGTGAGGTGTGATAAGCAACCAATCAGTCTCATCTCTATACACTTCATTATTTTTTTACCAATTTCTAATACCGCCTAACATTTCTATAATATATAGCAATTGTGTTAAATATTGAAAACGTATTTACCATTGTCATAATTACTTATATTCAATAACATTCTATACTTTTGGTGTATACAGTTACATTAAATAATGCCAATTCCTAAGTATAACAATTCCTGTCCCGAATTTTACAGAAATTGTAAACATAAAATAGAAAATTCTCAAATTAAATCATATTACGTTGTGAAGTTAAAATTGTGAATACATTTTTCATGCTTTTGAATAAATAGAAATCCCCTAGTTTCCCGCTCTGATTGTTTTCTCTTGTTTGTACAAGGATTTAGTAAATTCCACAACAGCATAGGACATACCGTGATTTCCTGACCATATTAACTCCAGTTTTATTTTGTAAGGTAAATAATTGTGTCATTCTTGTAACTGCATATTTTTTTTCTTACAGAATATATATTAAGAACAAGTTAAACACTTGAAAATTACAGCCTTGTGTTTTTGGTGAAATATAAACACAAACGCAAGTAATTGATGAGGGTTTTGACTACATTTTCATTTTTTTACATTTCTTTTAAGTTTTTTTTTTTTGCCTGATCAATTTCATTTATAAAACCTGGAGAGAAAGTAAACTAGTATGAGTAATATAAACATTAATAACAAAAAATATATAATGTAAAATATAGAGTTTAACTTACCAGTGTTGTTTTCTTCCTGTTTACCCGGTGCCTGTCAATGATTTCATTTAACTTTAAATTTAGGCACAGCGTTCTTTTTATTCTTTCTTGTTTTCACATGGATTTGGAGAATTCCACTCCACGATATTACACTGCATGATTTTTTGACCATATAGGCTTCTGAAAGCCACAACAATAGTAAGCATTAAAAAAAAAGTCTTCAAATTAATCTGGAATTAATGTGCTGATTATTATAGTTCTAACCTGGAATACAATTTCCTTTTTTTGAGAACCACTATAGATGTTAACTTTTTTTTTTGTTTTTGTTCTCTCTAACATACAAATACCTATAATTAATTTTAATTATTTACCCTTTACCTATAATTATACTTAGATTAACATTTAGAGAATAACTTTTGATTAAGTGTTTTGTCTAGTCTCCATTTTTACCCTTTTTTCATTCCATAATTTTTTGTAGCCTATTTTGGTTTTTATTTATAAAAACATACAGAGTACATAATCAGCATGCAAAATACAAAATATCAAAATAAAGTTTAAATATTTGTTTTAAAAGTGAAAATAAGGTTTCGTTTCTGCTGACCAATGTGATTATGATTTATTTCTTCTTTGTGATTTATTTCATTTCTCTTTTTTAGTAAGCACTTCCCTTCCAAAATGTATTTTTTCTTGATTTAATGTGGATTTTGCGAAAATTTACCCAAGATAATATATCTCATACTGTTGTTATAGACTCAATGTTGATATTTAACGTAAATTTATTATTTCCATTCCTTCAACTGTGTGTGTTTATTCAATTGTGTATTTTTTTAAAATTTTCTGTTTAATTATTAGTGTTTTACTGTTTCATAGTTTTTACACATTTGACTCATATTTTTTAATAATGCTTTTGACTATCAAACTTCTTCGAATAATAACAATATTTGGGGGGGGGCGTAAAACTTTGCATTTCATTAATAAAACATATACAGTTATCTGCCACTATCGCATCACCCTGGAACCAAATGACACTCTCATGTTAATAAGCACTAAGAAGTCTCTCCTCTCTAGATATTTGTTTTGTGACACTTAATCTTTCTTAGAGTTAAACTTAAAGTGATTGTGCTCCACAAGAAAACCTCTCTAATCCATAAAAAGTGGAGTGTTTATGGTTGAGCCACAAACACATTTAGTTTATCAGGTAGTAAAGAAAAATAGTCATCTTTGAACTCAGAAATGACTATTCTCTGCATTAAAAACATGGAAAGAAAACACACAAGTAGTAAAAAGTAATAACACATGCTGTATTATTTACTGTACAAACATACAGTACTGTAAAATCACTTGTGATAAATTGGTTGTAACGATACCATAAAAACAGCTACAGATATTTGTTTAACAAATATAATTCCTCCTTTCCTTAATCGTTAAAATGTAGAAAGGTGTTGAGGTTACGTTCTGTGCAATATAATGCAGTGCAATAACAAAAGTGTTCACTTCCGTCAGTGTATAAAACCAATCTATGAAACCGTCATCGTATGTTCGTTTCCTTAATTGTAATGTCAATGAACATTTTTATAAATAATCAAGAGTTTTAAGATTCTTGTATATTTATAATACTATTTTGTTTCGATTACGGTTAGAATGACGTAGTAGCAAAGTTTAAAACTACAGTTTTATAATCAAACTGCCCCGAGTAATTTTATTAATTCATTACTTGATTCCAAAATCCACAAATATAATATATACAATGAATTGTTGTATTACTTAAACCTTAACAATAAACTATTACATAATAAGTATTATAGTTTAGAAACTAACATGTATATGAATGAAAGCATTTGTATTGAATTTTAAACAAATACAGAGAATAAATTTGTTACCTAACATTACAAAACACATCCACTATAATTAAATTTGGAGAAACACGTTTCACAATTTAATTTTTCACAGTTACTGTTTTCGCTTTTTAGAAACATACTAATTATGAATTATTCCAGTCCGTATTGACTTATAGAGCTTTATTACACAATACATAAAGAAATTCACGGAGTAACAGGGAATGGAGAAGATACGAAGGGCAGAACGCATTTCGTGCAAATTGTTTCGAAACTAATTGGCAGAACTTAGTAACATTAGAAGATTTCTTCCATTTTTCCTTATTTTAATTCTGAATAAAAATAAACCAAACAAAAAATAATTAAAAGGACAGTATTATTGCTTGACTCAGTAGATATCGATGTCTGAAAAATTAAATCTTAGGATATAAAGTGATAGCTTAGGACTAACAGTCAGAGTATTACAAACAATTGACTCACAGAGCTTATAACAAAAAATGAAGTATAATAAATCTTAAAACTTAAAACTTAATATTACGAGTTTCCTATGCTAATTATCGACTACTTCTATGATGCCAGGGCGCCTGACCAACAATGCTACCCAACCGTCCACAGTTCCGTAATATGTTTTTAAAATAATCTTAATATTACTGTAGTATTTTTAATAGTTACTAATTTTATTAAAAATAAGTTTATATAATATTGGTCTTCATACTTTTACAATTTTGAAACAAAACCAATATCTTTCCCGATTAAACATTATTATAAGTAATATTCGAGTGTTTTCTCTTTTAGTTGCTTTTCTAATTATGTAGTAGTGGTGTCACTGATTGTAATGATATTATCTTCAACACGCGTATAAAAATAAATTGCTTATAACTGTGACTTTGTGATATTTTATAGATTATTTCTGAATTAAACTAAATTTTAATTTATTAAAAACTATAGAACAATAATTATTTTATTTGTGAACCAAAGAATTTCAATCTTTAAAATTTTATATAAAAAAAAAACTAAACATCACTAAAACTGTATACATTTGCTTGGATTTTGAACCTAGTCGTAAGTAATAGTGACTTTCCACAAATCCAAAACTTTGTCAAAAATCTGAAATTTGTTGTTCCAGAGAGGAGCAAACCTCCGTAGAACCTGTTAGCGAGAACGCGGAGGGTAATATATATATATATATATATATATATATATATATATATATATATATATATATATATATATATATACATTGCATTATTGAATTCTTTACACCTAGTTTAAAAAAAAAAATACTTAAAGCGGCTATCAACGAAGGACTTCAAGTTAGATATAAAATGATTCCAGTGGATTGCACCTAAAAATCAGCTGTTAATACATTAGCAACTAATTACAAATAAAAAAGTAGGACTATAAATATGTTCGTGTTTTACATTTTATATTACTAATTGGTTTTTAATTTCACTTATACTATCTATAATTGAAATGAATCAGGCGAATCAGATTATAAATTATTTTTCCAGTTGCAATATCTTACTGCGAAATTTCATGCGTTTTGTTTTCTATTGACTTTATTCACAATAATCTTTTAAAAACTAAGTTCCCTGGAATCTTTCTATAAAATCCTTCTACATTTACAAAGAACCTTATCCAGTGGTGGAAGCCCGGAAGGGGCAGTAGGACACATGTGCCAATGCGTAGCAACGAAAAACCGAAGTAAACTGTTTGGTTAAACATAATTATATTGCAAAATATCTTGCTGTCAGATAATTCGATAATCCTAAATCTTCAGTGTAAAAAAAATATTTTGATAGTTTATAGTCTTTTTGAACAATGAGTTGCCTCATGAATAGTCTAGTTAAAAAATTTATGAACTGAAATAAAAGTTTTAAATATGTTTTTAAATAAAATTCTTGCATTTTTATTAGTTTTAAAAAAACTAAGAATGATAAACATTTGTATTAACTACATTGATATGTTATAAACATTACATGACCTTTTAATAACAAATTGATTTCCTTAGAACTTTTCTTAGTTTGTTTAAATTAAAAATCTTTATTTTAAATAGTTTTCCAGAACAATTTATCCTATTAATATTGAATTTCGAAATTTAGTTATTTTTTAAATGATTTTAATTTGAAGTTTTAGACAATACGACCTCATGTATATATTTTTTTTTTGTATTTTGGAATCAAGTGAAGAATAATACACAAAATAATACCCAACTTAACAAAATTACTCGGGCCAGTTTCATCATAAAAGTGCAATGCCAAACTATGCTACTACGTCACTATTACGGTAATTAAGGAAAAACTGTATTATAAATATCTACTAGCGTAATGAATAATATTAATATCTAAGGTAACATGCTAAACTACATTATAATTGGCAAACGTAAATAATCTAAAATGTAAGGTTATATAAAATAACCAGTGAACTATTCTCTCTTATTACTTTTGGTTAGACACAAGCGTAGTTACACAAAAATTGATAACATTAGTCCTACATGCAAATGCACCTTCCTATGATGTGGAAAAATCAGTAATTAGATGGATTACGGAAATTTTTCAGACTCATTAGATGTTGACAAAATGGTCTGAGAAAAATAATTAAATCTCGTATCTAACCAGACATCAGAACTCTTCACCGCAACACTACCTGTTTCATTAAAGAATACTATTTATACAATCAAACATCAAATTAGTCACACGAAGCTCTACACGAATCGCACAAGAAACACATTTTTGCTGAGAAGTAGTATCTGTAGCTAAATTCCCTAATAATTCAATTTACAAGACCGAAAGTCAAATGTCCCTTAACAGACTGGAAATATCTTCAAACTTACATTATGATATAGGTAAGGCCATTACCCAAGATATTTTTAACAAATATAAATGAATATAGTCAGAATTAGTCATTATAATGGAGGAAATGTCCAAATCCAATAGCTCTGTAATAAAACATCATAAATATTTCAATTTGTGTCACCAGAAATCAATATGAATCATCAAATGTAGAACGAAGTCAGAAATAATCACTATAACAGAGGCAAGGTCCAAATCCAATTGAATTGTAACAAAACATCCGTAAATATTCCAATTTATGACACTAGAGCTAAATATGTATCATTAGATGTACCACGAGATCAGAATTATACACTATATTAGAGGAAACGTTCTATTCCAATAGCATTTTAAGAAAACATCTGTAAGTATTCCAATATGTGTCCCCAGAAGTCAATATGTATAATCAAATGTAGAACGAAGTCAGAAATAATCACTATAATAGAGGGAAGGTTCAAATCCAAAAGAATTGTAACAAAACATCTCTACACATTCCAATTTGTGTAACCGGAAATCAATATGTATCATCAAATGTAGAACGGAGGCAAAATTAATGACCTTTTAGAGTAAACGATCAAATCCATTGGCATTGTAACAAAACATCCGTAAATTATCCATTTTGTGTCTGCAGAAGTATATGTATCATCAAATGTATAACAAAGTCAGATATAATCACTATAATAGAGGGAAGGTTCAAATCCACTGGAATTGTAACAAAACATCTCTACATATTCCAATTTGTGTAACCAGAAATGAATATGTATCATCAAATGTAGAACGGAGTAAAAATGATTCACCTTTTAGAGTAAAGGATCAAATTCATTGGAATTGTAACTAAACATCCGTATATTATCCATTTTGTGTCTGCAGAAGTCAATATGTACCATCAAATCTAGAACGGAGTAAGAATAATTTATTATATTAGAGGGAAGGTCAAATTCCAATGGCATTGTAACATAAGATCTGTAAATAATCCATTTTGTGTCACAAAAAGTCAATATGTATCATCAAATGTAGAACGAAGTTAGAAATAATCACTATAATAGAGGGAAGGTTCAAATCCAAAAGAATTGTAACAAAACATCTCTACACATTCCAATTTGTGTAACCAGAAATCAATATGTATCATCAAATGTAGAGCGGAGTCAAAATTAATCTCCTTTTAGAGTAAAGGATCAAATCCAATGGCGTTGTAACAAAACATCCGTAAATTATCCATTTTGTGTCTGCAGAAGTCAATATGTTTCGTCAGAAGAAGCACGGAGTCATAGTTAGTCACTATATTAGAGGAAAGTTCCCAATCCAATGGCATTGTAACAAAACATCCGTAAATTATCCATTTTGTGTCTGCAGAAGTCAATGTGTATCATAAGAAGAAGCACGGAGTCATAGTTAGTCACTATATTAGAGGAAAGTTCCCAATCCAATGGCGTTTTAGCAAAACATCCGTAAATATTCTAATTTGTGTCACCAGAACTCAATGTGTCTCATCAGATGTACCACGAAATCAAAATAATTCACTAGATGAAATATTCAAATCCAATGGAATCGTAACAAACATCGTTAATATTCCAATTTGTGTCCCAGAAGTCTATTTGTATCATCAAATGTAGAACGGAGTAAAAATAATTTATTATATTAGAGGGAAGGTCAAAATCCAATGGCGTTGTAACATAAAAACTGTAAATAATCCATTTTGTGTCACAAGAAGTCAATATGTATCATAAAATGTAGAACGGAGTTAGAATTAATCATTATAATAAAGGAAAGGTCGAAATCCAATGACATTCTATCTAAACGATCTTAAATATTCCTATTTAGGTTATTAGAAATCTGATTGTATTATCAGTGGTAGTAAGCTGTCGGGATTAGGCATTATGTTAAAGGGGTGGTCCCAAGTCTTATTATATGCTAGTAGGCAAACCTATTTTGTTCAATTTAATATATGGGAAGTCATTATGACTCAGTAGATGAAGCATAGACTCAGAGTTATTCACAATATGGTTCCAAAGCCAATAACTGGTATTTATGACATACCTTATATTCAAATTATAATGCTAGGTATCAATATGCATCATCAGATGCAGCACAGAGTCAGAAAAATCAACACATATAAAGGCACTTAAACTATTTATAGACGAAATATTATTGTAAATTCTCGCCAAATCAAAACAATCAGGTCTGTAACACAGCTATGTAAGAAGTATGTTTATAAATTGACCAATATATATGTATATGTATATATATATATATATATATATATATATATATATATATATATATATATATATTCTAAATTACTATGCTTTTATAAGTGCTATTTTAAATTATATTATATTATTTGAATATAGCCTAATAGTTAGCTTACTTTGTTTTTAAACTAAGCTTTTTTGGTATAGGCATATTTATTCCTATCAATATAGTGAAATTACTAAATTAATCTAATATGATCAAAAGCATTTTGCCACTTACTTCTCATTGCTTTTGCTAGTGCAAATATTAGGATGCTGATGCAAATATTTGGGAAAAACTGACAAAATATCTATAGAAACAGAGTTTTTATTTTTTAATTGTTACATTTGGTTGAAACTAATTGTTGTACATAGTTTAAATAATATTGGCTTTCTAATAGTTTAAAAATAGTGAAAAACTACATTTCAAACTTTATAGGGAAATCATCCTCAGTATGAGGCCAGTGGGCTACATGGGGCCCCGAAAACAATTTTATGAGGCTCTCAGACTGTTAAAATTGTGAGATATTTCTGTTTCTTCGCTACCTGCTAGCATAGATGCCATATTATAAAGCTGTGAAAGCTTTAGATCACCGGTTACAAAGTTTTAACAAATTCAGGTATTTCTGGAATCAAGTAAAATACATTTTTCTACTGTTTTATGTACAAAACATTTGAATTATTTTAGTTATGTAATAAACTTATGTTATATTCATACTGTTTGTAAGTTATTTATTATCACTTGTACTTGCGGCCGTGAGGAAACCTTGATACATATCACTTGGCTCTCTAAGAAATCCTAGTGAAGATTTCTGGTACAGGCTGTGCAGTAGGCCTACGTGAAAATAATAAAGATGTAAATTAGTTAAAATAATAGGAACATGAGTATGCCCTGGTCTGGGTAACGGGCAAGCAGATTGCTGACGTACTCGGAATCAGTGTTTTAACTTTTAGGGTTAATGGGACCTACAAAGTAGAACGAAGAAATTACCCCTTGCTATATTATATGCTTATAGGCGAGGCACATTGTCATCTAAGCGCTGTGACTGCCGTACAAAGTTGGTTGTATATCGTAAAGTATTAAATATCTTGTTCCTCACAGTAGCAGCTGGATTATACCTATATCTGTTGCACTTCTCGGTGGACAGTTTTAGATGAGAATACTTTGTAGCATTGGTGGCACGGGCCCTGTTTTGGACTTTGAGCCTAAGAGCATGCGTTCATTGTAATACAATCTGATATAAAATAATTTCGTAATGATTCCAAATAAAGATGTCTAGAAAAAATGGCATTTTAAATTAAAGCCTATTGTTTTTAACAAGGGTTTGGAGTTTCGGGTTTAACAAGTAAAACCTTATAAAGTGTTCATTCTCTTGTGCGTTGATTGATATGATTTTTAAAATTTTTGGACTTTTTAACTTTTGTTATTAGAACATAACTAAATAAAGGCATGATAACTTTTAAAAACAAAATTCAAAACATTCAATCATCTCAGAATTAAATATGATATTAAGGAATGTCTTATGAACATAAGTTATGGGATTTAGAATATTTGTTCTTAGAAGTCTTTTCTAGAACATAATAAACAACATTTATTGGAGAACCATTGGTCGGAAAAAATCAAATGTTAAATAATTGTAACTGTTAAAATATGATTATTTCGTTGCAGATTTTATTATGAGGTCACAGCTAGATGTTAATTTTATGTCGAAATTGATTTGTTAGCTGAGCGGTTTGAGATGCATCCTTTTATTCCATCTTCTTCACTTGAGATACTAGTTTTCACTAAAATCAAAAGAAAATCTATATATTAGTAAGTTACACTTGCCTATAGTACCACTCACTTTTTAGAATACTGAAGACGTATTTTTCGGGAGATGTGTAACATTTTCCACTACGTTACTGTCTTACTTGACAATGGGTGAAATTTTCCGAAACGGCCGTCCTCATTAATAAAAAAAGTAAATGTTAAAATAGTCAAATGTAACATAGGCTACTAATATGTGATTAAAAACATTTAGTGAACAAATACAACTTATACCCTCCACTCCTGTAAAATCTTAAAAGATGCATTTAACTTTTTTAATATAATTGAACATATTTTTTTTTGCCGTCTGACAATTTTACCCCAATTCACCCTTTTTTATACTCCCGTAGAGCCACATCCGTGCATTCCCGAATTATATGGAAGACGGTATTAGGCTTAGCTCCCTCCAAAACTCTACGATTGATCATATTCTAGCTTTGTTTTGCCTTCTCACATTTATACTCAAATTCATCATTTGCTACTCCCATAGGGGATCACCCGTATATCCCTATGACGTTCGATAACGGTAAAAGACTCAGCACCATTAAAACCCTCCGACTGATCATTTTCTAGTTTTTTTGCTTTCTGTTATTTTGGCCCCAAGTCACTCCTTTACAATTCCCATAGAGCCCCACCCGTCCATCCCCGTTAAATTTGGTTCACTTGTATCCCCGCCAGCTTTCGATAGTTGTACACGTTTATGAAAACTAACAACCAGGACATTTGTGAATTGAGTAAATAATTGGCCAGCTGAAATGAAGAAGTTACATTCAATGTTTATGTTTACATACACCCAGTTTCTTACAGTATAAACATTTGACTAGTCAGACGGTCGCACCATAGTGGCAACACTGTTGTTAATCGTATCGTTAGTGGCGTGGGAATAATATACACAACGGCTGCCATTATGTTATTAAACTGAATGAAAATATACACTGGCTGCCATATTGATGCCTAAATGAAATGCTGCCGTATTGATAGTATTTCAGTCAATTTTGTGTTTTTAAGATTTTATGAAATTAAAGTACATGGAGTAGTATCATTTCTATTAGAAATAAATTATACACGACGAAAAACATATATACTTCACTCCTTCAAGTGGCTGCCATATGGTTGCAAAATGAAATGCTGCCATATTGATAGCGGGATATATATATATATATATATATATATATATATATATATATATATATATATATATACATCCCGCTATCAATATGGCAGCATTTCATTTTGCAACCATATGGCAGCCACTTGAAGGAGTGAAGTATATATGTTTTTCGTCGTGTATAATTTATTTCTAATAAACATGATACTACTCCATGTACTTTAATTTCATAAAATCTTAAAAATACAAAATTGACTGAAATACTATCAATACGGCAGCATTTCATTTAGGCATCAATATGGCAGCCAGTGTATATTTTCGTTCAGTCTAATAACAATATGGCAGCCGGTGTGTATATTAATCCCACGCCACTAACGACACGAGATCCAACAGTGTTGCCACTATGGTGCGACTGTCTGACTAGTCAAATGTTTATACTGTAAGACACTGGGTCTGTGTAATCACGGTGAAAACATAAACATTAGAATGTCCCTTGTTCATTTCAGCTGGCCAATTATTTACTCAACTCACATAAGTCCTGGTTGTTAGTTTTCATAAACGTGTACAACTATCGAAAGCTGACGGGGATAGAAGTGAACAAAATTTAACGGGGATGGACAGGTGGGGCTCTATGGGAGTTGTAAAGGAGTGACTTGGGGTCAAAATAACAGATGGCAAAAAAAACTAGAAAATGATCAGTCGGCGGGTTTTAATGGTGCTGAGTCTTTTATAGTTATCGAACGTCATAGGGATATACGGGTGATCCTCTACGGGAATAGCAAATGATGAATTGGAGTATATTTGTGACAAGGCAAAACAAAGCTGGAATATGATAAATCGTAGTGTTTTGGAGGGTGCTGAGTGGAATACCGTCTTCAATATTACAAGGGGATGCACGGGTGTGGCTCCACGGGAGTAGAAAGGGGTGAATTGGGGTAAAATTGTCAGAAGGCAAAAATACAATGGAAAATGATCACTCGGGGGGTTTTAAAGTTGGTGAGTCTTTTACCGTTATCGAAAGTCAATGGAGATACACGGGTGATCCTCTAAGGGAGTAGCAAATGATGAATTGGAGTATAAATGTGAGAAGGCAAAACAAAGCTAGAGTATGATCAATCGTAGTGTTTTTTAGGTTGCTGAGTCCAATACAGTCTTCCATATTAATCGGGAATGCACGGGTGTGGCTCTACGGAAGCAGAAAAGGGGTGAATTGGGGTAAAATTGTCAGAAGGCAAAAAAACAATTGAAAATGAACATTCGGGTGGTTTTTAATGGTGCTGAGTCGTTTACCGTAATCGAACGTCAATGTGAATATACGGGTGACCCTCTATGGGAATAGCAAATGATGAATTGGGGGTATAATTGTGAAAAACGAAAAAAAAAACTAGAAAATGATCAATCGTAGTGTTTTGGAGGGTACTGAGTCCAATACCACCTTCAATATTAAACGGGGATGCTCGGTTGTTGCTCTACAAGAGTAGGAAATTGGTAAATTGGGGTAAAATTGTCAGAAGGCAAAAAACAATTGAAAATGATCATTCGAGTGGGTTTTAATGGTGCTGAGTCTTTAACCGTTATCGAACGTCAATGGGGATACACGGGTGACCATCTATGGGAGTAGCAAATGATGAATTGGGGTATAATTGTGAGAAAGCAAAAAAAAAAAAACTAGAAAATGATCAATGGTAATGTTCTGGAGGGTGCTGAGTCCAATACCGCCTACAATATTAAACGGGGATGCTCGGTTGTTGCTCTACGAGAGTAGAAAGGGGTAAATTGGGGTAAAATTGTCAGAAGGTAAAAAAACAATGGAAAATGATCACTCGGGGGGTTTTAAAGGTGGTGAGTCTTTTACCGTTATCGAAAGTCAATGGAGATACACGGATGATCCTCTATGGAAATAGCAAATGATGAATTGGAGTATAAATGTGAGAAGGCAAAACAAAGCTAGAGTATGATCAATCTTAGTGTTTTTTCGGTTGCTGAATCCAATACCGTCTTCCATATCAATCGGGAATGCACGGGTGTGGCTCTACGGGAGTAGAAAAGGGGTGAATTGGGGTAAAATTATCAGAAGGCAAAAAAAACAATGAAATGAACATTCGGGTGGTTTTTAATGGTGCTGAGTCGTTTACCGTAACCGAACGTCAATGTGAATATACGGGTGACCTTCTATGGGAATAGCAAATGATGAATTGGAGGTATAATTGTGAGAAGGCAAAAAAAACTAGAAAAAGATCAATTGTAGTGTTTTGGAGGGTGCTGAGTCCAATACCGTCATTAAAAGCTAATGGGAATATGAGGGTATGGTTCTACGGGAGTAGAAAGGGTGGTTAATTTTTATGAAAATGTCAGATACTAGAAAAATATCTAGTAAAATAATACTCTGGGTTTGTAAGGGGTGACTCCAATTTCGTCATCGAAAGTAAAAGATAACGCACGTTTGGAACGGAAGATGAGTGGAAGCTGGGCACAATCATAAATATTATATTATTCATTCTTATCATCAGCTGTCGTAATCTGTAAGCAAGTTAGACAGATTGTAATGTATTTTATTGAGCTCATGCAGTTCCAAATAAAACGAGTTTAGGCCTACTTTTCTGGTTTCAATTTTGTTTTACCTTCTAGCTCCTAATATACTTGTGCGACAAGTCGTTTGCGAATAAGATATTGAACCATGTAATAGATTAGTCAATATTCTATTTTACAACCACTGTTGAACTTATCTCTAATTTTAATTGTTTAATTTAAAATCATTGGGTTATGAATATTTCTTATACAAGTGTTTGATAGTAAATATTTGCTGTTAATTTATTGAAATATTTA
Organism: Prosapia bicincta; assembly: GCA_036971475.1. NCBI lineage: Eukaryota > Metazoa > Arthropoda > Insecta > Hemiptera > Cercopidae > Prosapia > Prosapia bicincta. The sequence goes on from JBAIZL010000001.1 coordinate 183,319,432, forward strand.
CAAGCACAGTCAAGCGCTTTGCAAGTGTCACACGATCCTGCTCAAAGGGAGAGATAAAAATTAGATACGTTAAAACTCTGTTAGTGTTATTATAGCAAGTTCAACCTTTCTGTGTTCAAATACACATGCTGTTGCTCATGTTATATTACAAATATTTTTTACCCTTTGTGTTCTAGGATTATATCGTGTAATACTTCTGGTACAATTAATAGATCGATGATAACACCTGTTATATACATATTATGTTAAAAATATTTAATTTTGTGTGTGGATATTTTTTTAAATTACAAATAATAAAGTAAGTAAAAATTTATGTTTTGATGTAGTAATTTAGAAAACTGTTCGTAATTCAGGACAAAGGGAAGATTTTATCAGTTAATTAATAGAATTCTTGCCGGTGTCTTGAAATTCACTTTACAGTTTGTTGTCTATCAAATGCCGAATGAGTATAGTTATTAAAGGTAAGAGTTTGATTTCTCCATTCATACAGTGATTTTAATTCTTATACAAAATATCGTGAACCAAATTTTTCACATTCAACTTTATTAATGTAAACGCAAAAAATTAAGAACTATTATATTTTGTGGAAATTCCAATTCCATAGCGTTTATAAGCAATATTATTTTAATAGCTCATTTAAAACGCTACTTTTGATCTAAGGGAAATAAACATTGATTTAACAAATTATAAGTCAAACTTATTTTACGAAAATGAAAACCTTGGGAAACCCCCTTAATGTGGATATTTTTTTTTTTTTAACTTGGGATTAGGGTAAATGTTTCTTAGTTTAATAATGTTTACTACTTTGATCTAAAGTAGGTTAAATAGGAAAGTATATATTTTATGATTTTAAAAACATAAAATTCTATTTACTGTTGTCTTTATAAAAAAAAGAATAACCAATAATAATAGTTTTTCAAATTAAATGTTAATGTAATATTTGTAATGTGGAGCATACATTTAGTTGCAATGATTTCGGGTTATCACTAAAGCATTTTACGGACAAAAATTATAATAAGATATTACGTCAGACCACTTGAGCTGAGAGTCCGGGATGTAATGAAATTTTGTATTTCAAGTGATTTCTACTATATTTTATTACACTTTCAAAGATATTTTTGTCAATAATAACATAATACATATATTTTTTTTTCATCCAAAATAAACAAAAATTGTTACAAAAATATAAATAATGTAGCAAAGAAACGAAACATAATATACAAAATTGTGTAGATATAATATGAAATTAAGAATGAAATAATAATTGCAAATTTTATATTACTTATAACACTAGTTAACTAAATGACTAATAAATATAAAACGAGAAAATATACTAAAAGGAAAACCTTGTGTTTAAACAAGTATTTATTTTTCTTTACCTATATATAAATAGAGAAAAAAAAGTAACAAAAAAAATGTAAACCTAAATACTAATTAATTAATGAAGAAATAGTTTTAAAAATCAACTTCGATGAAGGTAAAAACATTGAGTACAACTTCATTAATCCAGATATTGTAGCTGAAACTGAAGACGCACCTGGCAACCAACACCACCTATAAGTGCCTATCAAGCCCATGCCACGGGGATTAACAAACACTGTGTCTGTGTGGTGTTCAATTTCTGCGACGAATGAATCTAAAGGCCAATTTACATCTGTTCTAATTTAGCTTAGACGTAATGGCGATACATTTCTTACTTTATTTCAAAAACTTCTTCGATATATTGTATCACCTTTACCTCAGGTAGGTAACCAGAAAAATCTACATTTATTGTACATTGTAAATAAAAGAAGGCTTTTATTTGGTCGAATCTCATCTAATGGTAATTTCTTGCTCACGTAGGCCCATTGAACACGTCTATATTTTATAGGTTCAAACGAGCACAAATTACCATTTTCGGGTAAAAAAATTAAACATTGAAATAATAGTATTTCTGTACTTACGACAGCCAAATGTAACCAAAAACTGTAAGGATATAGTTCTTCCCAATGTATATTACATTGTAGCTAGGCATCACGGTGAAAAACGTTTTCGGTAAGCAATGTAATACATCTCTTTTATTTATCCACCATATTTGATTTGTCATAAGTTGTTATAGGTACAAATGTGTTTCAGTAAAGACCTATTTTTTCTAAAAGTTCTTCTTTAACTACATTCATTAAATTTTCCTGGTAGTCGTTGTTGGCAGGTGAAAACATTTCTTTAATTCCTCCCTTAGATATTTTCTGAAAGAATGACATTTCACCTTGATTGTGATGTTACTTTCATCAAAACACGTTGAATGCACCTGAAAATATATCTGATAAGATTTAAGTATATTTTAATCTTCTTCTTTAATTCTATCTTTAACCGTATCCCTCCTGGCTCGCATATCTACAATTTGATTTATTATTACTATTATGGTGAAATAATTTACAAATATTTTGGCGAATATAGCTGAGGAACCAGTCTTCAAAAACTAGCTGTAAAATAGCGTTATGCAGAGTGACAGAATAAAATTAGTCTCTATGATGGTATTTCTTATTAAAAAAACAAGACGTAAAAGATAATGACTGTTTTGTAGATTTTTTTCACTTTAAAAAATCTCTCCGTTCTTCGGTCGACATGTTAAATACATTTTTATAGTTAGTATCAGAATGATTTTATTTCGTTCGGCTGTGTCTGATCTCAAGACAAAGTCTGCTAATACTCAATCACTTCTCAAAACTGTCTTCTTTGTTTATATATTTTACGAATCCTACCACTAGTTTGTAATAACTCCTAATTACAGACTTAATATTTCAATTTGAATATTCTCTATTCTTCGTTGATAGAAAATTACTTCAGTTAAGTAAACTTAACCAAGAGCTTATATAACGTTTTGTAGTCAATCTTTAGACGTTGATAATCATAAATATTTACTACCGATGATCACGGTAATTGTTCACTATACTTTAGATTTACTGATAATCTCGTTTTATTTTTATGGTAGGCGAACAAAAAGACTATCTACGATCAAAACATTGGGCGTTCTGATAAAGATTACAACGGGCATCGGCTTTTTTTTAGCTATAATTGCCGATACTTGTATGGTATTCATATCGTATGGTATCCTCTCAAGCAAGAATCAGTACAGTAGTCTTGAAGAGCCAAGCAACATTAATTTATGTATGTACTGTAATCAATAAAGTTCTACAAACGTATTTTGAGCATTCTTAATTATAGTATTACGGTTCATTAGAACTCCTGTTTTTTTCTAGTGTACAGGAAGCTATTTCCGTGTAGTCCGACGGTGTCTCGGTCCCATCTACCTCGAATTATCCATGCACTACTGTATTTGTTTCCGTACCAATGATCACCGTACTTGAAACAGTTTTTTATGCAACTCTAAAGTGAGTGAAAATCCCACAGACATTAAAGTTACTCTTGAGACTAGAATATCGAGGATAAACATAATAGATTTATTACATTGCTTACCGAAAACGTTTTGATTACTGCAATATACATTGGGAAGAACTATATCCTTACATATAATCTTCAGAGATGTAGAAATAAAGAATTTTAAATATTTACCATTGCTTAAACCACATGAACTGCTCTCTAGTTTAATTGGCATATTAACACCTATGATACATGTAAGTACTTAAAATGTTTTGCCCTTATGTTCATAGAATCTGTGTATATATCCACGTGTTCTTTCTTTGCTACATTATTTATATCTTTCAAACTATTTTTGAGTATTTTGGATGAAAAAAAAATATAATCTTATTATTGATAAAAATGATGTTGTATGGCCTATAAATAACGCTAGTTCTTTAATACCTTGGTCATTTATTTGGAAGAGTTGAGATAATGTTGCCAAGTGTTTCATTAGAGTCCTCGATGTAAGTACTTCAGGAATTTATAAACATGCTATTTTAGCATGCTTTTGTAAAACTTTATAAATAATTATGCGGTTACTGGTATTTGTGTTTGCAAAAACGCAAGTGTTATCGTCAAGAACGGAATTATTTCTTGAAGTTATTAGCAAATAAATATAAAATCCTAATAAAAAAAAAATCTCATAAAAATTGACACTCGGTAGTTTACGAGACTGTACCACTCCCATTATATTATATCTGTCAATTCCTTCAAACATACACTGTTGGTTCGCTGGAAAGGACATACAGCTGTGGATTATCGACCTTATCTTGGAGAGAACTATGCTATATATTTTCAGATACATTTCTAATATGGAAACATAAACATCCGACACTCCGAAAGCCATTCTGACGCGTTTGTTTATTTGACGCCAGACCAAACTTATCTTAATGTTCCGGTCAATGCATCTTCATCTTTAACCTTATCCCTCCTGGCTCGTATATCTACAATTTGATTTATTATTATTATTATTATTATGGTGAAAAAATTTACAAATATTTTGGCGAATATAGCTGAGGAACCAGTCTTCAAAAACTAGCTGTAAAATAGGACAGGTCTGCTGATATTTTACTGATAATCTCGTTTTATTTTTATTGTAGGCGAACAAAAAGACTATCTACGATCAAAACATTGGGCGTCCTGATAAAGATTACAACGGGCATCGGCTTTTTTTAGTATAATTGCCGATACTTAGTATGGTATTCATATCGTATGGTATCGTTGCAAGCAAGATTCAGTACAGTAGTCTTGAAGAGCCAAGCAACGTTAATTTATGTATGTACTGTAATCAATAAAGTTCTACATACGTATTTTGTGCATTCTTAATTATAGTATTAGGGTTCATTAGAACTCCTGTTTCTAGTGTACAGGAAGCTATTTCCGTGTAATCCAAGTTTTCGGTAATCCGACGGTGTCTCGGTGCCATCTACCTTGAATTATCCATGCACTACTGTATTTGTTTCCGTACCAATGATCACCATACTTGAAACAGTTTTTCATTTCTCAGTTGTTCAGTTACTCTTGGGATTAGAATATCGAGGATAAACATAATAGATTAATTACATTGCTTACTGAAAACGTCTTGATTCCTAGCTACACTGCAATATACATTGGGAAGAACTATATATCCTTACATATAGTCTGCAGAGATATAGAAATAAAGAATTTGAAATATTTACCATTGCTTAAACCGCCTGAACTGCTCTCTAGTTTAATTGGCATATTAACACCTATGATACATGTATCCTTAAATAAGTACTTAAAATATTTTGCCCTTAAGGTCATAGAATGTGTGTATATATCCACGTGTTCTTTCTTATCTACATTATTTATATCTTTCAAACTATTTTTGAGTATTTGGATGAAAAAAATATATATAATGATATTATTGATAAAAATGATGTTGTATGACCTATAAATAACGCTAGCTCTTTAATACCTTGGTCATTCATTTGGAAAAGTTGAGATATTGTTGCCAAGTGTTTCATTAGAGTTCTCGATGTAGTACTTAAGGAATTTGTAAACATGCTATTCTAGGACATACAGCTGTGGATTCGCGACCTTATCTTGGAGAGAACTATGCTGTGTATTTACAGACACAATTCTGATATGGAAACATAAACAGCCGACACTCCGAAAGCCATTCTGGCGCGTTTTTTTACTTGATGACCAAACTTATCTTAATGGTCCGGTCAATGCATCTCGTTCTTTTCCCTTGGTGCTCTTAGATACTATAAGATCGATAAAGTATTTATTTTTTAATTTAACTTGCTTTTCAAATTAATTGTCATATCATCTCTTTCCGATTTTAATAATCTAAAAGTGACTATTATTTGCTGTATATTGTTACAATTTGGTAACATTACAAACATGTTAACACTTGTATTAACAGATGTAACACTTAATATGGCCTACGCCATATATATTCACTAAAAGTTAATACCAACGTATTCAATAAACATATTAATAGAATAAAATATAGACTACCAGCGGCTAAAGTCGAGGATAGAAACAAATGTTTCCGTCTTTACACGACCATTTTGACGCTGGGAGAATAAGATAAATTATTTACGTTTACGCCGTATGTAAATGAGAGAAAGGGATGGAAAAGATAGAATGCAGAAAGTCAGTTTTTCGGGCATTCGTCCACGAGAGTACTTGTCGAGTGCGAGCCTTTATCTTTGTTTGGCTTGGACCTATGTTTGTTTACACCAGACAGCCTGATATCGTAATATAAACTGACAACACTCGCACAGATGTCATTTAGGTTCATGTATACAATACAGAGATTAAGGAAAGATGATTCAGTATTTATTGACCTTTAACTACCGTCCTGCACATTTCTGTCACATTAGTACTGCCGTTGTAGCTCACAGGCACGAAATTTCTAAGTGTGATTTATTGTGCGGTTTAACAATTTATCTTGCATTTACTTTATAAAAATTGTTTGCATGTGACTAGGGTAAACGTAGTTTTATGAGATCAGTTATATTTTATTTACTAATTGAAAACTGTAGTAAATAAAACCTTCTACAGATTTTAGCTAAAAAGACTTATAATCGCACGATAATTAACATACACTAATTATATCTTGTTCAGTGATTGTACACACTTAACTTTATGTACAAGATAACATTTGACACATTATAGGCTTTATTTATGGAAACGCATTAGAAATAATAACTCAATTTTGACAGCACTATTTACACAGAACATTCAGAACATTCTAGACATATTGGCTGTTCAAAGTCAGCTTACAAAGTGTAACTAGTCCTTCTATTTTTTATTGCTGGACAAATTCTACATTGTTTATAACAATTTATCTATACAAATAGAAAAATTTGTAAATATCTGGAGGTTGCAGTTTTTCGAAATCATCTTCATCGTCTGATGCACTTCGTTGAGATTCGGTATCATGATCTTTTACTAAATTACTTCTGCACTCTGTTGCACAATTCCCCTATTGTCTTTAATGCCTTCTAAAAGTTGGTCATTAGATACAGCACCTGAATCACTGTCTTCTTCGGCTAACCCGTCGCTGATGGTCAGGCACGATGACGGTAGTTAAAGGTTAAGCTTGGAATTTGTAGATATTGGCATAATAGGTTTTCTGAATATATAAACTGATCAAGATAAGTCGATGAAATGATGTGGGTCAACAAATTCTCTTTGTCGTTTATTTTAAGTTGTATAAAGGTTGAAAGAATATAAGGTCTACTTATTTATAGTTTTTTTATTTACGGTTATAGTAAAAATTTTTCATTAACGGATGGTTGAAAAGTCATCCGCTGCCCTCGCTAACGATACCATCCTTTTTAAAAGAAAATAACACGAAAAGAGAGAAAATTAATTACCCGAAGAAGAATGAGAAAACAAACATAAATGTTTAGATAGTCTAAGTAAAAATGGAAAGAAAATATATGACAATTAGGTAGACAATATACATTATTTTAAAAATTAAATAAAAAATTTAATTTTTATAAAATTATCAACTTGGGACAAACGGTTATCTTTTCAAATTGAATCGTTCGAGCATACAGTCTTTAAAATTCTTAAAGCACATGGACAGGCTGCATTGAAACACTGCTTCAAGCTATAAAGATTAGTTTGACAGACATGACGTAAACAAACGTGCTAAAACTGCTGTCGGAGTGCCGCCTGTATATATTTTCATATCACAAACATTTCTATCAATTGATATAGCACAGCTTCTGTCCAATACAAGGTCACGAACCCGACTCTTTCTTTTGGTTATGTTGCATAGTTGGAAACATGCCAATTTCGGGCGATTTATTGTCAATGGGATATAATCACCCCTTGGTAACCCCTTACATCTTATTTTGATGACAAGGGACTAGGACCTTCGAAAATCTTCGAATGCCCATTTTTGGGCAATATTTTAGATTCTGGCAAGTTTTACCTCAATTCACCCACAGCGACACCCGCAGTCCTATCCCGGATTGTACATGGCCTACGTCGGTGCTAGGATTAGACTCAGCATCATTTAAAACCCCCAGTGATCATTTTATATCGATCTCTTGGCCTCTGACCCTTTTACCCCAATTCTCCCTTTGCTAATCCCGTAGAGCCTACACCCGTCCCTTCCTGGTGTCTTTCGATGACGGCATTCAATTCAGCATCCTCAAAAACCTCCGAGTGGTAAATTTCAAGTAATTTTTTGACTTTTGACATTTTTACCTAAAATTGTCCCTTTGGCACTCACATAGAGTCACATACGTTCATCCCCGGTGACTTTCGATGACGCCATTGATATCAGCACGCTCAGAAACCCCCGAGCGGTTATGTTCCAGCGATTTTTTATACTTCTGACATTTTCACCCCAATTTACCCCTTTGCTAGTCGCGTGGAACCACACCAGTGGATCCCCGGTGACTTTCGGTGACTGCATTGAATTCCGTATAATCAAAAATTCCCGAGTTCTTATTTTCTAGTACGTTTTTGACTTTTGACATTTCTACCCCAAATCATCCCTTTGGTACTAACGTAGAGTCACAACAGTCCATCCCCGGTGACTCTAGATGACGTCATTAAGTTCAGCGTCCTCAGAAACCCCCAAACGGTCATTTCCCGCGATTTTTAGGCATCTGACATTTTGACCCTAATTCAACCCCATTGGTACATGGGTTTAGCCTCACCAGTACATCCCCGGAGACTTTCGATGACGGCATTGAATTCAGCGTCCCCAAATACCTCCGTGCGGATATTTTCCAGCGATTTCTTGACTGCTGACATTTTCACCCCAATTCACCCCTTTGGTACTCGCGTGGAACCACACCAATGCATTCCCGGTGACTTTCGATAACGGCATTGAATTCCGCCTCATCAAAATTCCCAGAGTTGTTATTTTCTAGTATTTTTTTTGACTTTTTACATTTCTACCCCAAATCATCCCTTTGACACTTACGTAGAGTCTCATCTGTCCATCCCCGGTGACGTTCGATGGCGGGAATGAATTCAGCATCCTCAAAAACACCCGAGTGGTTATGTTCCAGCGATTTTTTGAGTTTTGACTTTTTCACCCCAACCACCCCTTTGGTACTCGCGTGGAACCATACCAGTGCATCCCCGGCGACTTTCTGGGACGGCATTAAATTCCGCCTTACCAAAAACCCCGAGTGGTTATTTTCTAGTTATTTTTTGACTTTTGACGCTTTTACCCCCAAATCATCCCTTTGGTACTTACGTAGAGTCACATCCGGTTCATTCCCGGTGACTCTAGATGACACCATTGAATTTAGCATCCTCAAAACCCCCCGAACGGTAATTATCCCGCGATTTATAGACATCTGACATTTTTACCCTAATTTAACCCCTTTGGTACATGGATTTAGCCTCACAAGTACATCCCCGGAGACTTCCGATGACGGCATTGAATTCAGCATCCTCAAAAACCCCCAAGCGGATATTTTTCAGCGATTTTTTAACCTCTGACATTCTCACCCCAATTCACCCCTTTGGTAATCTCGTGGAACCACACCAATGCATTACCGGTTACTTTCGGCGAAGGCATTGAATTCCGCCTCATCAAATTTCCCCGAGTTTTTATTTTCTAGTAATTGTTTCAAATTTGACATTTCTACCCCAAATCATCCCTTCGGCACTCACGTAGAGCCTCATCTGCCCATCCCCGGTGACTTTCGATGGCGGCATTGAATTCAGCATCCTCAAAAACCCCCGAGTGGTTATGTTCCAGCGATTTTTTGACTTTTGACTTTTTTACCCCAAATCATCCCTTTGGTACTTACGTAGAGTCACATCCGGTCCATCCCCGGTGACTCTAGATGACACCATTGAATTTAGCATCCTCAAAAACCCCCGAATGGTCATTATCCCGCTATTCTTAGGCATCTGACATTTTTACCCTAATTCAACCCCTTTTGCACATGGGTTTAGCCTCACCAGTACATCCCCGGTGACTTTCGATGATGGCATTGGTTTCAGCATCCTCAAAAACCCCCGATTGGTCACTTTCCAGCGATTCTTTGTCCAATTCAAATATATACATTACGTAGTACGATTGATATCCATGGGGATGCCAGCAATGTTGCCAAGTTTGTGGCTGCCATAATGTTAGAGAATGGTTGAAATATACAGTAAATTTATATACAGGAGGCGACTATGCTGCCCCTGGCGGAAATGGTACGAACTTGTGATATACAAATCCCGTTCACTCTGCTATCAATACGAGCACCGTTTGGTTATTACAAATTATTTTTTAAAAATTCAGAACGACCATAGAACTTCCAAATACAGTATAGCTCCAATAAAACACTTCTTTTTACACTTATTGACATGGTTTTTATTTCGATTATTGTCAGAGGGTGTTACATCACCATGGATTACTATGTGGCAGCCGTATACGGCTGCCACAAGTACCCGGCTGCCAGTTTGAATGCAAAATGACCAATGTATGGTCTCCGTATTGTTAGCAGGCTGTATATATATATATACAGTATTTCGTTGGATGTAATAATAATGAAAATATTTTGATAACAAAGATAAACACTCTAATGTAATTACGCACATTACATAATTCATTTGACTATAAATTGGTACCGCCAAATAATAATATTAGTTTTTCAATATGATTTTACTTCTCATAAATTGAAATATAAGGAATTATATTTGATCCCAAACCCTATCACGCCCATGTTAGTACGGCGCTGGACGATTAAATTATTGTAGTTGTTACTAACCCGCTGGGAGGACTCACTAGAGTAATGAAAGAAGTCTCATATCGCTCAAGGATATACGTTATTCATACACCAGTGAGTTATAGGGTCCAGCATTAATACGTTGCTTCAGAATTAATCCCTTTACATTTGATTATCCTTCCTCTGTCTCTTTCTTTATCTCACCTCACAATTTTGCTCTTTGTTATTTCGTTTTTGAAGTATTATATTTTTCTCATATTTTTGTTTCTAAAAACCTAAGTTTGGTACTTTTTTAAAAATAACATCTGTGTAGTATTTTATTATTTGTTTTACGTGCAGATATTTTTATTGGCTTCTTAATATTTGTTTTGTATATTTAATATTTATAATCTGGCCCTCCATTAATTTATATCATCTGTTTTTGTTTTACATTCCATACAGCTTTGATTATTTGTTACTGATTTATTCTTTCCACCTTTGACTCTCTCTCTTTCTCTCTCTCTCTCTTTCTTTCTCTCTCCCACTATCTCTGTACTCATATTTTAGTTCTAAAGATATTTTAAATTTTTGATGCAAATACATTTGTTGTTTATTTTATATCACCGTTTTTAAAATTCCGATCAATATTTATTATAATTTTTAACTCATTTCCATAATAATATCTCTTTTTGTGTTGTTACACGATGTCCCTTGAATTATGTATTATTGAAAAATAACAATATTACGTGAGTGTGTAAAACGGCGATATCACAGCTGTAATCAGCTCTATATAGCGGGCTTATGACTTCCACAATACGTTTATAAGTAATAGACGTTGCACCTATTGGTCAAAATTTAATCCTAACATCGGATACAATTAATAAAAATTTCTAGCGGAGGGATAACAATAGGTTGAGCTGCTTAAGAGCAATAACTCATGTTCAATGGTATGAACAAGTTTCCCTTAGGATTCGCACGAAGAACTATCATAGTGTTTGCCGAGTAAAATATATAGCAAGTAATAATTTCATTCATAACAAACATTATCTTTGTCACTAAATAATGTCATTTTTTTGAACAAAGTATAAGCTCTGTTTTTTGAAAGACTTATTGATGAAGCACCCTATATGCAGTTAAACCGAAATTTCCATATGCTTAGATATCCATTTACATTGATTGCGACACACCGGCATTGTTCTTAAGGCTCAAAATCTTTCAAAATTCTTTTACTCATTTTATTCCTTTCTCGGATCTACTTCTCTTTGTAAAATAGACCACCTTTAGTTAAAAATAAACATGTGTAATAAAAATATTTTCTTTTGCGCTATGTTACCAGTTTAATAATGTTAAAATACCCCTTAATATAAGTGATATCATTTATCAAAAAGAGAAAAGACATACAAAGAACGACAAGAAAGAATTCGTATGAAGGAGAAGTCAGAGACTTCTCAATAACTCATAATAATTGGGTTTAATCAAAAAACATTTACAGCTTGAAGTACATCTTATCTGCTGAGTAAAAGGTGACTTCATAATTTCACTCATAACTCGCAAAGTAATTTTTTCCTATTTTTATTTTTTTTATGAAATGGTATAGTCCTTTCTTGGTCCCCTGATTTTCCCACATACAATAAAAGTGAGACATTTCATCTGCATGAACTTCCAGAGAAATTATTCTTAACGCCTCTAAAGTCGGCCAAATTTACTTACCATTTTCTTCAAGATCCCGGGTAAACCTACTCGCTTCTGACTCTTCTTTCATTTGTTAGGGCTTAAGCACCGTTGCTGAAATTAAATATCTCAGAGTGAAACTTCACCTGACCTTTATAACGGATGCGTGTGCATACACGTTTGCGCGCGCACGTGTGTATTTATCAATCAATAATTGTTTTCTAATAATAACTATAGGAATATGAATATATTTTCAGTGCAAAATTTAAGAGTAGTGATTTGTAAAAGAGGAAAATTCAATAACAAAACAACGTTGACATGAAAATTACTAGTCACTGCTTCCTTACAAAACACTTTTGTATATTCTTACTTTAATATATATATTGCTTATTTTGTTTAATCAAACAGAATATACATAATAAATTATATACTAACCAAGGACTGATCATAGTCACTGACAATATACAAATAAAATATGTACATGAAAATAAAGCAGATAATGTCCAGCAACGGGAAACCTGTGTCGATATAGTAAATTCATAATTTATTTATATGCATATATATATATATATATATATATATATATATATATATATATATACAAGTACGTGTTATATTAAACTCGAAAGGTTTTTAAAAATGATTTTATTTTTACAAACCTTTGTTAATTAAGAAACATTTAATTTTGAATTGGTTACAATAATTTAGCCTAATACAAACATGAATTCAAATACAACTGATGTACATTCAGCTGGAGCGGAAAATGTCTGTGCGATACAGAGGCGACTTACATACTGCCGGGGCTCTGTTCTTACTACCTATATAATACAAAAGCTGCGTAAGTAGGAATTTTCTTAGCACGCATTTAATTATGAAATGTTCACATAAATTGTTCATATAACTCCTCCATCCCTAATGAAAACTTCGGGGGTTGGCGAAGTTTCGGCATCGGTTGAAGTTATCTTCATCTTCTTGATGAGGGCGAAGTATATAAAGCTGCTGAATAGGCCTCCGTAAAGGGCAATTTTCGGCATCGGTTGAAGTCCTCTTCACTGGAGAAGGTCGCCAGGCGAAGGTCTGTGATCCAGTTAAATGGGTTGTCTGCGATTTCCAACGCAGTATCCTCGTAGTTTGTAGGCGTTATTGTTTTTTTGATGATGGGCATTATACAGTCTAATTTTCTGTTCATTATAATTCAACTGAGCAAAAGTATTTGGAATTGATTAATACAATTTATAATGAGTCTTTTCTATCATAGGATAGATACAAAATGTTTATAACATATACAATTGTTATCAGAATCTAATTTTTTAGTTCTACAAAATTTACATTGATTACAATAAAAGTTTTATATAATTTTTCATAATTGTATCCATCATTTACATTCAAATTGCCTGTTATAGATTTGATAAAGGATTCTAGTCCATTTATAAGAATTCTTTTTGTTTTGTTATCTCTTTAAGAGTATAGTTTCTAATTTTCTTCAATTACAATTTTTTGTGATTAACATATTTCAAATAATTAACAATGTTTATTACCATAGTCAGTTACATATCATTTAATTAATTACAAAAGTTTGCAACACATACAATTAATAAAAACAATGTTGTTTAAAAGTTTAATAAAGTTTCTTGCATAGAATTAGTGGACAAAGGTATGGTAGGGATTTTAATTTGATTGTGTTTAATATGAAGAAGAAGGATTTTGGTCATTAATTACATTTTTTTTCTTCTTAGGCCTTTTAATTTTCGACAAATGTATTTTGTCTTTTGTGTTATGATGTCTAGGCTTTATTTTTCCAGTTTTTCTTTCTTTATCTATTGAAGCTATTTCTTCCTTGCTATATCTGTTTTTCGTTTGCTTTGCTTTCGAACTGCTTTTATATAGACTTCTGGTGGTATTTCTGGAAGTGGTTCCTTGCTTATGTTTTTTTTCTAAAATTTGTCTTTAATTCTTTGATTGCTATCCCTAATGTTTTCATAAATAATTTTTCTTTTTTCTTTATGGTTTAAAACGTAGTCATTTACAATTTGTTTTTCTAAATCTATATCTAATAAAGTGTTTGAATTTATGTGTCCAAATAAGACTTCGCACGACGTTAATTTTGTAACTGAGTGTATGCTATTGTTATAAGCTATTATAGCATATTTAACTTTCTTAATTATACTGTCTTTTTTAAATTCGATTTGATTATTTAACAGCCTTATGTGTTGTATTAAAGTGGAATGAAATCTTTCACATAATCCGTTTGATTGGGGTTTTGTGTGCTGATAAAGTGAATTTTGTTCTTATGCAAGTCTAATATCTCCTTTACAATTCTGTTATTAAACTCCGTTCCGTTGTTTGAGATAATAACTGTTCGTAAGCAGAAATGCGTGAAGTAATCTAATAACTTGTCTGCAATCTCTGTAGCTTGATAGCTTCCCAAACTATAAGCTTGAGCATATCGTGAGAACGCGTCGACTATGCTGATAAATGAATTCTTCTCCGAGGAGATTGTGTCAACGTGAATTATTTGAAATGGTCTTGCAGCTGTTGGTGTCCAGATCATTTCTAGCTGTAAGGGAATTCTGTCGTATTTAGTTCTTTGACATATGTCACACTGATTTATGAAATTTTGAATTAGTGATTTGAAATTAGGCCAATAATATCTTCGCTTAATTTGTTCGTATGTTTCCTTTATCCCACGGTGATTGGTTTTGCTAACATTATAATTACTTATCGTTTCTAAGGTATCTTCTTCCGAAGTTAGGTCTAAGAGTTTGTTATTACACCTAACTAAATTTAGTTCAGTTTGTTTGAAATTTTTGGCTATGCATGATGCAAATTTCTCATAAAAATCGTATTCAAAATATAGAACATATTTTATTTTGGGTTCCAAATATGATTTTACAAAATTAACTATGTCTTCCTTAAAATTATTTTCTGATATTTCGACTATTAAACGATTTTTTTAAGTTCCAAATAGCTTTATAATTTTTACTTTCTTCGGCTCATATTTTACTAATGATAAACATATTTGATTTTTTCCAAAGTTTACAGGCTCATCAGTAATTGCTATTTCAATTTGGGTGTTCCCTTCAAAATTGGAGTGGATGGTTTGACTGTCGCTTTCTTCATTGTCCTCTAAGTTAGCGTTATCTGTTGCGTCGAGTTGTACGACCATAGTTTCGTTATCATTATCGTTCAGTTCCGGGAAGTAACGTTGCAGTAACCCAGCTGGAGATAACTCAAGGTCTAGTTCTACAGTGTGTTGGGTGTTCTTTGACCCTTTATCAGTAACGTTTAATTGTATTCTAGACAATGCGTCTGCATTTTGCTTTAGTTTGCCTTTTTTGTATCTTATGTCATAATCATATTCTTCTAATTTTAATCTCCATCTTAAAAGTTTGGAATTTGGTTCTTTAACTGAAAATAACCATTGTAAAGGTTTATGGTCTGTATAAATTTTAAATTTTCTCCCAAATAAATAAGGCCTGAAATGTTTTGTTGCCCATACGATTGCTAATAATTCCTTTTCAATCGCGGAGTAATTAGTTTCGCTGTCGTTTAAATTTCCGCTGGCATACGCTATAGGAAGGTCTTTTCCATTTTTGTCCTGGCTTAAAATTGCTCCTAGTGCATAATTACTAGCGTCTGTCGTTAGAGTAAATTCGTTTTCAAAGTCTGGGTATTGTAGAAGTGGCTCATTAGTCAATATATTTTTACATGTTTCAAAGCATTCTATAAAGCCTGGATTTTCTATATTTATTTTTGCATTTTTCTTTAAGCGGTTAGTAAACGGTATTGCTATTATGGCGAAGTTTTTAATGAATTTTCGATAATAGCCTAATAGTCCTAAAAATCCTTTAATTTGTTTGGTGGTTTTAGGTATTGGATAGTCCTTGATTGCCAAAATCTTTGCTGGGTTGGGTATTACGCCCTCCGGGGTCACAACATGTCCTAGATATGCTACTTCTTTCCTTAAAAATTCTGTTTTATTCAGCTGTACTTTAAAGTTGGCTTTGCGTAATCTGTGGAATATTTCTTTAAGTCTTTGTATATGTTCTTGGAGGCTAGTGCAATATATTATAATGTCGTCTAGATAAACTAAACATGTTTCATTTTGGATGCCTCTCGGAATATTATTCATAATTCTTTGAAATGTAGGGGGGCTATTCTATAGTCCAAAGGGCATTCTTAAAAATTCGTAGTGTCCCGTTTCTGTTGAAAACGTTGTTTTTTCTATACTATCTCTGTCCATCTCTACTTGGTGAAATCCTGAGGCTAGATCTAAAGTCGTAAAATATATTGATCGTCCTAATTTATCTAATATGTCGGTAATGTTCGGCAAGGGAAATTTATCGTCAATTGTTTTTTTTTGTTTAATCCTCTAAAATCTCTTACTAATCGAAAATTTCTATTGTCAGAATCTTCTTGTTTTTTGGGTACAATCCAGACAGGAGAGTTCCATGGAGAATTTGAAGGTCTAATAATTTTTTGTTTAAGCATGTCTTCAGTTTGCTTATTAATTTCGTTCTTGTAGATTTCTGGGTATCTGTAATTCCTAGAGTATACGGGAATTTCGTCAGTAGTCCTAATAACATGTTTTATCTGATTAGTAAAGGTTAAATTGTTTCCATCAATATTAAATAAATCAGCATATTCTTTTAATAAATTTGTTACGGCGGATTTTTCTTCTAAGTTTATATGTTCCATCCTAAATTTTGATAAATCGAAATTTTTACTTCCTGATTTTGTTTGTTTATAATCGAACATATTGAAATTAGTGTTCATTTGAATTGCATCAGGTTTGAAAATATTATATTCCTCTAAAGATTTTACTTCTAATGGTTTACTTATTTTTAATTTTACATTTTCTTCCGTATTGTTTATAATAGGGCAATGGGCTTCACCCTTGTGCACTGAAACTATACACTGCGGAATTTCTAATCCGTTCACTTGTTTGTGTGGTAAAATACCTTCTCCATTATGAATATTTTGTATTTTTAATTTAACCGTTTGGCTAGTGCGGGCTTGTATAACATAACTAAATTGTTCCTGCTTTGTTGACGTGCTGTTCGTTTTATTACAACTTCCTTTTTCAGTGTTAAAATATTGAATACGGATTTCCTCATCACAAAGTATTATATTATTATTTATAAAGTCTAAGCTTATTCCTAAGTCCTTTATATTGTCTAGCCCGAGTAATAGGTCGAAATTCTGATGAAAGTCAAATAAATATAATTTAATTGCTTTTTTAGACAACAGAGGTATGGTGCGGCAAAAATTTTCTTTTGAAGTTCCATATGCGGTGATTACCTCAAACGGCTCCTTTTTTTACGCTTGTTTTAAAATTTTTCCAGCGATTTTTGCATAAATGATCTAGTACTGCCTGTGTCTATTAATATTCTAGATTTGGTGTCTGTGTCGTATATAAATGGTAGCTCGTTATTTTCGCTTTGTAGATTCATTATTGACAATCGATTCCGAAGCTTGTATGTCCTAAAAAATCGTCTTGATCGATTTTAACGGTCTCTTCTTCGTAGTTGTCTTTTAAATTTTGGGATTCTTTGAGGTACTCTTCTTCCCCGAGATCTTCTTCAAAAGCGAATGATTCTTGTCCGTTAGTCTGGTACATAGTGTAATCGTCTTTTTCGGCTCCTTGTCCGGTCATTTGATACAAATTCGTTTGTCTAGAAGGCTTGTCTGTCTGTCTAGTGGAAATACTCATAGGGGTAGGTTGATAACCAGTATTCCGCTGAGGATACTGAGGTTTAGTAGTGTTGTTGTTTGGTTGTCCCCTTTGAGGCTAAACGTGATTAACAAAAGTTGGTGGTCTATAGGAAGGATTTGGGTGTTGATAAGGTTGTTTAGGTATTTGGTGGTATTTAAATTCAGTATGTATTGGTCTTCTTACGTTATGAGTTTGGTTCTTCTGAAAGACTAGTTGTTTGCTTGGCTGAGTAAACAGTTTATTATTCTTAAATTGAAAGTCGTTTGTGAGCATATTAAGTGCTTCACTAAGAGTGTTAGGGTTCTTGGTACGCAGTAGTGACCCGATGGGTTCATGCAAACCCCTAAGGAGAACTCTTAAAGCTAGTTTCTGAACGTATTCTATTAAAATATCTTTAGCCATCTGCCTTTGAGGCTCTTTATTCATAAAAAATAAAATTTGTAAATTTAGTAACTTTTGAATTTTTTCATCAAATTGAAATGGTGATTCGTTACTTTCCTGTTTTAATTCTGACATCTCTAAGTTTAATGTGAAACAATCTCTTTTGTCCGAATAACTAATTATTAATACTTTTCTAATTTCGTGCCAATTGTAAGAATTAGAGTTTACGACCATTTCTAGTGCTTGGCCTTTTAATTTATAAAGAATAGAGGAGAACAGATATTCATTTTGAAAATCCTCTGGATTTTCGTTTACATAAAACTTATTTACTACCTTATCGCATATTGAAATAAGTCTGTGGAGCATAGTGGGCTCACCACTATACTCGGGAATCATATCAAGATATTCCTTCTTTAATGTTGGCGTTGCCTTTTTAAAATATTATTTTCTTTAAAATAATAAAATAAAAAATCAATTATATAAAATTAAAAAGTATTTACTCTACTTTTTCTTAAATCTTTTTCTTACGATCTACTTACAAGTGGATCCAAAATACTTTTCTCATTTGAACTACTTTTTCACTTTTCACTTACACGATATTCACTCGTGCTCTTAATAGATATGCGCTCTAATAAGTTGTTGTAGATATTCATTCTACTAAAGTTTTCTTGATGTCGTTACAGATATGCGCTCTGTAATGAATCGAGTTTTTGCAATATCTCGGTTAACGATTGAAATCGATAAAAAATTATGTTCATTAACTCTCCCGAGATGTCCTACCGACTGCGCCAGTTACGTATTATATTAAACTCGAATTTTTTTTTAAAATGATTTTATTTTTAAAAACCTTTGTTAATTAAGAAACATATAATTTTGAAATGGTTATAATAATTTAGCTTAATAAAAACATGAATTCAAATACAACTGATGTACATTCAGCTGGAGCGGAAAACGTCTGTGAGATACAGACTCGAGTTACACACTGTCGGGGCTCTGTTCTCACCACCTATATAATAAAAAAGCTGCGTAAGCAGGAATTTTCCTAGCACGCATTCAATTATGAAATGTTCCCTTAAATTGTTCATATAACTTATATATATATATATATATATACATACATATTTGTTTTTCTAAGATATGCTTATAAATATAAAACTCTATTAAAATAATAAACTATCTCCTGTGCGGTGATTTTACTGTTGATGTCATACTGCGGTGTCATATTATAGATGGAATAAACTGTTCGAGGGAAAAATATTAATAGCAATAAAGTTTGTTTTCATTAGCATTAGAAGAAGTGAATAATTTATGATTTCACTGGAACTCACCCACTCTAGAAGGAAAGCCTGGAACTATAAATTACCGTTCTCTTGGTAATGGCTTTGCGAGGAATACATTAGGAGATTTTAAATGCTTGAGATCTTGTTTTACACGCTATATGTTTTATACGCTGAAATATGTTGAACACAGTATTTCAAAAATTATACTAAAAAAATATTTTGTTACCAAACTACGATAAGCTTTTCTTGGTGTCATGTTTAGATTTGTTTACTATTGCTTGTTTATAGATTTGTTGATAATATCATATATACACGCTCGCATGTTGGGCACAATAGTTATATCTTTATATTATTTAAATTCTGATGTTAATAAAAATTTGATTGTATTACTTTTTGTTTACACTTGCTTGTATTTTGATATATTAAAATATAATATTACAATAAACGTGAACTGATTTGTGATGTTTGATATGAAAATGCTCCATAGCAGCGCATTTTTCATTTTACTTGAGCCTATATTCTTTTTCTTTAATTTGTTTTTACCAAAAAATGCGATACTTCAGTATTTTATTTCAATTCATCCGTCCGTTTTATTGTTTGTTTCAGATGAATGCAAAATTGAACTATATAAATTAAAGTTTCCAAAATGTGAATGATAAAATACATTTACCTTCAAAACATACTCAAAACGTAGAACTCTATATCTTAGGTGAATCACTATAATAATTAATTGCCTTATTGCTTGGATTCCGTTGAAATATCTGATACCAGTATTTTCAAGTTTTGATTAATTTTAAAATATAGTTTTAATTTTATGCTCTGTAGAATGATTCACTAAACTCTTTGTTAACCTCCAAAACAATGTGGCTGTGTATTTTTCAAAGTTATTACCTTCCGGACGTTATAATATGACACACTGCGTCTCACATTTGTTGCTTCAGCTAAAATCCTGCTTTAGGGTTTAATCGACTTAGTGCGTCTTGGTGCAGAACGATGAACCGACATCGGAACTAATTTGGCAACAGAATGTTCTAAGTCTTAACAAAATATTAGTCTGTGGACGTTTCAATTCCTAATGCAAAAATGTTAGACTGAATTCGTATTTCTTAAGCAATAATATTTTTAAAATATTTAGGATATTTTATGCATATTCGTGAAACCTAATACCATAAGAATGTGAACCATAGTCAATCAGAATATTTGAAGATGAAGTGACATACTCGACTCCAAAAACCGACTCCTAACTAGAAACGGGTAGCCTTCAAATTTTTGTTACATGAATTTTGATCATTCGATTTTGCCCCTTTGGCCCCGTTTGGCCACAGATTCTCATTCGAGACATGTTTCATTTTAAATACTAAAGCAGCAACTTCTGAGGGAGCAAAGAAGGGAATACTAGCATCACTACTACAGGAGCCAGTATACATTGAGCGAATAACATGAAAGTTATGTGAGCTTTTGGGGAAGATACTGTTCTACTAGTACTTCCCTCATCGGTTGCAATGTTTATTCGGACAAGTAATGAGTGACACAAACAAACGTACGGTGGAGACTATAAAGTTACGGCGTAAAATTGTTTACTTAACGAATGATAAAATATTTGTAATATGTATATATTTATTCAAATACTTTTTATTATGAATTTAATATTTTTAAACAGTATATAGAAAACAAATTTGTTACTTCAATATACACCTAAGAAAACTTTATTTTTCAAGGATAAGTAATTTATAGTGACTTTATAAATGTTACATTCTATATTGTTAGAGGTTCTCCTACTTTTATTTTAGTTACGCTTAGAGGTAAAACAAAGTATAATAAGCTGGTAACTAAATGTGAGTGTTGTGTTAGAGTGTTTAATTTGAACATTTGAGCTATTGTTCAAATTCTAATTATTATATTCAATAATGTGTCGTAATTAATCAGTCAAGGGGGGTCCTTAAAACCTAATGCCAATACTCCAACTATGTCGACAGACAGAACAACAATACGTCAGTACAAGTCAATGCCTGACCGCAGTTTCTAACTCTAGGCCAGTCCCAATTATGCTTGAAAGATATTAGCATTAAAATCACGCGAAATACTAGAACCATACAGTTTTTACCTCTATGCTAAAAATTACAAAAAGTGAATATTTAAACAAAAATCGAGTTATTAGTTTATAAATTGTTTAAAATTTCACTGAATAGAGCAAATAATTTTAAAAATTCAATTAATATTGTTCTGGAAATCTGTAAGTTGGTCTTAAACAAGTTATCGTTTGAGAAAATTGAAAAATAATATAATTTATTATTCTTATTGTAGTAAAATATATTTCAATAATAATTTTTCATATAACAATGATAATTATTGACTAATTTAAATTTCAACAGTCAAAAATGAATAAAGTAGAACAACCTACGTATTTTTGCAACGAGTTATTGTTGTACGATACCTCTGGATTTGATGTACACAAATAACTATATGCAACCCTGGCCTTACTCTGAAAATGATAATATTTTCTATTATTTTTGACAATTCCTTGTTATAAGATGTACTAAAATAAAAGTAGTTAAATATAATACAACTTAAATATTATTACTAACAACGTATAATATTTATGTGATCTTACTACAACTACATCAATTACAAAAATTACGAGTATATACACCTATAATGAAGCATTAACAAAGAGTAACGAACAGCTGTTGTAAACATTTATAAAATCCCTAATGTAGGTAAATTTATTGCGAATTCCAAAGCCCAGTAGTTAAATATAGAAGGAATAATTAATAGAAACTGATCAAAAATTGATATAAGTAAACAAACAAATTCCCTTCAGTGTTATAATTATGTCACTATATACATATATATGAAGCAGATAAACATTTGGAATACATTTTTAGGGGAGATATATAGGACTGTTTTATAGACTGTTAAGTCTTATATTGAATGACCTACCTTGGAATTTCTGTAAATCCATTTCTGCCACTAAAAGCGACATTTAAAAACCCCTGGGGAGAAGCGTCGAACAATTAGCAGTGGCTAGGTAAAAGCTCGAAGGGGCAATCTAGGGAATTGGAAATAGAAGTTAAATACTTACTTTCGTCAAGACATGGCGTTGTCTCTCAAATAACGAAATTCACAGTATTTTACAGCTGATTTATTCTTAGCTTCATTCAGCTTACAGCGGGATAATTCAATTCTACCTAATTACAGGGGGATTTTACCCAATAAATATCAATCGATTGATTTGTCAATATTACAATAGTCTATTCGGTTGCGTTTGCTCCTCATAATAAATCGTCGATTCATTCATCTTCATATCGTGAGTCTTTCTAATGCATTTAGTAACTAGAATAAAATGAAATGTCAATATTACATTAATTATTATGCATGGAATTCTTGCCGATGTTGTTATAACTTTGTTTTATTTACAAATCTATATATGTATTTACTAAAGTGATAGTAGTAGCAGATTGAAGTCCGATTTGGTACATCAAGTTATGAATTTGTCCTGATACAAACCCAAAAATAGAGGAGAGCATTTAGTTGTCACTTGCATAAAAAGTATTTTAATTATAACTGCAAGTAAATTTAAGTAGTTTATAAAAATGTAAAAATTTTAAACTGAGTCATAGGAACTAAATTTTTTTTTTCTTTGTTACAAAGACAGAATGCAATGACAGTGACCGTAGGGTAAACGACCCAAAATGTAAACACACTAAATGGCTCAGGTAGAAAAAACAACCTTTCCTTTTCAATGTGTAGAAATTGAAGGCAGTGAAGGAACTATTATCATAGATACTAATATCATTAGACAGTCATAAACCAAAATAAAAGTGAACGTGAAAACCGGGGGTCAGGAATAGTAGTTGAGGGTTATTAGGCTTAATAATTTTATGTTAGGCTAGGAAAATTATGTAATTATTACTTTTGTAATATTAGTTTGAATTATTGGCTAGGATCGGTTACAATGTTTATAATCTGAAAAACAAACACTGCATTAAATTACATGTATTGGTAACATAAGTTAAATTATGTAATTATGTTTAATTTGAAAAATATATAAAACAATTGTTATTTAGTCTAAAATATATAATATACATATAAATAAATAAAAATATATATTTTTATATATATATATATATATATATATATATATATATATATATTTGTAGATTATGCAACACTGTTTTATTGTATACACTTATCACTTTCACTTATGTACTTTCACAAGAATCTTACTTGGTATTTATGCGAGTACATTCAAGGACTGGTTAGTGTCTCCATCCTCGGGCATTCTGAACAGTGTTTTGGTCTGCGAGCTGCGTGGAATTTGCCGTTGACCTTGTTGTACCGTTAACTTTTATTTTTAGATTCACTGCACTGTGCAAGATTTTAACGTTCGTTTTGGGGTTAATATTGTCTATTAGATTGAATAATTTATCTTTTTTTGATTTTATTTGTATCTGTTCGTTAATGATGTTATTTTTATTTTTATAAATTTCTAGTTATTCAAGCATAGTTAAATACAAGCTGATTAATACTTTTTAAGTTGTATTTGTATAAGCTTAACGTTTATTAACTTTATTACCTTAACATTTGATAGCTTAGATAAATACAATAACTTAAGCAATACGTTTTTCTTTACTAGTGTGCTTAGGAATCTGTGATGAAGTAATTTCTAACCATACCACACATATATACACGTATACTAATTACTTACAATCAGTGAATTAATATCATATGTACCAAAACTAATGAATAACAAACGCTGGATAATGGTTTGTGTATTATTTGATTCTCTCAATCAACTCCTACAAAGTATATTCACCAGTCCATCATATTTTACTGATTTTAATAATATTCTTTTATTTTCGTTCTAAACATAGCCTATAGTTATTGAATTCAATTTGTTTCATATAGCAAGGCTGATATAGCCTCTTGATCAATAATTTATTTTTATTTCTCGTGTACTTTATAACATTCTCTTCTAAGACCGTTTTCTGTAATTTATTTGGCGAATGGAAATCTGTCAAAACAAATTCAGTGACGTATCGTTTCACTGCCTTATTAATGGTCTCTTCTGATTTTTCCTAAATAATTGAGATATAATTCTGGTGTACCAGAACTTCATCGGTATTTCCCAATCGAAGAGCCCTCCATAGCGAAGGTCCCTTCCCTAATTCTATATACTATGTAGCCTTATAAAAAAACACATAGCCTTATAAAAAAACAAAATAACAAATAAAAACAATAATATATAAGTCGTCTGATATCAGACAAGTCTTCATCACCTACACCTAATATTTCAGAAAATATAAGAAAAAAAAAAACTGTATAACTTTAGAATTGATTAATATTTCTTTGTTGTGTATTGTGTTAATTTGTAACCTAAACTCTGTAATAATAACCTATTACAACCTATTACAACCTAATATCAACCTATGTTGAGGTATCACAGTCGTGCACAAAGCGTCAACCTGTTCTTCATTTATCTAAGCAAGGATTGATTCTTTCTTCAATGTGTCTATAAAAATTTAACAGTTCCATAGACCTTCTGTCATCGCCGAAGTGTTTCGCTAACAATTTTGTAACTTCTTTAACTCTTACATTTGTCACATACACTAGTGATAAAATCCTCTTATACATTTTCATGTCTTTGATTATTAATCCAGTCTTGCAAATCCTATAATATATACAATAATCTGTTTAGTGAGGCACTCCTTTGACTGTTACATCATGGCATTTCGTAGACACTATAAAATATAATCGCTTTAGTGTGTTAAACTCGCAGTGCCACCAAGCAATAAAAGATTCTTTCCAATTAATTTTTTTCCGGCAAGTGGTATTAATATTCCACATTTTGAAAGTATTTCATTATAGCAGTCGAAAGAAACGATCGTTTATTGTTACCTAATTTCCTTGCCTATTAGACCAAACACCTGGTCCATTACCAAAAAGCATTTTATTTACCAAGCCCGTGCTTTTGGCATTTCAGCCATTCGATGCCGCGCCTGCCAGTAACGTCAAGCGGGGTTGTCAGGAGTGCTAGAGAGATCTGGGCAAGAATGCCGATGCAGATGGCCCTGCAGATAGTCGTGGCCGTCTGTGGAATCTGGCGACAACCTCCATTCAGAGTGAGAATCTCGAACCCCGGACCCTCGGTTCCTAGGAGTTCCCATTTTTTATTTTTGCCAGTTCCGCTATATACCCTCGCCTGGAGGAACTCACCAGCCGTCAATGGTGTTTTCGGCTGAAATTAGGGAGCATTAAAATTCAGGCTATTCTACTTCTGCTCCCCTTTTAGTTAATCCATAGGCCTTTCCGTTTCCTGGAACGCCTATATGGCTAGGGACCCATTGTAGCTGTATATGTTACCCCGCTCTGGTGAGTTTTTCTACTTCCAGACATCAATTAACGTTTCTAAGTCACGCTGGAGGGGAAATTGAGGCAAATTTTAATAATGCCGCTTACGAGTCTACAAAGAAACTGTAAAGCAAAAAAGAGTGCTCGTTCATTTCTGACTTTTTTTTCTTTATGATTCTGGAGTTTTAAGAAAATGTATTGAAGTATTTATAAATCAAAAAATCAAAGTACAACTTTTCATAATCTTACAAACATCAGTTCTATCTAACCTTAGGCATCCTAGAAAATGAACCCTCAATAACAACAACAAAGAAGACAGATGATGCATTGACGGATGCGCAGCGGGTCATGTCCAAGTCATGTTTACTGTTTAAGTATGTTTTAAACAGATAATTGCAAACTACAAAATAATAATAGTTTAATAAAATAATAAATACAACTCTACGTACCTCTTTAATGTCTCAATCAAAACCTTTTGAAGTTTAAACCAATAGCAACTGTCTCAGAATCAAGAATATAATTATAGTAGAAGGGAGTTTATAATTATAAACGAATTTCCTTCGTTTACATACATTTTTGTTTTCCTCGCAGCTGGCAACTAAATTATCTTCGAATAATACGAAATTGTTAGGTATTACAGATTGGCTAGGATTAGGAGGGAAGAGCCTGACAATTGAGAAGTACACTCTCGCCACGCTTTGGGATTCCAGTGAGACAAGGAGGAGACGAAACATATGTAAATAAGTAAGGTAAATTGTTGACAAACTTTTGATATCTTTAATATAGTTTAAACACATTTTGTTAGACTTTTAAAAATGAGTTTCATTATTCAAATTAGTTCACCTAAAGAATACGCATACCTCCTCAAATGCAAACTAAATCAATACATGAAGCCGTATTTATTACGTCATTTTATAGCTTTGCTAAAGTAGTATGTTTTATACCAATGCAAGTCAAGTAATATTTGGACCAATATCCTTGCAACAATAAGATGGTTTGATAGATAACTGTCTACTAGTGATAGGATTAAACAAGCCTTGTTTAATCATTTTCTCACTGTAGACAACATACTAATTTAGCTTCCTGTTTACTCTATTAAAAACTTGCAAACTAGGTCACGTCTTGTGTAGCTTTGCTTTTACAGTTTCTAAAAGTATTCAATTTTTCTCACTAAGAAAACACTTATGACTCAGTGATGTTTGCAAACCTTATAAATAGGGTGTGCAGAGAGAGTAAATAAGTTATTTTTGTAAAAGCAAAAGCTTAAAGTTGTAAAACGTTTTAATTTACATTAAATATTGTTGGCTAGATAAACCCTTAAACCGATATCTACCAAGCAAAAAGAATTATTTCTTTTACTACAAAATTCAAAGTTATTTGTTTCATTCAAATAATTTCCTATCAATAATCTCTGCTCACGGACTTACAAGAAAGTTTGCATTGAAAGGTAAATTGGAAGACGCAAATAAAAATATAAAATTCAAAGGAATACATCGGACAGTGGCAGAGGATACAGAAATCCAGAGATCTAAAAAACTTCCGTTACTCTTTCGGTCTGACATCTAAAGTCGTTGTCAATATTTCTGTCTTCAGTTCTAAAAAGTTATCACCCTTTACCCTACCTAATTTGTAGAATAATCTCAGAAAACGTCGATTACATTTACTTTCATTACTTTGATATTTTAAAACCTACTCAGAATCTGTGTCTTATAAAATTAAAAAAATATATAGGGCGACTCAAAAATATCAAAAGATAACAAAAACTCTCTTTTGGGCTATGTGCATTATAATCTATATAGTCCTATTTAATACCAGCTCGTATGGAGGCTAATGTAAACCGCAATATCAGTTTCATTTGTTAAATATTCTTAAAGCACTGAAACTTTATGGCTCTTTGTAGGTTTGAGTTTGAATTATCTGAAATATCTATAGTGAGGATACAAACTGCATATTGATAATATGACACTTGGAAAGTACCAAAAACCGGGTAATGGGTTCTATGAGATGGCTCCAGTTATATAAAAAACGAGTTAACATTATTTTTGTAGTGTATAGACAGAATAAAATCACAACTTGAAATTTTCGTCTCTAGAAAATCTACAAGGATGATTTCAATTGAAACATGGAATTGCGGTTTTGGGGATAACTGTATTAATTATACAAACTACCATTGGTATGTCGTACAAATTGCAAATTGAAATTAAAGTATCAGGTATGGTTACAGATATAATATAACTTTTAGCTTGATTATATGCTTGTGTTGTATCTATAGACGAGATACGTCTGAAAATTACATTATTGGTCTCTGAAATATCTTCATAGAAAATACAAAATGCTATCACACGTGTTGGTCCCTGGGACGTCTACACGGGTAATAAGAATATTTGTAGTTAGGTTCTCTAAGAGGATCTATATTTTAAAACTTAAATTTAATGTTACCCATTACAGCTTTTCTCTACTTTTGATATTCATGTGACACGCGAATTCAAGTCATTGAGTTTACGGAGTACGGAATGTTTAACATTGTGGATATCGATTAACAAATTGGTAGCCACACACAGCACTCGTCTTTAGCAGGCGGGTCAGGCCTGGTTGACATTTTAAGGCACCATTGTTTGGACCGTGAGCTGTTATTTACCATTAATTTTCTTTGAGATATTGAACAATTTATTCTTCATAATAGGCCGTTATATCTAGTGACTATATCCGCATCAGTATTCAATGAGAGAAAACTAAACAATTGCCAGATTTTTCTTTCATTCGAAATAGTGAAATAGGATACAAAATAGGAAAAACATTGTCCATTTTCACATTGCTCTTTTAATAGTTATTTCGATACAAGTGTGTAAGAGTATCATGTCGTGGAGCAAAAGGACACGCGAGGGATGGTAATCGTACGAGCTACAGAACACTTTACAAACGTTTATCGAAGGATATTTTTCACAACGATGAGCATAAATGGGATTACAAAAATACGAGGTGATCAGAACACAACTTTTACAATAGGATGTTCAGTTGGTAAACCTTTTAAAATCACTTTTCTCGTGCAAGGGCACAGAAAGAAATTTTGTCCGAGTAAATCCTAAAGCCTAAAGTCAATTTTGCACACACATGCAGAAACGTCTGCTACAAATTAATGGAAATGGTATGGTGATGTTATTTCCCAGTAATTTAACTATGCGAGGGTAGTTTTTTGACATAAAGAGACTTTCTAAACACATTTTTTGTCATATTATTCTGCAATAAACGTCTGCGGAAAGCATTCATACCGTTTGGTTTCCAGTGGTGGGAAAATAAATTAGATGATCTATTTTGAAAAATAGTAAAACGATATTCGGTCAAAA
Source organism: Prosapia bicincta (assembly GCA_036971475.1). Taxonomy (NCBI): domain Eukaryota; kingdom Metazoa; phylum Arthropoda; class Insecta; order Hemiptera; family Cercopidae; genus Prosapia; species Prosapia bicincta. The sequence goes on from JBAIZL010000001.1 coordinate 183,348,728, forward strand.
ATCATTAATTGACAATCTATTCCCTATCGGTAGTAAGGGTAGATAAATAGGGTTAAAATAGCGACGCTAATTTTTGTAACGTGTTACAAACGGAAAGATATAGGTCTAGTAATATATACAAAATGTATTCAGGATTCATAGTTTGGTAGAGTCTCCGATTTTAATATTTTGGTTTATGAAACCTAGGAAATTTAGCGCGAACGGATCTGGTGGTCATCTCTACCACACATTTACGCTTAAGTCTATAGAACCCCTATAAAATGTTATTTTTATATCTGTCAATATATACAAAGTTAAAATAAATTTTTATTAAATTTTTATTACTAACAATAATACAACAAAATGTAACACATCTCCTACTCTAGAAGGAGTTGCAAGAACTACTGGCTATCAATATTCTGTATATTATAAACTTTAAAGCCGCTTTAACCCGTTTAGCCGCTTTAACCCGTTTAGCCGCTTTACTTGTGACGCTAAAAGTGACACTAATTTCGGCCGATGAAGCCTTGCCTTTAACAATGCTTATCAGCAAGACAATAAATATGACAATAAAAAATAAGATAAATACAGAATTTCGAAAATAAGGGAAATTTAGAAAGCCTAGAAAGGTAGTTAGAAAACTACAATTCTTGGAAAAGCATTCTGGTGAATTTGAGTTCCAAAATTTAAAAAAAAATCATGTGGTAAAACAATTTGCTTATGCGACAACTAATTGACTTTCTATTACAGAATGCACTAATGAAGGAATAAATCTATTAATAAAATTCGTTTCGCAATTTGGAACGTTTTATCACGTATGTAACACAAATAAACTTTATTTCCCCTAATTTTGCCATTACCCTTGCATAGCAACCATTAGAACTTCTACTAATAGTGTATTTAATAATCATAGCTTGACGTAAACGAAGAGAGTTCAATGTGCATACAACATAAATGCAATGTGCCTACAACTGTTCAACGACAACTCTGTCTAGAACCGTATTTTAGTTCATGCAGGTCGCAAATTTACTCAACCGTTACAAATTACGCAACGTCATAACTCTACATATATGTAAATCTCTGACAGTGGTAACTTAGTTTTGAAACTTTTATGTCCCTGAATACATTATTCAATACCTAAATACTCGCTGTATGGTTTATGACCAAAGTTAGTTCTAAATGTATTTTATGCATTCGTTGAGCATGCAACATTATTATTTCTGCCACCATACTATGCTAAAAGATAATATAAATAATAAGTAATACATATCAATGATAGGCACGTTTTTTAATTTAAGAAATTAACTAGTTTATCTTGTTCGTCTGGATGCTTCTTCATACACCGGCAATAGTATTAGCTAGGATTATATTAATAAGTGAAAATTAGTAGCCTCTTTGGTTCCTTGGTCAAACAACAACGCATACTAACTATCTTTTGACCAATATTATACTTACTAAGTGGTGAGGGTTTCTCTGAAACCCATGTTAATGTTAAAGGCCTTGGTAATTATGATAGACATATTTTACTACCAGAATGAGAATCTGTTTTTAGTTAAATAAATTTTCCTTTTCCTTTTATTTATAGAAAACGAAGAAAACCATAATGTTTGGGAGATACCACTCCTCTCGTTTTAGCGGTAGGACGGTGGTCAATCGTATTAACTAGTACTGCAGATATGCAGCAGTTGTTTATAGTCAACACAATTGACAGCAATAAAACAACAATAATTAACATACATTGTATATTGGTTCAGGAAAAACCTAGAGTAGAAAACGTTAGTGAATATGAGAAGTACGTTAGTAGGCGAATGGAGTTAGTCCTTTGGATATTGTAACGTTAGTTATAATATTTAAATTCTTTTAGTTTAAGCTTTAATTTTTAGTTCTAGCTTACAGTTTAGGCGTAATAATAACCGTCTATCTGTAACGCCTTTGATGGTAGAACTCCGTTACATTGTAATACTTTAAAATACAAGATTAAATCATTTAAATTATCAGAGTCTCATTAAATTAAATCTTAAGGCTTATTAACTTGAAATGCAAAAATTGTGTGCTGGTTAAATAATTACTCGATTAAATGCAATTAAAGCAAATTATACTCTTTTTATTCAGCAAACAAAGGTAAGTTACAATCATGATACAAATTTCTTGACATTCAGTTACGGACATTTAATATTTAATTTATGAAATTTTAAGGATAACATTCTAACAAACAATTAATCAATCAATGGCTGTATATGAATCTACACTCGAGTTTGCTTCCCCTTTTTTTTTATAATCAAATTTCATAATTCAAGGTGAACACAATTCCACCAAAGTGTGCGTAAATTACGGTTATGTAAATGAATTGAAACGTACAAGGTTCTTTAGTTTGAGTTATGCTGTATAACGTTTTAAATTTTGAAATAAATCTTTAAAGTCTTAAATCGTTCGCTTAGCTGCATTCACATCTGGTAACCTCGCGTCCTCCTCGTAGAAAGTTTCAGGAAATGTCATCGGTAACTTCAGCGTCCCATCTTGTACTTGGTTGCGTACGCTGTCTTCTATCTCACGATTATAACATGTTTTAAAAAAGGAGGTTTAAATTAAACTTTGAAAACAAAATAAAAACTTTTCTTGCTCTCGGACACGTCCGTTGCCCTTTACATCTTGGCTAAAAGAGGCCTTATATTGTATTTGCGAGCAACCTTCCTACCTACCGCGCATCCGGGGGGCGCATCCCGATTTTAATACACGTTTTAAAATTCTCCGTTAGATGTCACTAACAACCAGAGATCTCATTAAAATATTTCTCATACATTACAATTTTTTTTTTATACAGTTGTACATTATTACAAATTTTTGAATACATTCTCGTTTGTTTTCTGAACCTTGCCAATTTAATATGTAACATCATCTAAAGTGTGTTACATATTTTTCCCCCCTCTTGAAAAAAAAATTTGTGTCATTTCTTTCTTTTTTTTACTGAATGTTTTGACTTAATTTTATAATTTATTAATGACTTTTAATATAGCAACCAAACTATTCTTCTTTAAAAGAAACATATCATAAACCTTTTTATTATTACTTTCATTTCCATAATTAGAACAAAATTGGTTTAATTAAAAATTTTTTTTTTTATATGACATTAACATAATATAAACAATATTATTTCTTGGATTTACTATCCTTTCCAAACAAAAAATTTAACTTTTTAACAAATAAATCTATAATCATCTTTTCTTTTACATTCATAAAATATTTTGTATTGACACATACTATTATACCTTTACACAATGTTGTTTAGTTACTTCATTGCATTAAAACACTTTCACTTATTATTTCCATTTATCTTTGACATACATATATTATAATAAATTTAATTTTATTTAAAAGTCCTTTAATAAACATTTCTTATTTTAAATTAACTTTTAGGAGCTTGTCTTATAAATTCTCAAAATTATTTATTTTACAATATAAAATTTTAAAAACATTGCATTCTTGAAAATATTTTCTTTCAAAATTAAACTTCTTGTAAACATTTTATTTCTTAAGCACACAATTATATCTCTCTTCTAATTTTAAAATAAGATCCTTCATTCTTAATAAATTTACTCCTTCAAAAATTACTCTGTTTCAAATTGCTCTTTGTTTGTCAACATTACCTTACATATGCCCTAGCTATATTATTCACAATCCAATCTCTAGGATTCGTGATTACCGCTTACTTCCTGTAAGCCAAAAATTTGCTATATTATCGACGCTATTTATCTACATATTCTCCTCTCCATTTCACAACTTTAAGCATGTACCATTGCCTCATAACCTTCCGTTATCTCTACAATATTTCGTACATCTTATACCTCTTTTGGATATCAAAACCCATACTTTGAAAATCCAATTTCATTATCCTTAAATTAAAACCCATATTTTAATTTAAAAATCATATAGCTAGTATGTTGACACACAAAGGACTATCTGTATTCTATTACATCTTAAAACTTCTTTCAAATATTTCTGTAAACAAATTGAATTAATTTTTTGCTAAGCTCTTTGTATTTACAAATAAGAATTGAAATTAAACGGAACCTATGCTAGCACATTTATACACAATTTTGGTCAAGTGTATAGTCTATTGATTCCCCACATGTCATTGAATCGGTGTAGTATTGTGTGTTTTGAGATTTGTCCTAGTCTCTCTCATGTAGAATATCTATAGTATGTCAACGTGTACTTTGACATACAATGTAAGTGTTGTCGTGGAGTATAAATTCTGTACAAAGGCACATTCGTATTTTCCTTGTTAATTTATTCATCTTTTTAAAATAAAGGCTTGCATATTTCCAAATTTAATTTTTTTTTTTTTTTTTTAAATTTCAACTATTTTAAAAGATAAATTTCGCTTGAAATATTTTTATATGACTATTACACCACTTATACATTTAAATTTAAATACCCTTAAAATTAACTTATAATAACTTTATTATTTTTTTTTATTAAACAATACTTTTAAGATCCTATCACTGTTAACTTCAATTATAATTTTCTTTTTTTTATTATATTTTATTTCCTCTTTCGACAAAAGGTCTATTATTAAAGCCATTTTGTTTAATCAAATTGCTTTCAGAAAACTAACGAGAATATATTCTTTATACAGAAAGTCAAGCAAACTCGAAATATTTAAACAAGCTTTACGCAAACATTGAACCTCAGGCTGGATACATGTTTATACAAACCCCGGGCAATCAATTCTAACTTGCCTGACATCGGACTTGCAGTTGTGTAAACAATTGTACTCTACGACCGGCTTTCAATGCCATGCACAAACTTACAAAAATCTAAACTTTACTAGGCACATTACGATTCATATTTCAAACAACAAGAGTCTCTGACCTTGACTTAAATACAAGTAAAAACAGGTTAAAACTGGTTTCTCCCCTATCTTCCAATACTGTTTACACAATCCACAAGCCACATTCATTTACGTTCAATTTATACATTTTATAAAACTTACACTGTTAAATGATTAATAATAATTTGGTTTTTTACTTTTTTGAATATATTTAATTAAATCGGTCATTTGCAGCCATTTTTAATTTTCTTTCAGCCAGCCTATAATTTTACATTTCAAATTTTGCCCAAAAAGCAGAGTCGCGCGTTTTGTAACGGTTGAAAATAAAACAAGCAGAATTGCGCATTTTGTAACGTTAGTTATAAAATTTAAATTCTTTTAGTTTAAGCTTTAATTTTTAGTTCTAGCTTACAGTTTAGGCGTAATAATAACCGTCTATCTGTAACGCCTTTGATGGTAGAACTCCGTTACATTTTAATACTTTAAAATACAAGATTAAATCATTTAAATTAGCAGAGTCTCATTAAATTAAATCTTAAGGCTTATTAACTTGAAATGCAAGAATTGTGTGCTGGTTAAATAATTACTCGATTAAATGCAATTAAAGCAAATTATACTCTTTTTATTCAGCAAACAAAAGGTAACTTACAATTATGATACAAATTTCTTGACATTCAGTTACGGACATTTAATATTTAATTTATGAAATTTTAAGGATAACATTCTAACAAACAATTAATCAATCAATGGCTGTAAATGAATCTACACTCGAGTTTGCTTCCCCTTTTTTTTATAATCAAATTTCATAATTCAAGGTGAATACAATTGCACCAAAGTGTGCGTATATTACTGTTATGTAAATGAATTGAAACGTACAAGGTTCTTTAGTTTGAGTTATGCTGTATAACGTTTTAAATTTTGAAATAAATCTTTAAAGTCTTAAATCGTTCACTTAGCTGCATTCACATCTGGTAACCTCGCGTCCTCCTCGTAGAAAGTTTCAGGAAATGTCATCGGTAACTTCAGCGTCCCATCTTGTATTTGGTTGCGTACGATGTCTTCTATCTCACGATTATAACATGTTTTAAAAAAGGAGGTTTAAATTAAACTTTGAAAACAAAATAAAAACTTTTCTTGCTCTCGGACACGTCCGTTGCCCTTTACATCTTGGCTAAAAGAGGCCTTATATTGTATTTGCAAGCAACCTTCCTACCTACCGCGCATCCGGGGGGGCGCATCCCGATTTTAATACACGTTTTAAAATTCTCCGTTAGATGTCACTAACAACCAGAGATCTCATTAAAATATTTCTCATACATTACAATTTTTTTTTTATACAGTTGTACATTATTACAAATTTTTGAATACATTCTCGTTTTTTTTCTGAACCTTGCCAATTTAATATGTAACATCATCTAAAGTGTGTTACAATATGACGAAGTGCTCCAGGCTCCGACCATAATCCTACTCCAATACTCGTCCAAACTCGATCAATGGAATCAGGCTGCGAGTAATTCAACCGAGTACTCATTGACCTTTAACTATGCGAAATTTGCGTTACAAAAAAGGCTGGATAAATTACGTTTTCTAGGCAATGCGATGGTTACCATTTTACACTAGCCGCCTTTTTTCACCAAGGTTTACCTAACCCGTTTAATTAGATTTTGTATAAGTATCATTACTTAATATTCCACCTTATATTAAATAGTTCACCTATAGTAGTGAATCAAATTTTTTATTCTTTAAGGATCTTATTATTTTTTTTTTTGAGACATTTATTTTATTCTAAGTTTGATCGACAGTTATAATTAAAACAATAATTACAAGAAAACATTCTCTAATACATAGTAAATTATCGCCTTATCGTAAATATAAAAATTGGGAGGCACAAGTGGAAGTCTCCAGTATGAGTGACTAAAGAATAAAAACGTAATTGGGAAATATCAAACATCGATTAGCCAGTGAAACAAACAAGTAGAGATACAAAATGAGAGAGATTATTGTACGAATGCTAAGAAAAGTTCTAACATATTAATAAAGTAATGCCCGTAGGATGACACAAATTCATAAGCACAACGTTTGCTAGGGGACTATCTTTTTTTCAGTATAATTGCTATAGTTATACCCTCTGAAGGACGAGAAAAAATTATTCAATAATGGAAACATTTAGGTAGGAACTCGAAACACTTTGGTTTGGGATATATGGAAGGATTGTTGATTATATCTTTTTAGACGCTTATCTGAAAGAAACCCACTTCGCCTTGCATCCATATTAAAAAAAAAAACACGTATGCGGTCACAAGTGATTTCGATCTAACAACTGTACCTAATTTCCTCTCTTGCACGATACGGAACTCCTATCTTAACCTTAGACCTTAAAATCTTTAATTTGGTAAGTTTCTCTCATTCTAACAATTATTCCTTGTCTGTTGATTTTATCCTTGGATGGTTTATCAAATTGATATCATAGTTATCTCTAATACCAATGACAATTCCAAAAATCTACCAGATATAATAAAATAAGGAAACACCACAATAGGAATATTTACTTAATAATTATCAACAATTCACAAGCTTTACTAGTATTTGTAATAAATTTAATTGATGGTGTTATCAGTGAATGTTCTACACAATTAATTTATTAAAGAATTTTTAGAATTTCGGGACTTGACAACGAAACAAATATTTTTGATTACATATTTATGGAACGGAAACTACTCTAAAATTAACTAGATTAAAATGAGTTTCATCAAAAACTATATGTTTATTATTTTCATTTCGTATAAAGTTTGCTAATCTTTGATTACAATCTAATTTACTTTATCTCCGTGACACAATATCGTAAATCAAAATTTATTCTGAACAGTTTTATAGGCGCAAATGTTCGTCAAGATTAATCTCGTGGTAAACCAGCAAAGTTGTAGTTTATGATTTGGGAACTTTGTAGAGATGGATAACTTTTGTCGAGACTCTTTCATTCGATCCTTTAGCTGAGTGGGTAATTTTAGGCTCATTACATTAGGAGACTTCAGCTAGACTTAATTAATTTAGGCGAATCCAAGTTAATTCCACGGAACTAAATGTGGACATAATTTTATATTAGAAAGTTTACTCTTTAAAACATATCACCCGTAAATCTTTGCCAGAGATAATTTCTTGAATAACTTGCTAGATTTAGAAGCCCGATCCAATTATGGATAAGACAGTGTCGATTTAATCAAAGTAAAGAAAACATGTAAAATAAATTTTTCTAAAATAAATGATCATTCTAGTTTGTAACTTCTTGTGTGCTAGATTGTGTTTTGTAACAAGACCCTCTGATGATGATGACATGGTCATCGAAATGTACATAAGGGTTTAATCTTAAGTAACTTGTTTTATTTGTTATATTTGATTATTTTTGTGGTATTGGGGTTCTTTTCAATATTTTTATTGTAGTAAATTTAAAATGTTTAAAATGACTACAAATAATAATCTAATCTCGCAAATAATTTCGCAGTCATGAATATTCGATCTGCGTTAATGAAATAGACAATAAATGCTAAGGCAGTTCAGTGCTAATCTGGTAACGTTTCTGTTGTAGCAAAGTGTGGTACGATTTAGTGATATTGTTGTTATTTATTCTTTCAGAAAAAACGTTTGTATTGTACATAATGATATAACTTAGTAGTACATCGATTTTTGGCATTCCATCAAACTTTACGCGTTTCGGGTAAATCTAATATAGTTTAAGTATATACTTGTACTTAATTATTTTGTCCTCAAAGAAACGTGTCTAGGCTATCTTATTTATTGCTTCTTAAATTTAGTCACAAACTATTGAGTTCTTTGTATTTTTTAGGCAAAACGCTTTCAACTGAAATACATCTAATTTTAGGAATGTTTGAAAGTGTGGGAACGTACCACCGCTTTCCTGTTTGCTCTGAGTGCTCATATTTACTTTACAATTTTTGGGATAGAATATAACGTTGTATAAGAATGAACTTATATATTTAAATAAATGTTAACCTTATAATAATAATTTTGTTGCATTAAGAATTAGAGTACACTTTATTCATATAATAAATTCGGTAATAAACAAAAATTCTGTTTAGTTATCTTTAACAGAGTTAATAACCAATGACAATTAGGTCACAATATCGTGACAAAACTTACAATAAGTTACACATATTATGTCTCCAACTACACAGATTGATATAAGCTGAAAGATGCTGTCGTCCACATTGTACTGACACAATCTGCACTTCCATTCGGTACAGAGTCTACAAGGACATCTTAAGGTAATTTAAGATTAAATCCAACTTGTCTTTTTATAACTATCTCACAGATAAATAATTATTTCTGACCAAAATTCTTGCTATAAGTTTTTTTTTTTAAATTCTACTCGGTCGTCTTCAATTACTGAGATCTGTGGAGGTGGCGGTCAGAATAGAGAGATACAATTTACTCAATGTCTTGTACGTAAATAAGAAATTTGAAATAAACTTGTATAAAAAACTTCAAATAAAAATAACTTCTATACTCTGAGGAGTTCCGACAGAAGTGATAACAAAACAGAGGTAATAGTTTCGCAAGCGATTCAACGAAAATCGCGTAAAATATGTGTTTAAACACTTTTTATTCAATTTTTACACATTTTATTGGGGAATAAGTTTAAAAATATTTATCGCAGCTATTAATGAAATAATTTCGTTATAAAAACATTTATTGGATGTTTGCTGAAACAATTTTTTAAACAGCAGTTCAAATCAGTTTTTTTTTTAAAGTATAACCAGTGTACAATATCAAGAGCACAGTGGCACAATATATTACAAAAATATAGATGAAAAAACCCCAAAACCACAAACATTTATCAAAAAATAACTAAAACAAGTTACCTAAGATTATACCCCTCTGTATTCATTATTGTAAAAATTATTTCATTCTACATATAATTGCATGATGTTTTCATTTTTTACTAAGCTTATTTTACATTATTTTATCATAGTTTAGTTTGACGTGGCTTATGCAGATAAGATGACCGGCATTTGTGGGATGGCCGGCTGTTGTGGAAAGTGGAGTGGGCGGAGCTTAGCTCACGCCTATATAAGCCTCAGCAGACAGCGGTCGGTGTCGCCGTGCTTAAAAACATCGTCCTCAGACACTCACTCATCAATATATACGAACTATGCTCCGACCACAAGCCAATCCTTCTGACAATTGGTGACCACCTGGCGAATCGCCTCCCCCCTCATAACTACACGCCTGTATCACTTCTGCCCAACCTCTCTAAGGTCTTTGAGAGGTTACAGAACGATAGGCTGCTACAATACATAGCCCCTACTATACGAAGTGAGCAATACGGCTTCCGCAGTGGCCATTCCACAACCCTGCAATTAAACAACGTGGTTAACTCCCTCGCAGATGGCTTCAACACCAAAAGTCACAACATCGCTGTATTTCTGGATATCAGCAAAGCGTTTGACAGGGTATGGCACGAGGGCCTCCTGTACAAACTGGCCCGTATCTCCATGCTATGTACACCTCATTCATTCGCACCTCGACAACAGGTGGTTCCAGGCGTCCGTTGAAGGTACTCTGTCCACGCGAGGCTGGAGTGCCTCAATGCTCAGTTCTGGGGCCGTTATTGTATCTTGTATACACTAATGACGTCCCCCTGTACCCATCTGTCCGACTGCGACTCTTTGCTGACGACCCCATGTTTCAGTATCGCTCTCTTAATATTAATTTTGGAGTTCGATACATGCAGAGACAATTAGACCTTCTCCAACCGTAGCTTCGGAAGAGGAGAATCGCAGTCAACACGGACAAAACCGAAGCCGTTTGTTTCAGTAACAAACGACCTTGTCCTGTCGCAACACTCTTTCTCAACAACAGTCCCATAGCATGGAAAATTACAGTACAGTACCTAGGGGTGACGCTTGACAACAAGCTCACCATTCAGCCCCATCTCCGGCGTGCTGTCGGAAAAGATATTGGCGGAGCTGGGAACCCTATCCCAATGTCCGTCAGGCTGATGGTGTACAAAATGTACATCAGACCCATCATCACCTACGAAGCCCCCGCTTGGTACTCCCTTCTGAGCGATGCATCAAAGAGGAACCTGCACGATTATCAAAACGTCACGCTCATACTAATCACTAACTCCCCGTGGTATGTTAAAAACACAGTCATAGCCGGACTTAACGTCCCATCCCTAGATGATTTCATGATTCATCTACGTCACTCAGAGATCGAGCAGAACGATCCTCCCATCCGCATCTGTCGGCAATAGTCACAGATCCGGCACCGCTTCCGGCTCGCAGGAATCGACCCCTGTGCTTCGTCTACTAGCCCCCATGGTCGAAAATCTAAAATCCACATATCACCAAAATCCAAGCCAAAACAAATCTGTCCTATCAACAGCAAAGCCCATCACTCAACGCTCAAATCACCAAACAACCACGTACAAAATTTACATGTAAATGACCTCACTGATGCCAATAAAGCAATTAGTCAAACCAAAATTTTGAAAAAACTACCATAAAGTCAATATAACACATAACATTAACCAAACTGTTGTAAATGAGTTTTTCAGAAACGGCATATCATAGGAGCTCAACACGACAGCTCCGCCAAGCAACGCAAGGGTCGGTGTCAGTCCAGTTTTTTAATTTCTTTGTATTCTAGTTTGTACTTTTGTAATAGGAACCTCTGAAGATGATGACTTTGTCATCGAAATGTGCATAAGGATATAATCTTAGGTAACTGATTTTAGTTAATTTTTTATTAATTTTTGTGGTTTTGGGGTTTTTTCACCTATATTTTTGTAATATAACCAGTGCATAAAAATGTTTTCCTTTCAAAAATTTAGCTTAAAATACATTACTTTCCTACTATTGTTATATTGTAATATTTGTATTGAGATTTATTACTATTTTTACTAGCTGATCAAAACTATTTAGTTATAATCTACGTGTAAAACGGCTGTTCTACAACATAACCTATCACACAAAATCAGATGTTACATGAAATCATATGTTGTAAGGTATATGCTGCAAGGAATGCGTTTCAGATATAGCGTGACGCGAAAGCAATGATTTAATCTCTTTTTTTGTTTACCAGGCGTAAAGAAGTTATCACTTGAGAAAGTTATAATGTTTTAACGAACGGTTGTAGTTTTAGTCTGTGATCATTTTCATTGACAATACTTATGTCCAGCATACTATGATTTCCAATTTGTTTAATTGCTACATTTGTTTTACAAAAACAGTGTTTTGCGGACATTAATCAGCCTTGCAGGTCGTTAAAACTTTTTCACGTCATCACCACTTAGGTTTTTGTACAACGAATTAGTGTCCAACCCCAGTTTCACTCTACGTAGGATTCAATCATGCTTTCCTTAAAAGACATTATCATTAAAATCACATTACTCTCACAAAACGCTATTTTAACCGTTAACCCCAAGACCAACTCTTCATCAAAGTTTACCTAAAAAAATCGTATTAATTAAAATTTAGATTTATATAAAATGTTGACAAATTACCATAAATTGCGCAATAGCATTCGCATAAAAATCAGAAACGTATGGGAAGGTTTTAAAATTTTGTAATTTTTTGTATTATCTAGATTTCAGTCAAAACTGACTGGCTAGGTATATAACACTAGCCTTGAAGGGGTTGAGGTTCGAGAGAGGTGTGTTACATTCTTACGTTCCTGAGTGCCAGAAAACGGGTAAACACCTCTGGTAATCCACGTTAAGGTTACTTCAGGTAGGCTATGCTTCCGAGCAAAGGCAAATTTTTCATATTTTCACAGTAGCAGGAAATCAAGATCTTTTCTGTTTGCATAGATAATAATGCGCACACCATAAAACTACAGATGTGCGCAACATCATTTGGCGATGGTACAGTATTTGAGAAATAAATGTTCAAAAAATACCAAATTTATTACATATGGGTTTAAATAAATCACTGTAGTGTAAGAAAAGCTTGAATTTTTAATTAAACTTATGGCAAACCGAATATTGTTTTGTAGAGGTTGTAGTTAATGAAAATTTTAATTCGAAGCTACCATTTAAGACATCGTATTTATCCGGCCTTTCAAATGATTCCTCAATTAATTAGTTTTCTTTACCTTGTAAGTCTACTTAAATTTATCTCCGAAATTTTCAATGCGGAATCTATTTAATGTAGAAAGACATTTATGTAATTTTCTTTTCAATTTTTGTGGAATGAAAAACTTGGTTTTTGTGGTATAAAAACACTATATGGAATTTAATATTTAAAATTTTGCTTTCGTGTATACATTATACCTTAGTCTGTGTGAAATATTAATACTGACCACAGAAAAACATTTCACCTATGTTACTCAATACAGTTTAGCATACGCTAGGAACGACTATCTACAATGATTATTTATTGATTCGTAAAATGTAAAAATATAATTTAAAAATTTTAAGGTATGGAGAATAATAACTTGTCGCTTGAAAATGTTTATAGTAACTGTTATTTAAGTAGATATAATGGTGTATATTTTCTTATGAAACAATGTAAAAGCCAAATAAATAAAAATAGGGTTAGTTCACCAAAAACGTACTTTTATTTATTAACATTATGAAATTCTTATAATTTCATAACATTAATCATAAATTTCATAAATGATTTTGTCAACAATGATTCCTGATTTATATCGGGATTACCGTATTTAAAATAATCATTGCAGTTGTAAAAGAAAATCTAAACGATTTGTGAAACTAATGTTAAGAAAAACTTAAGGTTATTTTCAGTTGATATGAAGAGATGCTAAAAGAATAATGACGTTAATATAATTAAAAGCGAAAATTTAAACTTTAAATTTATTTTGATATTGTTGATGTTGTGATCTACATTTCCAAGAAAAGCACTTCCGAGCAACGGTAAAATTTGCATTTAAAAAACAACCTTTGTAAATAAATATAATAATTGTATATTTATACATTTACTTGTTTCAATTCATGTCCATGAAACCTTAGGGTTGTTGAAAAAGAGGTTTAATAAAGGGAGTGTAGAATAACGCTGGGTAATGGCAGCAATGATTTCTGAGGACGATTTAGGAAAGAGTGTTTGAGGCCATAAAGTGAAGAAAATTTACACCGTAACACTATGTTTGTCTAGGATCTATAGGAATGATTTAGTGTTTAGGATATGCTGATGTGTATGTACGTGTGTAATCCTTGTATATTATTAGCACGATATTTATTGTGATTTGTGTATATTAGCCTCCCGTGATCAACGGCAACCTTCTAAAACGTGATGTCATCTTATTTATGACAAGGAATGGAGATGGGTTTTAAGTAATGGGACAAACAATTAAAAGTTAAAAAGAATTAGACGAGGTAATTAGGAATATGTACAAATAAAATCGGTATTAAACAAAGATAGTTCTGAAAAATTAAAATGACAGTGAGATAAGTACAATATGAGTGTAATATATTGAAGGGATAAATCAGAAGATAGCGTGGATAGAACAGACCCAAGCATAGACATAGACTTAACTCAGTTTCAATCGTTATATGCTTACTCAAAAATGTTTACTGCCGAAGTTTGTGGAAAAATAATTTATCCAGGGGCTCTACATTGAAGTTAAACTCGTTCATAACCCGAGAGTATTTAAGGCTTTAAATGTTTCCAAGTTGAAAGTAAGAGAATTCCTTAAGAGCGCCATTTTTGATGTGAGTTATGGCTGAATATGATTTACGAAATACCAAACTTTCAACCAGATCCTTTTAAACTAAAAACATGAGAGAGAGAGAGAGAGAGAGAGAGAGAGAGAGAGAGAGAGAGATCATGGAGATAGTAAATACACCAAAACACTCACGCAACTCACTTTGATATTCTATACAACTATAAATTAAGGCAGTAATCGTATTAGCGTTAATGGTTATTAGACAATTAGGTTTTGAAGAAGTTTTAACAACATTAAGAAATAATAAATCAAATTATCTTATAATTTCTACTTTTAATCAAGTTAAGTCTCAACTGTTTCAATTATCTGTAATAATCGTTCTTTCTCTTTCAATTTTATTGAAATGACACCCGCTTCGGGACTCTAACGTCAATTTCACACACACCAAATAATGAAAACCTTTGATAATCTAACACCTATAATAAACGAAAAAATACAACAAATCGTAATAAAACACAAAATAAATACAATAAATAGATATAACAAAAAAATTGAAAATCTAACAAAACAACATAACCATAAAAATAGCCTAAAACCAATACAACACCCAAACCACACCTCTAACATCCAAAAACTCATAAACGTAATTAAAACACATATCACTGCAAAATAAATAATAATAACGAATTATTTTATATATAATCTACCCAATTTTAACAAAAACCAAATAATAAAAAACTAATAGTTGACACGAAATCTAACATCCATAAAATTACCCACCAAAACACTGAACACAAAAGAAACAACAATAATAATAAAATTAACCTAATATAAACCGAAAAAAAACAAAAAAACGAAACAATATATGAATAAAACAGAAGTTACAACATTCAAAGAAAAACTAGAAAACAATGACTACTTAATATTAAAATCAGATAAAACAAACACACCAGTAATAATAGAATATACCAAATACATAAATTCAATGACTAACCACATAAAAGTAAATAGATTAGAAAAAATCCCAGACCCAACTAACAAATACCTTAATACAATAAAAAACCTAATTGTCACACACAGAAATACCCTAAACTATATAAATAAATTAAAATACCACACAAGACTTTACCCATTCTAACCATGTCCACGAATATTAACAGACATACCTAAAATCCAAAAAACCAGACACAACATTTAGACCGCTAATAGGACTTAATTTCAAAACAGCACCATCTTACATAATCGCAAAAATACTAGACAAAATAATAAGATCTAAAATACATATCAACAACACATACAATATAAAAAATGGATACGAATTATTTAATTAAATAAAAAACATAGAAACAAACAGCAACACAAAAATAATAATTTATGACATAACTAACATGTACCCTAGAATCCCAATAGAAGAAACCATAGAAATAATTAAAAACAAACTAATCCACAATAACGAAAAAGAAAACACAATAGATAGTTTCATTACACTAACCAAACACATATGTAACCAAAATTAATTCCAATTTATCAATAAATACTATACACCAACAACTGGACTCCCCATGGGATTATCCATATCATCAGTCATGTCAGAAATGTATATGCAACACTATGAAGAAATATTAATTAAACCTATACTAAACACACATAATATTTTACTATGGTCAAGGTACGAAGACGATATACTTGTAATATACCAAACTACTATACACAACGAACACATCAAAACACTAAGCAAACTAAATACATACAACGGAAACATACAATTCACCGTCGAAAGAGAAACCAACAGAACAATTAACTATCTTAACATTACGTTAAATATAAATGATAATAAAATAGAAACTACAGTATACAGGAAACCTACTCCCAACAACACCACATTACACTACAAATCTAACCACCCCTGGACACAGAAAATGAACACTTTTAGTAACATGATAAATACAGCAATAACATACACAGAAGATAACAAACAAAAATTATATGAAGAACTAGATAATATTAAAAAAAAGCAATAGAAAATGGATACAACAAACACATTATAAGAAACATATACAATAAATTCACAAAAAAACCTAACCTCAACCCAACACTACAACCTGAACACAAAAATAATAACATCTACCTAAAATATAAATACACCAATAACAAAATAGAAAAAATTACAAATATATACAACAAATAATAATACACTCCAACATACAAACCAAATAACAAAATAATAAAATATCTTATTAACACAAACCACATAACAAATACAGAAAAACATAACCTATCAGGAATTGACAAAATTACATGTAAAGACTCCAACGAATTTTACATAGGAAAATCAACCAGATCATTTAAAATAAGATCTGTAGCACATTACAGAATATTTATAACAAAAATACATATCAAGTGTTGCAGCACACCTAATATCACATAAACATGGAATAACAAATGAAGAAAATAACCAAACCATACTTGAAATAAATAATAACCCAATAGAACTAAACTCACTAGAAAAATACCACAGCTATAAAAACATACACAACAATTTAATGAATCTACAGTCAACATATGCAGACGACGTACTATTCCAAAACATTATACACGCTACTCAAGAGTAAATGTATTTGACGTCAACAAATACCAACATCACGGACCGAACAACCACACCAGAAAAATAGAGAAAAATTAATCAGTGATTCGACAATGGTCACGTGACCGGAAGGTGCCTCATCACACAAGGTAAAATAATTGCACTTAGTGGTGGAAAAAATTATTTACAAGTAATAATAATAATAACTTCATAAAGTCAGTGCAACGGAAAAATAATGGACAAAGTGAAATATCACGATGTATGTATATATATATATATATTTATCTTTGAATGTAATGACACTAACATACTGTTTTCGTTTACGTTTAAAGTGTCACGTCTCTAAGCCATAATGAGTTAGGTAGAGATCGATTACAAAATCTTTTTCAGACTGACAGACAAAAAGTGAGTTAATATAATGTTTTAAAGTAACAAAGTTCTTTACTCCATTTTCCGAAAGTTTTTTTTAGATAAAGATAAAAGCTAACAGTGATTGATTATTTTTATTTTCTCAAAACGAGAGAGAGAGAGAGAGAAAGAGAGAAAGAGAGAGAAAGAGAGAGAGAGGAGAGAGAGAAGGGGGAAGAGAGAGAGAAAGTTTCTAGAGAAGTAATACACGCCCTGCACTGGAATAATGAAGAGCCATGTTTTGGTCTGTAATCAAATATAAAAGGATAAAATTATCCGTGATGCCAATACTCCTAAGTAGTCACGACTAAAATCTGAAAGTATACAACATTCTTTGGGCTCCATGGAGAGTATTACTTTTTAAGTTGGATAAACACTCTTAAATCATGTGAACAGACATTTAGTACCTGGTGCTCCTTCTGGGTTTATAAGTTCTCTTTGTCTTATCCTTCTTTCAAACCTCCAATTTACTTCCTATCTCTAAATCATAGCAAGTAACTATATGTCATCTGTTTAAGCTGCGGCCACAATTGTGTGTTTTTAAACCAAAGCCCAGTTTGGATAGAAGCCAAATGAAAAGTTAAATATTGGTGGCAATACAAGACCAAGTGTATAGTAGGCCTTTATTTATTACAACGCATCCTAGGGTCCAAGACGTAAATCGGCTATCTCTGTAATAACCCTACTGGACTTCACACACTAGAAGACTCCAAGTTATCAGTGTTAGCAATGTCAATTGATGCATGGAAAAGCATTTTGGCCTATCCAAGTACCTTTTGACCTTGAAGATGCGATTTCTCGGTCGACGCTGACCAGGGACTATGCAGACTGTGGCTATTTATTGCCTTCTCTCCTACAGCCTGCCTATAAATTTAACGAATTGGAATTTAACGAAATTAAAAACTAATTTGGTAGAAATTACACTAATAATTTTTAATTTTTTCTATTAGTTCACATTCTTCCTATATATACATTCCAAGATATATATATATATATATATATATATATATATATATATATATATATATATATATAGATATATAGTTTACATAAATTTACCTCCAAAAACTTGACGAATTAATCACACAAACCATAAAAACACACGACCCAACGGACATTGGATACGATATGTTGACGATGGATTATACATCTCACAAAATAAAGCAATAAATATTAACATCATCCCAAATGAAATTAATAACTTACACCCTAACATACAATTCACCATGGAGGAAGAAATAAACAATAAAATAAACTATCTAGACCTAACAATGACCAGAAGTACAAATAACATTGAATATTCTATTTATAGGAAACCCACACAAACCATTAATACAATATCAAACCATTCCAACCATCCCCCACAACATAAAATGGCCGCTTACAACTCACTTTTATACAGGATGCTAAAATTACCTCTAAATAATGAAGAAAAAACCAAAGAAAAACAAATAATATATCAAATAGCCCAAAAAAAATGGATAGAATAAAAAAACTATGATAAATTAGAATTTATAATATTAAATAAATTAAAACAACCTAAAATCAAACCACAAACAACAAAATGGGCTACATTCACATACACAGGATACAACATAAAAGGAATAACGAAAACACTAAAAAATAATAATATTAACATAGCCTACAAAAACACAGGAAACATAATCAAAAAAATAAACGAACAAAAAAAAATATGTCCCACACTTAATAACGGAATATACAAAATCGAATGCCCAAACTGTAATAAAATATACATAGGCCAAACACAAAAGAAATTAAAAGACAGATAACAAGAACACCTCAATGCATACATCAAACCTGAAATTTATAACTCAAACCTAGCCACACACGCCATCAAAAACAAACACACATTCCCCACATTAATAAACGTACACCTAATAAAAAGGATCCAAAAAGGCCTCAAAATGACTATCTGGGAACAACTAGAAATTTATAAAAATAAAAAAAATATCATTAACTAACAAATACAAATAAAATTAAAAAAACGATAAATTATTTAATCTAATAGACAATATTAACCCCAAAACAAACTCTAAAAACTTGCAAAGTACAGTGAATCTAACAATAGAACATAACGGTACACCAAGGTCAACGGGAAATCCACTCAGCTAGCAGTCTACAACAACCCTGTTCAGTATGCCCGAGGATGACGGCACGACCGGCCATTGAAAGTTAGCTTGCATAAATACCAAGTAAGATTCTTGTTTAAGTACATATGTGAAAGTGATAATGTATACAAGAAACAATGTTGCATAACTACAAATATATATATATATATATATATATATATATATATATATATATATATATACACACACACATATATATATATATATATATATATATATATATATATATATATATATATAAATCTTTCAGTTGAAGTCCGTGTATTTGGTTAGTTGAAGTCCGTGCATTACGATTATTTTATTGTCGCGTATTTGGTTAGTTAACGGTTGCGTAAACTGTGTGTGTACATTTTGGTTAGATGAAGTTTGGTCACTTGAAGGCAACCCATATATATATATATATATATATATATATATATATATATACCTTGTTCACATTTTCAATCTTTACTGAAATACTTTCTATTCCTCCCCCCCCCCAAAGTTCAAATATATAAATTTTTAAACTTCTAGTGGATGACATTAAAATTGACGGGCTATACAGTTGTTCATCTATTAATGCAATACTTAAATTTAAATGATGTATATTTTTTATTTCATACTAGCATATAGTAACTGTTTGCTAAATAGAAAGAGGGTTGTCTTAAAATTAAACCAAGTTCTAAATTACAATAAAACCTGTTTGGTTTTACCTAAGTTTAAACACATCTTTACTCATTCCCATTGTAACGTAAGTTATAATCTAAATTACTGATTTAGGTTGAATATTTAAATTTTAGGATACATAATTTTAAACGCACGAGTAAATGTTGTATAAGAATCTATTACTTTACTCCTCTGTTCTAGTTTAATAATTATTACAAAGTTAATATATCTTAATGCGCTCAAAATCTAACACAATATATATGGCGAAGTATTTCTAGCGAAACGTTGCCCTAGGGATTATTACAAGGATTGGATGAAGTACAACATAGTTTATCGGATATTCGCGGTTAACGTTTCTATTGCCCTCTTGAGGTTTACTTTGCCTGGCGGCTTTCTTTATTACTACACTAAAGTATCGAGATGTAGGTAATGGAGAGGTAATTACTTTTTTGCAAGTATATTTATGAAAATAGTTCGAGTAATCCATTCTTATAGATATTAAATCTATCTCTTTGTATATCAGATTTTAGATAGTTTATTGTAATACGTAAAAATAATCTTTAGATATTTTCGTCTTGATATCATATGTTTTACATTCTTTGATTACAGCGAACATCAGGTCAAAAACTGTCAGCAGGAACCTTATTGCATTCTGTGCACGGATATGAATCTGGATGTGGACAAGACAAAACACGTCTCCGGATCTGGGAAATGTATAGTGTTTCGCCAAGCGTTGGAAGCCGAAAAACTAAAAAAGAATGGCTAGACGGATTATCCAAGGAAATCTGGGCAGATGGAGACTGGCTAATGACCTTCTTTCGCAACTTCGATTGGAACATAAGGCTGACATTATAATAATAAGTGAGCAGTATAAGGACTTGGCATCACCTACGTGGTTTTCGGACAGCTTGGGAACCGCAGCTATTTGGATACCTGACGGGAATCTTGCCATTGATAGTCATGGCTCTGGTAACGGCTATGTATGGGTTAAAAGCAACAATGTCACATACGTCAGTGTGTACCTAACTCCCAATGAGTCCATCGGAGCCTTCCGCCAAAAGATGGACCAGCTAGAGGACGGACTACAGGCAATGGACGGTAACATCATTGTTGGAGGAGATTTCAACGAGAGGGCTACAGAATGGGGGGCAGATATAACTAACTCTAGAGGCAAACGCGTGACCGAAATGGCATCAAGACTTGGACTCGTCATCCTTAACACAGGTAACACGACTACCTTCCGTCGACCAGGATATAGAGGTAGTATTATCGATATTACTTTAGCTTCAGAGACTTTAGTCCCTAGAATTCAGGACTGGGTAGTGATGGAGGACTATACGGCGAGCTATCACCAGTACATCTCAATCAGCATCAACCCTGAGAAATCAAAGAGACGGCTGAAAACACTTAGAAGAAGCAGGTGGAATGTCGCCCGTATGGACCAGGACAGATTCTCGGAGGTCCTGCATTGTTCCCAATTGGATGCCATGGAAATGGGTCAAACAACGCAAAGGCACAGGCACGCTGAAACTGTAGTAGACGCAACAATGTAACTCATTCAAAGAGCCTGCAAGATTGCTATCCCACAAAAACGATTCCCTACAGGAAATAGAAATCCAGTATATTGGTGGACTGAGGAGATAGCCATATTAGGGAGAAAGTGTCTTAGAACGAGACGCTTAGCTCAACGGGCAAGGCGAAGGGGACAAGGTGTGGCCTATGAAGAGACACTGGAATGCAAGACGGCAAAGAGTGAACTCCGTAGAGCAATTAGAGAGAGCCAAAGTCGATGCTGGGAGGACCTTCGGGAAGATCTAAATAGCGATCCCTGGGGCCTGGGATATAAGCTGGTGATGGAAAAGCTAAATTCATTCACTCCAGGAGGACTTTTGAATGCGGCACAGATGAAAACTATAGTAGATGGTTTGTTCCCTTCTCACCCGGTCGGTCAGATTTTAAAGAGGAAAACCGGAGGGAAAGATTTCCCGCTCTTCACAGAGAAAGAACTATGGACAGCAGCCAACTCCCTCCAAAATAACAAGGCTCCGGGACCGGATGGAATCCCTTCGGAGCTCCATAAAGCCGTAGTGAGAACTCACCCGCACGTATTACTCAACATGTACAACCACTGCCTGAAAACTGGCGTATTTAGTGCCCGTTGGAAGGTAGCAAGATTGGTCCTGATTAACAAAGGCAAGGGGAACTTAGATTCTCCGTCTTCATACAGACCGCTGTGCATGTTGGATGCGGCTGGAAAATTGCTAGAAAAACTTATTAGGCCACGGCTGCTTTCGGCCTTCCGCGATGCAGGGGATCTTTCTGATAGACAGTTTGGCTTTAGGAAGGGCAAGTCAACTATTGATGCTATTAGAACCGTAGTTGATGCTGCTAAAATAGTCGAGGTAGGTAACCACTTTTCAAGACCTGTGTGCCTTCTGGTTACCCTAGATGTACGTAATGCCTTCAACACAGCGAGATGGAAAGACATACTGTATGCCCTGGAGGAGACATTCGCTCTGCCTGAGTACCTCCTACGGATAGTACGAGAATACCTTAACAACCGGTATCTGATATACGAGACTTCAGATGGACCTAGAAGGAAGAGAGTAACAGCAGGAGCAGCTCAAGGCTCCGTTCTTGGCCCGGACCTCTGGAATGCAAATTACGACAGCATTTTGCGTATAACAATGCCAGATGGAACTTTCCTGGTGGGATACGCAGACGACATTGCTGCGATCATTATAGCGAGAAACCAAGAGCTCGCCCAATTGCGACTGGCCCAAGTAATGCGTCGTGTTAATAGCTGGATGATGGAGCATGGTCTAAGCTTGGCTCTGGAAAAAACTGAGATCCTTCTGATATCCAAGAGACACCTTACTCCTATCCCTGAGATGCTTGTGGGAGAAGAAAAAATTGCGGTTAAAAATGCCATTAGGTACTTAGGTATCATGATTGATAGGAAGCTGAGCTTTCAAAATCATGTTAAATGCGCAGCTGAGAAAGCGATCAGAGTCACAACAGCTATGAGTATGCTTCTGGCTAGTGTTAGGGGCCCTACTCAGAGCAGACGCCGTCTTCTGTTATCCGTGGCGCAATCTATAATGCTGTACGGAGCGGAAATTTGGGCAGGTGCCCTCAAAACCGAGAGGAATAGAAGACGGATGGCCTCAGTGGAGAGAAAAGGGGCACTAAGAGTGGCGTGTTCTTATCGAACGGTCTCGGAATCGGCTGCTCTAGTAGAGGCGGGAATAATTCCTATTGATCAGCTGGCACTAGAAAAGAAGACCATTGCGGAGCGACGAAAAAATACGGACGATAGGGATAACAAAAAGGAAGCGAGAAGAACGACGATGACCAAGTGGCAGGAAAGATGGTCTGCAGAACCCACCGGAAGATGGACACCCAGACTAATCAAAAACCTATCCAGTTGGACTAACAGGCAGCATGGAGGGGTAAACTTCTACACTACACAGTTATTGACAGGACACGGTTGCTTTCGGGCCTATTTATATAAAATGGGAAAGGTGAACAATCCAAATTGCTCCCATTGTGGGGAAGGGTCACCCGATAACCCCGAACACACCTTCTTTGTGTGCAGAAGATGGCAATCTGAGAGAACATCGCTGGAAAGCAACGTCGGGCCAATAGATCCGGACAACATTGTGGGCAAGATGCTGTGGAGTGCATCCAACTGGATGGAGATAGCGACATATATCGAGAGCATACTGCGGAGTAAAATGAGACAAGAAGATGGTCGAGGTCAAGATCAGTGACCAGGCCAAATACACTCTGTTTCAGAAATAGAAACCACTGGGGTTAATAAAGGGACCTCTGACCAGAAAGAATGCTAATACAGTGATACCCTGGTCAGATCTACAAAGGGCCGGAAAGGAGGAAGGGTTTAGTGGGTATTCGCCAGGAGTCCCAAACACCAGGTCTGTCAGGGCAGACTTGATGGTGCATAAATGCATTCCAACCTCAAAAAAAAAAAAAAAAAAAAAAAAAAAAAAAAAAAAAAAAAAAAAAAAAAAATGACAATAAAATTGACGGCCAATACAGTTTTTTCATCTATTAATGCATTACTTAAATTTAAATGATGTATATTTTTTATTTCATACTAGCATATAGTAACTGTTTGCTAAATAGAAAGAGGGTTGTCTTAAAATTAAACCAAGTTCTAAATTACAATAAAACCTGTTTGGTTTTACCTAAGTTTAAACACATCTTTACTCATTCCCATTGTAACGTAAGTTATAATCTAAATTACTGCTTAGGTTGAATATTTAAATTTTAGGATACATAATTTTAAACGCATGAGTACATGTTGTATAAGAATCTATTACTTTACTCCTCTGTTCTAGTTTAATAATTATTACAAAGTTAATATATCTTAATGCGCTCAAGATCTATCACAATATATGGCGAAATATTTCTACCGAAAAGTTGCCCTAGGGATTATTACAAGGATTGGATGAAGTACAACATAGTTTATCGGATATTCGCGGTTAACGTTTCTATTGCCCTCTTGAGGTTTACTTTGCCTGGCGGCTTTCTTTATTACTACACTAAAGTATCGAGATGTAGGTAATGGAGAGGTAATTACTTTTTTGCAAGTATATTTATGAAAATAGTTCGAGGAATCCATTCTTATAGATATTAAATCTATCTATTTGTATATCAGATTTTAGATAATTTATTGTAATACGTAAAAATAATCTTTAGATATTTTCGTCTTGATATCATATGTTTTACATTCTTTGATTTTAATTTTTTTAACATTTTAACTCGTATCTTACTGTTATTTTAATTAACAATTATTATTAATTCAATTAATAACTACCAATTAATATTTATTTCTTTTCTTACAACAATGTTTTAAAGATAAATTATTATTTAACTATTGGCCTACCAATTCGATATGAGAACACAGGTTAGTCATTCTTGAATCTGGTTTTGTATCGGAAATATTATCCTAAGAATCAATCATATAGTGTTAATACTTGAAAAACCAGAGAAACATTTTTGTTTATAAGTTGAAGAAAACCAATTTCATATTTCTAATCTGGTTCATTGACACATTTTAGGACGGACATTATCTATTATAAAACGAATTATCAACTTGTGTAACATTAACATAGGACCATACAGAATACTTTAGTACACACAGGTTAATATTCACTTACTCAGAGGGATAAACAGAAATTACATTTTAAAAATTATGAGCTGACCAATAATTCAGCGATAAGACCCAGGCATAACTTGTAACAACCAGTAGATCAAAGAAATAGTAGGCTCAAGTAATTTCATTGCAATCTGGCTATGAGTAACAACGGTTTGTATATCTGTAGTCTACTAGCGTTACACGGTGCGCGTTGCTGAGCCCGAAATCATATTTCTATAATGGAAAATGAAACATTAGTGATTAATTTTCCAACAAGAAAATCGAATTAAAACATCTATATAATTATATTTCATTTACTGAAATGCTACAGAAGATATGATGGTTTCGTCATTTCATTAAGTGTGTAAAGATTCAAATTTTCAGGTGTCCCAGCACGTTAGCACGCAAGATATAATTGTCCGTGAGAAAACCACGAATGTTCCAAATTTAATCCAGCAATAGTCAATAATTGTCTGGTGCCGTGTTTATGGTTTTGGAATCGCAAGATACATAGCTAATTGTAACCAAAGGGTAAATCGTAAATAATCATCGATAATCGTTGAATTAAGACCATCTCTCGTCTGAACTTGCCATTTATGATTTCTGCCTCGATCAAGTTGTGGAGTGAGTTTTGTTGTTGTTTGTCTAGTTTCGTTACACAGCTTTGGTGGATTCAAATTACGCAAGAGTACTATCGACGATCCTATTTCTAATGTCAATAGGTCTGGTGGTATTCATTGTAGATCCGTTGAGTTTAGAAAATTGACTGGATAGTTGGCTACTTGATCTTCATCCATTATTGTATCGATAAATTTGTATTTAATTATTTCTCTCGGTAATATAATTTTAATTATCTGGTTTAGCGTGTTTAAATCGTTATTTTTTGGAGCTAAAATTCCCCGTTCTCAAAACCAATCCAGTTTTTTGAAGTTAGTCTTATGGATCAAACTTCCCACGAACCATCTAGGGAATTGCTTAAACAATCCATTTAAACTTCATTACTTCTGTTCAGTGGTTTAGAACATTATAAGTACCTACATATATACATACATACACACATACATACATCCTTTTATGTATATATAATGTGTCTTTTAGACCCTACAGATATTGAACGGCTTTTTCCATAAAATTTATATGTGTGCAATGTGCACCTTGTTTTTCTTACCTTTTATCTAAATAGTGTATGAATAGTAAAAAGTAATTATATTTTATGTTCATATTTATTTCAAATGTCTTTACTGGGATATTTAATAAAATATTTTTCGTTTTCGTTTCGTACACATGCGAAATCTGTGTACTGTCAATAGTTTGATGGGCTCTTTTCAATAAACTCATCATTTTCGACGTGCTTTTAGGCAAGTGCACCTGATCATGTTCCATTAAGCAAACGCAAAATATTGACTTCGCCGAGATACTCCAGAAACTAGAATCCCAAAATAATAGTGCTGAGCAATACTCTGGTAATCGACAGCTAATTTGTTAGTGACGTCATTACTTTTTTCATAGTGTCCCTAATAACAACATCCTATAGTTATTTCACACAATGATAGACAGGCAGTTTATTATTAAAATAGTACAGTCAAAACAGACAAGAAGTATAAATAGGAACGTTTATACTTAGTAGGGAGATAGGTTGCCACTTACTATGAAAATTAGCCTTTACTCCACAAAAACCTAATGTTTCATTAGATAAGAGTTAGTTATTAGTTTATATAAGTTTACTATGATAAACATCGGAAGCACTTACTAAAAAAGACATAAAGAATTAGTATCTATTACATGTTTACAAGTGTATGAAATATAAGTAGGTACATTTTGTGTTGCACATTGTTTCTCTGATAAGGCCATTTTACATCTAGAACATTTGAGAAAACTCCCACCAAAGATTGTAAATCTGGAATCAATATCATGACAGTCAGCTAACAGCGTTAAAATCTTAATCTTGCAAGACTTGTGACGACGTTTCCTTTCCAAACGTAGCAATAGTTGTCCTATTGTCTACAATTACGTAAACTTTCATGGTATTAGTTCTCTCAAGTGTTTTATAAGATTGAAGATGCAGGAGAATATACGTGAAGAAAATGAGATTAGAGGTTTAAACAAGCACTAAACAAACTTACACTGTGTCATATATGCTAGATTAATAATAGGTTCAACTTGCATAGAAAGCTTGTTTTAAATTATCCTCTTACCTATATAGCCCTTTCAGAAATTGATTCTATGTCCATTGTCAGAAGGCCTTAGCAAAACATATTACTTCTCTAATACATCTTATTCATTTCAGAACGTTGCCTAAAAACCCAAGCCCTTAACCATAATCCTTGCCCGTTTCTTTCCTAGCGCTGATGCAAGCTTCGAAGAATTTTATCTTCTCACCCTGGTCTTACAGAACCCTGGAAAAGCCTTATCAACTCCTTCCACATACATAAACTACCTAACAAGACTCCACATTCCTCGTATAGTATTGACACTATGTCCAGTGCTTAAACTGTGTGAATAAACGTCACCCTCCTACCTTTATTTCTGTCTAAGATGGCCCTAAAGATATCTATCACTTTTTCATGTCATTACATACCCTGGAGAAATAGTGTCACTGCGCCTCGAGTCACGACCTTGAAGGAGGTACGATAATCAAATCTACATATTTTCGATAGTATTTTTTAATAAGTTCAAGTTCAGAAATAATGTAAGTTTCCAGTAATAACTCATTATATTAATTAAAGTTAGAGTTTAGTTTGTAAGAATAAATATACAAGAAATATACAAGAATTATTTATCAAAAGACAACTTCTGTTGATCATAACTTATTTTCTTCAACTATGTTGCCCTCATCAGTGATTAAACTAATCAATGTGTGTAGATAAATCACTAAATAGAAAAATAAGGTAGCAAAACGTAACCACAGGCTATGGTCAAAAAAACTTGTGTTGTATGTAAGATGTACAAGGATGCATTGCTTATAAACTCATTACTAGTTTTATGAAACCAAATCAAGTGAAAATTTAGGAACCCTTTCATATTCTAGTACCACGCTTTGTTTTGTTATCATGCTCGAGCACAAAAAATTGGCGAATATGGAACAATCCATACATTACTTACACTCACCAAACTACAATGTTTAAATCACACATCTTTCCTTCATCAAGGGATATACAGGGAAAACGTTATCATAGGAAACGAAACTCTGGAAAACGGTTTGAACGTGTTCCTTATTTGTTAATTCTAATTCATGAAAGAAATTGGGATCGGTTATTTAGTTTTTTTACTAAACACAAATGAAACGGATATGTCAATCCGGTATCAAAAAAGGTATTAAAAATCCCGAATGGTCTAGATTAATTTCTAAATTATAACAATATTAGTTATACGATGATGATAAGGATTATAGTATATTGATGATGATAATAATAATAATAATAATAATAATAATAATAACAATAATAATAATAATAATAATAATAATAATAATATTAATAATAATAAAAGTAATATTATTATTATTAACATTCGTCATGATAACTGTATACAATTCACTTATTACATTAAAAACACAATAATAAATAATGTATGTAAGAATAATTTATTTAATCTAAAAACTTATACATTGTGATACCGTAGATATTTAATTTTTACTGTAAAATTACATTTTATACACTATCACGATTGTAAAGAATTTATTTTAAACTATGATATACAACGGACATCATTACTAAAAAAAACTCTGTTCGCTAAAAGCTTTATCTCTCTTTAATTATCTAAAACCAGTACATAGTCAAGAAAATTTATAATGAAAACAATCAATTACGAAAGAGAGAAAGGAAACCCAACACAAAGGAGGAAGGACCAGGAATGGATGCCAATAGTAATAGATGACGTTATGTGGGTGATTTTATATTTCGTTGTCTCTGTGAAGTTTAACTGTTTAAAAAGTATTGTAAAAGGTTCACTCCTGCAAATCAAAATAGCTACTTAATACATAGTGAAGAACAAATAAAATTTATACCTGTAGTAAATTAAAAAAACAAATAATAGTTAATCATAAACAAGTTTTGAGTCAACCTATGATTAATAGCATTTGAAGTTTAATACTTATAAATAATAACAAATCTACTGAAGCTGACTACATCTATTAATAGGCTACATTAAATTTTACGCGTTTAAATGTATTTTTGGCTTTAATCATCATTGATAACGATACAACATGTACGCACCAAATAAAAAAAAAACATTACTATATGTTGCGTTTCAATTATAAATATTATCCCAATAATAATATAGGTTGTTATAAGTTATATGGTTGTTTCTATTTAGCCTAAATATGAAAGTCCTAAATTTAATAATATTATGTGAAAAGTAGAATTAATCTAGATTTAATTCGTACAACCATACTCTTGTACTTCGTATTTAGATAAACTCATTAAACGTAAAAATATCTCTTTACATAACGTACATTTAATAAAAGAAATGTGAACGTTGGAAGAATAACAGAGAGAGAGATTAATTATTTGTTACAAAAGACATACGTTGATTTTAATTTTGAATTTTCGTATCCCCTTTTTAACCCATTGCTCTAGGATTTTTTCTGGGAAACGCACAGTTGTGTAGAGCACCTACTGAAGCACATATGTCGGGGTTCTCGTTCAAGACATGTTAGACTTTAATTACAAAAGCCGCAATCTCTGAGAGAACAATAGGAATAAGCATTTCCAATTACGCCGATATTTTAATTTTCTACGGTAATAAATTGAATTTAAACTTATGAGTAAGCAGTCATATATTTGCATAAATGAAATTATGATTATTTAAATGGTATACATTCATCTAAATCTCGTCCTAAGAATACATAATTTATTATTATAATTTTAAATAGATTTCATTAGCAATTGTCAAAATGTAAATTATTATTGAGTTAATACCATATAAGGAATGTAATAGTAATAATATACTATATTAATCAGTTATATATACATATATATATATATATATATATATATATATATATATATATATATATATATATAAATATTTATTTATTTAATATTTATGTATATTGTATATACATAATATGCATATTGTAGACTTATTAAATCCAAGTTCTTTGCAGTAGACTGTTATCTTTTTCATTTTGTGCTAACGACATTTGAAGCGTATTTGTTGAAAGTCGAGTTGGATGGTTTAAGCCATAATAGATGTTATAAATATGTTTAATCCGTTACCTTCTGATCGACTATGCCTTTATTTTAATAACCACGTATAAAAACTATCATCCTGTCATGTATGAGTCCACTTGCATTGCAATGGCATCTACTTTTTTTATAGCTTTTTATTGTGTATTTGTTTATTTGTAGAACTTTTTATCTATTTTACCTGTAACCAAATTTTCGTTTTAGTTAGGCCTATTATTAGCTCTCAGTATGTACCGGCTCACATATGAACATCAAACTACTCTCGTTCAACTCTATTCATTCTTTCTTCTTCGTTTAAATCCACGCTAAAAATAAACATTATACACAGAAATAATTTTTAATATCTAAAAACGATAAATCAATACTTAGTTTATAATTATTTATATCACTGTTTACGTAAAAAGACTGAAGTTACAAATATTAAATTTATAACGCGTTGCGTGACCGGAAATTTACTACGAGATAGTAGCTACTTAAGAGGTTGCAGTGATGAATTATCTATGCTTTACGAATAAATTTCCTAGAGAAAGATAAGAACTTGTAAAATGAGTGAGGTGTTATTGTTCCTAAAAAGTTTTCTTTAATTACACAGACTTTGATGAATGCCGATCCTGTGCTATAAATATAATTTAACACTTTTTTACAAACAAGGAGAGAAACACTGTGTTAGTAGGCTGTTTATTAAATAGATTTTAATCTTTAATCCGTTGAACATAATGCATTCATGTCATTTTTGTCTGAATTAAACTTGGCTATTTTTTGATAAAATTAGGGTTAATTACCTCATGTGTTTGTTCCAAGGGACTAATAGAACTGGGTGAAAACATGCATCGTTTATCGAGCGCTCAGTTTGTACGGCCCTCTTGTGGTTTAGGTAAACGGAACTTTCTTCAACTTGTTTACCGCAAAGTAAGTAGCAAACCTCTTTGTAAAAAGTTAAACAATCTAAGCACACTAACTACGTAGAGTTGCATTGCTGATCATGTAGTTTATAAGGAATTGTTTCTTTTTAAAAATATAAGTAGATGTAATTGAAGGAATTTATATGGAATTCATTTTTATTTTAAATGTCGTTTGAGAGGAATGATAGTTAAACACTCTGTAATTACTTTATAGTTACAAAAACAAGTAAAGGTTTTAAAAACTCTTGGGTAAGTGTTAGGGATGGTCCGATAGATATATGGAATATGTAAAAGGAACTTTGATTCATTCCATTCCACTGTGGTTGAAAAATAACGTGAACACAGCTAACTGTTAAATATATTACTGTGAAGGAGAAATCAGGCGAAAACTAAGTCGCAAGAAAGATAAAATATATGAAAATAGTTAAATTAATTACGTAATAATAGAGGGTGTTTAGTTTTAGTTGTAAAATTTGACAGGATTTATTCAAATATATACGTTAAAAATATACGGTTTCAAAATGTCTAAAAAACAGTTAAAAGAATGTTGACTTGAAAATGTAAGGTTTGCAATATTAATTGATTTCCAATACTCGGCATCCTTTACAACTTCATCCCCTCCCAAATCTTTTGTCATTGTCCATCTACTGATTTTATATTTAAACGGATTT
Organism: Prosapia bicincta; assembly: GCA_036971475.1. Classification (NCBI taxonomy): domain Eukaryota; kingdom Metazoa; phylum Arthropoda; class Insecta; order Hemiptera; family Cercopidae; genus Prosapia; species Prosapia bicincta. Next base: position 183,380,893 of record JBAIZL010000001.1, read on the forward strand.
CTTTCAACGTATTTACACTTTAATATTTCATTATTAGGATGTGTTTTGTTATTGGATGGAATATACTCAATAAATTATAAACATAAATTACAAATATCATAAACAATGTGATTATTCTTTAATTTTAGGCGTATATTTAAGAGTTTGTAACAAGGTACTGTATTATCTTTTCAATTTATTGCATAGAGAAATATTTTAAGATCATCATAACCTAGCGATGAAATCAAGCACACGAAAAACTTCAAACAATTGTAATCTTGCTACGCAAATTAGGAATTTTAAAAAACATTTATCTATTGGTATGAAACAACTTTTCACATAAAATCCATATCGTTATTTTATTTGTTTATTTTTGTGTATTTCATTTAAAACAAACTTTCAATATCACTACTTTTGTAAACTTTTTGCGGGAATGGTTCAAGGGAGGGGTTGGTCAAAATATTTAAAATCATTGAAGGTTATTGAAGAATAACTATAACTGAAAAAAGAAAGGGTTTTCTGAACTATTCTGGTATAACTTTTAGTCCAAAAAGTAAATTTCCCTCTTTCGTTGTTTTTATTTATGATTTTATATGTTAAAAATTAAAAAAAATTATTCCGATTTAATGAACCAGATATAAACCAGAGAAATTTATTTTAATCATTTACATTATTCGACTTTTCTTCCAAATTTGTCTACAAAGTTTTATAATATTGAAAAATCACATATTGTTTTTGATTATCCTCCTCCTAACATGACAACATAATTTCAAGTTAAGCCTTGAACACTATAGTGTATTATGGAGCGTCTAGCCTGTAATAATATTTTAGCTTCTCAGATACTCCTAGTTATATAGCAATACTATTTACTGGAATCAGTTTCGGTTTTATTTAAAGAACTATAAAATATTTTAGATCAGAGTTTAATTTAACTTGGTTAAAACAGGATATGTCCTACAGGAATATTTTGTTGTTTGTCTTAATGTTGAGTGTGACACAATCTTATTCAGTTGCTCCCAATATTACTTTGCGGATTTGTTATGATTAAGCTCAACTGCAATTTTTACCCTAAACCTTGCAGTAGTTTAGCTGAGTAATTTGAATTGAATGAGCTAAGTTAGTCCAGAGTGGTTCCGGAGCGACATAAACATCCGTCTGCAGCTTGGGAAAATGTTTTGTAATCCTAGGCAAATTAGTTGTCTGTCTAATTTCAATTCTGTTAAGTGATTGTATTGTTCGTAAATGAAATCCTGAATAGGATACCTATTTTTAATGAAACTTGAAAATTAGTTTTGAATAGGATATCGTAAGTTAAGTTATAAAAGACCAAATTTTAATACAACCTTAAAAATTGTATCTACAATTTAAATTAGTAAAAGTCTACAAGAAGTAATACTGTACACAATATATTTAAATTATTTATATATATATTACAAAATACGCTTCCTTGTAAAACAATAAAACAACTGAGGTTATGCAAATACAGACAATATTTTATCATATTTATTATTAAAATACAAAAGTAAAAAAATAATAAATAATTTTGTAGTTTCTCAATAGTTTTGATACACACACACAAACACAAACAAACACACACACAAGCATACACATACACACACACACACACAACATATATACATAGAGAAGAGGAATTTTAATCACGCTAAATTAAAATTGTAGTCACTACTTGAACATTTTACATTTGTTCATACATATAAGACACTCTCTAAGTTTTAATCTACAAAAATATTTTTACTTGTTTATTTTACTCTAAATATAACCATTTGTTTCACGGAGGTTATTGTATATTTCTCTTTCATTTTTAATATATTTTCAATGAATATGTACATTACCAAGAATTTTATTTGATTTTTTTGCTTGGCTGTTTTCTAAAATACGAAAATATGTACCTATTCCAGGTACTTGCAGAGCTTAAACAATTGATTTATTCAAAATGGTTACGTACGCTAGAAATACCAGTAACCCATTAAAAATATTAAAATCCAGACATTTTGTTTTACAGGAAATATGGCCAATTTTCATTTTAGAACTAATTGCGTCCCAGACACTTTTAAAAATGAATACCGCAATAAGTAATTTATTAAAAAATTGCCTGCATATCAGCAAAACGCTTTTAATACCATCCCTCCAACAATAGAGTTGTTTTTGACATTGGAATCGCTGTAGTTCATCTGATAAAATGAATAAATGGGCATATAATGAGTATAGGCCTGTTGGTTTTTAATACAACGGGAGTGATAAATTAAATTAAAAGTATAAAAAATATAAAAAAATTGTAAAACATATTTCTTTAAAATAGCATTTGAAAATTAGATTTCGAGGCGAATCTGTTTTAAACTGAAGTTGGAAGTGATACGGAGCTTACACGTCATAAAAATATACACTAGATAACATGTAGATAATAACATTTGACGAAGTGTAGAACTTTATAATTCCAATATTTTAATGTAGCCAGCATTTTATGTTTTGCAATTATTTTTATATTCTTCTTTTTATTTTTATGGAGGTTACCACTATAAGTTAAGACCTCCTAAATAATTGTGTTTTTACGAGTACGTTTTTACTCTCGTTTAACTTTACTCCTAAACTCCAAGATCTTAATTTCTCCATGTTACGTTACAGATAATGAATATATTTCTCTATATTACGTTTGCAAACGCATCCCCGGTAGTTTGTGAAGAAAACAAAATGTTCTGCGGTCTCTAATACTCCAAAAATGTGTATACCGGATGTCTAATTTTATTCCAGATGCCATAAACTAGTCTAATTGTAAAACTCCGATCTAAATAACCCTTATCTATCTTCCACGTTATCATTTGCAATTTTTTTTATTCACTTTTTATGGGACCATTTTACTAAATTCTTCAATATATTTCTTTATGTAAGAATATACGTGTTGTTTGTTTCACAGTTTTAATCACTAAAATACCACTCAACAAAACTCTAACGACCCACTTTACAGTTCGTATTGAAAGCTCGAGTAACGTGTGAGAAGTATATCGCTTAGTAATGCCCTCTTTTCAGGTGGTTCATATCACTCTTCGCGCATAATGTTTTCATATCAACAAATTGATCCTCTCAACTGGCACACACACACACACACACACACACACACACACATACACACACACACACACAAACACACACACACAAACACACACACACACACACACACACAACACACACACACACACACACACACAGACACAGACACACACAGACACACACACACACACACACACACACACACACACACACACACACACACACACACACACTCACACGCATACAAAAACACACACACGCACAAATAAACATCCTAAAAACGTATAAGTAGCAAGTAAAATTCTATTTCTTTGTAATTTAAACTAAACATTAATCTAGTTATATTGAAAAGGTAAGCCCTAGGTACGGACTTTATATGCAATAAACGTCGAAAGAGTAGAAATTTCAAAAGTAAAACTTTAGTTTTGTTGTATTTATTTCTTAAAATCATTTAAAAATTTCATAAAAAACTTAAGCAATTAAAACAAATTTGTGTACTAATTAAACAGAGAGTCAAAAAATTATAGGTATTTTAAAGGTTTATTTAATATGCTATGTAATTTAGAATTGAATCATTTGGTACAAATAGCGTAAAAATATGAGACAAAGACAGGTAGCAATATACAGTGTTTAAAGCAGTATTTATAGTGTGACATGTATAAATGAAAAACTGGTTAAGAGCGTTTCAATCGTTGCATTAGAAAAATTGTGTTGCTTTAAGTCAATAAACAGAGAAGTGCAATTGCAATTCGTGGAATTCCTAAAGAAGTCATTATAAAAATTGTTTCTTGTCAAACTCTTTTCAAAACTTCCCTAGGTATTAAAAGTATTTTTATATTTAGAGATACATCGCTCACAATGCAATAACAAAAAGAAAATGCAGTCCTGTGAATTGTAACGTAAAAATGATACATTTGTTGATACAAAAAAACCTTTATAACCGATTCGATAGCCTGAATAACTTCTTCGGATGGTTATAAATAAACTCCGAAAATAAAAGCTAGAATCGACCTCACCCGTAAAGTTACAGGTAGAACGTTTTTATTTGCTCAATCAGGACGATAGATCGGGCCTACAGCCATCTAACATCCCTAAAGGTACAAATATAAAGTACTCCCAGGAAACTAAATATTATTGATATTAGGGGAAAATCACTTAGAGTCGCCTCTCATAAGTTGGATCAGACGAGTCTAACCAGGTTTAATTGGGGTAATATTCTTTCCGTAGACTAAGCTATTTCTAGATCGCACACAAAGCTCTATTGAGTATTGTCCCCAACAAAGTAGTGTATTTGGTATTATCGTGACTTCCGATTGAAAAACGATGAATTATCCGCCATGAAACCCGATTAATAGACCCCTTAAAAGAACTTTTTAGTACAAATCGTATCGAAACTTCTTAGACTTATTTGAATTCAAAATTCAGTCTGTTAATAATAAACACATCGTGATCACATTGCAAATTGTGAATGTGCTGTATATTTATGAGACAGGAATACAAAGCAGTAACATATCAATCTTTCATTCTAGCCTTATCGGCTTACGCTCTACAAGGGTTTTTACATTTTACAACTTGCCTAATGTCGGGAGAAAGCGTGATGCATATACTTAGACAAGGATTCACCCGCAGCCCGTATATCAGCTTTGTAGTTAGAACTCTTTCCTTTCTCTCCCTCCCAAAGTAATGTATATTGATTATTATTATTTAAAATCGAAGTTTTTTATTTATTTCAAATCCTACAAAGTGTATAGATATTACCTGGTTTTAATAAAATTTGTGAATTCACCTGGTAACTTTCTGCAAATAATATAGTCAATCTTGCCTTACATCAGTAGCATTGAATTATTTTTAATTGCAAAAAATTAATAAAATCTTTTATTTTACGGGAATTTATGGTATTTTTCTAATTTTCTAATGGTATTTTTCAAGCCTACGGTTATTTTAATTTTCTAAAAATTTATATGTTAAAATATCCATTACCGTGATGGTCAACATTATTATGAAACAATTTGTTAAAAGGCTTTCCTTTTCCCTAAATAGGCGATGGGCTTGAACAACTTGGCTTAACTTACATATCGAAATTAAAAATAATAGCTAATCATCATACCAACTCAAAAATTATCAGCATATTTTTTTTAATTTCGAATCAGTTGATATATTATATTAAGATAATGTAATTGTTAATATCTGCTTTAAGTTTCGCTACCATTGCTTGAGGGCTGTGTCTCGCGATATTGGCAAAGGAAACCTAAGTTAGATATTACAGGTAACATTTTCGGCTAAAAAGGTAGTTTAAAAATCGCTAAACCAGTTACTATCGTAAAGCTTGATTTTACAATAATATCCTAAATAATATTGACTTGATTGTAATAGTAAAAATTCCATATTGTCAACATATGGCACTAAATAAAAAAAAAACATTGCAATACGATAAGAGAAACTTTATTACACTCACATATACGAAACCTAGAATAGGATTGCTCAAAATATAAATAAAACGGGATGGGTATAATATAAAACTAGCAACAACCTAGAACACAACAAAAATGAAAATGTTAAACTCGAATTACCGCGAATATTCAAACCAAACTGTACAGATTGCAAAATGTTTCATTAGTGAAACATGCCACTGCTTTCAACAAATATTCTTCGCGCATACACTCTATTAAATTTGAATGACTTACAAATCAATTTTTAATAACGACATAATAGAAACAGACAACCCTTATAAAAACACTAAATAAAGCCTATAAACTCTTCACATCAACAAAAAGGACCAACAAGCTAAAGTAATTGGAAATTTACGGATTTCGAAATACATGAAATTAAAGTAAATTACATGAATAAGCATTTTTAAATAACATAGACATTTAGACTAAAAATATAATTCCTGGGTTTTAAACTGCTTTCCAATAACGATTCTACACACTGATACTAATCGATTACCGTGACCAAAAGTTTATCAACCATTGTATTTTTTTATAAATTTACTCTCAAACTATTAGCACGTCAAGTAAGATGAATTGCAATTGCTTCGCAGATCTTCGTCGAGAATAAAATCCAATGAATACTAAATCGTCAAGCGAGTAATTAAGAGCAATCGGACAAGTCAAACGTACTTTTTTGTCACAATAACCAAACCGTTTTCCTGCATTACTTTCTAAAAATCATTACTGATAAAACAGAATACTTGACTGTAGGATGAGCAGGACTAATTTAAACATTGATGGAAAAACTTTAAAAATTACTAAAGAATACAAATATCTTAGACTAACATTGGACTGAAAATAGACACGATAGAAGAAACATATTGCAGAAAATAGGAATATAGTGCAATATTACAAATTAACTAAATTCATTATAATGAAATTAGTTCGAAAATATATTAAAATCCACTTATTTGCAACACTCGTGGAAAGTACTGTTGTAACTGGTCTGAAGTCTGAACATTGAATAATAACATACAGAAACCAATAAATGCAATGGAAAAAAGGTTTTAGAGAAGATGATGTAGATACAAATCACAAGATCATGGAAGAACGGACAGAATGAAAGAAATCATGAATGAGGAACATCACTTACAGCCATCATGGAAAGACTGTAGCTTTTCTGGCATGGTCATATGAGTCGAATGACGGAACCATATATTGCCTTTAAAAACTTGTAAACGAACCCTAAAAGACGATGGAGGGAAGGTAGACCAACGTAATCATGCTATAATGGAATGAGAATAGCTACGAACAGAAGAAATATCATCATAGAAGAAGAAGAGGATTTATGTTAAAACCAGAAACAATAAAATTCAGATTTCGAATAAAGGCCAATAATGGTGTGATAAATCGCCGGATATATACGATTTCGGCGTTTTTGTATATTTTACTCTAAGACTTTCTATTAGAAAAACCTTGTAGATTTCATATAATTAATTATATTACTGAAACGTATTTTCAATGCCATTGCCAAACCAATATAAATCAAAAACCAACAGTTTATATATATATAACAATGTCATCGACAGATTTTGTTTTGAAATATTGCACATAATAAGATACTAAAGGAATGAATTATGAATTATATTTTAAGAGTAAAAGTTTCATTACCCTTAATACAATTTACGTAATCCCAAAGCTATATAATTTGTTAAAACCATAATAATTTGGAATTTTCCATTCATAAGTTGCTTCCGAAACCTATGGTTTCTCGATTATTTCCTTGCAGTCTGGTTACAGTGCCTGAATTTTCCTGTAAAGACTGATCTAAAGCCGGCGTTAAAAATGCTGGGTTTATTACGGTGAAAATATATTCAAATCAACGTCATCACCGCTGTTAGCGTAATGCATAAATGAATATATTAAAATGCCTGTCTGCTTTAACTCAACAACTTTTATTTATTTTTGCTTTAAATCTGTCTAACTGTAGTATGCTAAAACTAACAATAGTCTATTGTGAAACAGAGTTAAATAACTTTTAGAATATGGATCCCTACAGCCTATAAAGGACTTAGCCGTTATTCCGAAGTGATCAAAGAGAAAAGTAAAAGTTGCAAATTATATTTAGAAAATTTATAACATACATATTTATTTTTGAAACTATTCGCTATGTTATAAATGAACCTGTGATAGTTATCCATATTAGGAAAAGCAAACATTATATATATTTTGAGCAAAATGTCCTCCAACAATGGGCTTGAGGTAGAGACAAATATGCCTGCCATCGCTTACGCCTATCAAGTCGACGAGATATGGTCATAATCTTCTCTCCGTTATTTCTATAAACGTTATTTCGCTGCGGACGTTTCGCCACGGCCGGTTCGCCGCGGCCGTTTCGCCGCAACCCCGTTTTGCCGCAAGCCCGTTCCGCCGCTAGCCTGTTTAGCCGATAGCCAATTTTTTGTATAATGTTTCTACCTCAAAAATGGCGTACAGTTAGAAGTTAAAAAAAAAATTTCAACCCAAAATACTTATAATTTCTCCACGCTTAGTTATAGTTTAGCTTAGCAGTATTACCTGATTCTTATTTCTGTTTTGTATATAAGATGTTTGTCACACATTTCATAAACACATTAACCTTTGAGTAAATTAATTCTCCGAATTTAAATATCAAGTACTAATCCGGTGGTTACTTTCGACTGTAGAATCTCATTATTCTACTACTATTCACGAAGTACCTGAATAACGGTAAATGACCAACAGCGGGTGATTAAGGCTCATTATCGGATAACTAATTTCGTTTGATAAATTGTTTGCTGCCTAATGAAATTTCCCAGAATTTATCCAGATAATGATGAATTGGGAAATTTATTGACAACGAATGTTTTACAAAAATTATACATATTTAAAAATAATGTGAAAAATACAATTTAATTTACAACAGAAAAATACTTATTTTAGGGAGGCTGCTTCCGCTTCTCTGCGTCGTTGCCGTCGCCATGCCCGCTGCTTATTGCGCCACCGGCGTTTAGACCTGAGATCCTTTTCCTCCTCGTTCATCATGAGGTCTTCATACATCTCGATTTGGCCGACTGCAAGGTCTTTGTCCGGGATGCAGACTCCCGGAGCTAGGACGAGCTCAGTTATTTCCTTAAACGAAGTATCGAGCTCGTCGCGTGGGATCAGCTCAGTACACGTGTCGTCGGCTTCTTCGGAGTCCCAGAAGAAGTACTTCCTCTTCAACTCCTCGACACGTGCCGGCTTGGTCTTCAGCCGACGTCGGCGACGCCACACTCTCTCCCAGCCGGTAGCCACAGCAGCGGGATCCTCCCTGTATTCCGTGTTGCGGTACTTCCTCTTACGAGGGGGAGCAGCCTTCTTTGATACCGCAACAGTATCCGGCGGCGACGACAACGACACAGCCTCTTTGCTGTCCGCAGGTGTTGGCGGCAGCACCTCGGGGGAGACTAAGGACTAAGGACTAATCGAGTAGTAAATTTTGAAAATATACCATTAATAATTTACCTGGAGGATATTAGGTTTATGCAACTGGTTTATCGATAACTAGGGGTAATTATTTGTTTCTGGTGAACTCAAAACATTAGTAAGAAAGTGGGGATTATAGTTTACCTATAGGCTATAAAGGGATGTATATATAAATAAAATTCATAACTAATTTGCTAACCCTAATGTGAATACGCATTAGCTTAGTGGTATTAGTAAACAATGGAACAAGTAGTTCTTGAATCTAAGTGTGGTCAGCAGAAGTTTGCTGATGATGGGTTTCTATACGTATTTGAGAGAATGTCCAGTGATGGAATAGTGTAGTTTTGGCGATGTGAAAGAAGAAAAGAGTGTAAAGCCAGAATTCACGTTGACAATGGCAACGTCATAAAACATAGCCTATTAATATTCATGCGCACAGTGCCAATCCAGAAAAAATTGAAGCTGTAGAGCGGATTGTTAATATGAAGAAGAGAACTGAAGAAACAATGGAATCAACATCGCAAGTAATATATAACTCTATCCAGAATAACAGTGACGGATGCAGAAAGTAATTACAAGAAAAAGAGTTGATGAATCATCTGCTCCGCGAGTCCTATGGCATTGGAAACCTTAGATATTCCAGAATCATACAGGAGGTACAGCATCAGAGAAGGCGAGTTCGAAAATTTCCTTTTACACGATAGCGGACCAAATGAAGACAGGATTTTAATTTTTGGACGACAAAATAACTTGGCCGCGCTTACAGCCTGTAGCGCATTGTTTGTGGACGGTACTTTCAAAATCTCTCCGAATCTGTTTTCCCAGCTATACACTATCTCCGGATTAAAACATGCTGGAATTCTTCCTATAGTTTACGCCATTCTTCCCAATAAGAAGAAAACAACATATGATAGACCTTTCCAACAATTTCGAATACTGATGCCTAATCTATAACCACGCAGCGTAAATTGTGAATTCGAGTTGGCAGCATTACAAAGTTTATCTGAAAACTTTCCTAATACACGCATTAGTGGCTGTTTTTTCCATTTAGCTCAGAACCTTAAATACATTTATCATCTGCAAGACGTTTAAATTCCTACACTACGCTAATTTTGCGCTTCAAGCCCGAATGATTACGTGTTTGGCTTTTGTTCCTATGGACGACTTGGAGCAAGCTCTTGAGGAACTAGGAAATACAATGCCACTAGAACTACAACCCATTCTTGATTGGTTCGAAGATAACTATATTGGGAGAAGGAATCAATGACGGCAGTGGAAATGGACGTCGCCAACCCACTTTTCCCCATAAAATGTGGAACGTTTATGAGACAACATTTCAAGGTGAAGACAGTACTCACGCTGAAGCGGCTCATAGACGATTACTAGTAGAACTTGCGATGGCAAGCCCCACGATTTGGAAATTTATCGAAAGTGCAACATGGAAGAGATCTCGAACATCTTGTCGCAGGAAGAAATCCACCGCAAAAATTAAAAAAGTATAGGGATGCAGATGAGAGAATTCGACGGATTGTTGAAACATACAACAATAGAAATATGGTGGAGTTTCTTCGTGGATTAGGTCACAATTTTGAGATGATATGAAACAAGTTATTATTATCAAAAATATGGAATGAATTATATATAAAAAAAAGTGAAAAAAATAAATAGAAAACAAAAAAATTAAAAAAACAAAATATTTGAAAAACAAAAAAAACTTTTAAGCACGCCAGAAAGTTGCTGCCAGTCACAAGCCTCGGAAAAAGTGTGAGGAAAGTTTTTTTTCTTTTGACATAGAAAATTATTAGAAGTGAAAATTCAATATCAATCCGTACATGTATTAATTAAAACTTTCAAACCTTCCTGTATGTGTGAGGATTACATAGGTAGTCGTCTCTTCAATTAATAAGTAAGGTTCTCGCGGCGAACCGGCTGCGGCGAAACGTTCTAGATCCCTCGATTCATTGTAGATTATTCAAATGACTTTTTTGAAAATTAAAATTTTACTTCTATGAAACGGTAAAGTGGCTTTTCTTTCCCTTTAAAAGATAATGAAGCAAATGAATACACAAAATGTGTAATAGATTTCTTCTAACGTTGGAGATTGAAGCGATGTGGTTCTCATCTGCTGTATCTCGTTAGTTTGACAGACCTGTCAATCCTTTATTAGTGTCTACACTACTTCTGCAGTCTGCAGCTTTGTATCTTTGCACCTAATTGAAAAGGATTGAAGCAGAACTATGGAGACCCTGAAGAAACCTATAGTAATTATGAAGAAATAATATATCCTCGCGTAATTACCAGAGCAAATAAAAGTTATAAATGCTTTATGATCTAGTGGACGTTATATCGGAAAACTAAAACTTGAAATTATTAATGTTACATTAGAAACAATTTCAAGTTAATGTAAAGTCTACATGTATATATGGGGGAGGGAAAGCGATGTCAGATAGCATGTACCACTTTGAGGATGAAACACTCGATTAGACGGGAGGCTTTGGTAGTCCTGTCAGCTGCATATATTCCTACTTTATCTAGAGAGCATCCATAGATAATTAGTGTCCTAAAAATATGGAAAAGTTTTGCAATATTAACTACCATAAATTTCTAAATAGAATTTGTAATTCTAATTTTGATGAAATACTTATTTTATATTGAGATACTCAGTTTTAACTTAATACAACTTTACTAAATAGACTAGTTTTGAAGACGTACTGCCACAAGCTTACACGGACAGACAGCGTAAGTCCGTCTCTGAGGATGACGGCACCGATACTAAAACCAGTCTCTATATTGCTGTAACCATTTAACAATTTATATGTTATTTATTTACTAACGTACGTGTTACGTATTTATATCTCGGCGTATGAAATAATTAATATTTATGGATTTATTATTGATAGGTCTGTTACCTCATCCACCTATTTCCCTTTTTTAGGCTACTTTGCTAAATTTCTCTTGATGTGTTTAACATCCCTTATATTCTCCTTGAATCCCATTTCGTCTTGAATCTCCTTTGGACTACTACCAGCCTGACTGAAAGAATATACCACTCCGGAAATGATGCTGGGGCCCTGGAACTCCACTTTGGAATTTGACTGGTGAACACTTAATAATTCCGAAGCTGACTTTAACTTTAATTTGTTTAGCGATGGTAATAATTTACATTATTGTACAAAATAGAACCCTTTCTAGTAGTTCCTGAAGACAAACATCGATGGTGAATATACCTGAAATCGTCATTCATTGTATCGTGGCAAGCGCTAGAACTATGAACCTAGCCTTGCATTTTAAACTTTACGTACAGATTTCCTTAAACATCCAGGGTAACACCCAGATAAATATTTTTGATTAGCCGCTTTGTGCCCCCAGCACGTAGTGTTATATATTCTCAAAGGATATTACAACATTGTTACTTTGACAACCAATGACAGTGTCTGTACACCATATCTTTATCCTCATAGGTCGGTTGTGCAAACTAATCTTGAACAGAACTTTGCAAATCGCTATTCATCTTTCTTATACAGGAAACTCATATAAATTGACTTTCATATTACTATTTTAATTTAAATATTAACAATTGTTCCATGATTTTCAGTTCGTCCTCTTTGAAACGAATTGTTGACTCCTACGATATTTTTTGTCCTGTTATCAACCTTCTGTTGGTTCATATTAAATGTTCTTTAGTAAAACTTTTAATTAATCGGTTTGAATTAGCCTCACAGTATCCATGGGTATTTATATAATTTACTAATTCATTATGAGATATTTTTTAAATTATTGTTTACAATATTGTATACTTTTTGTTCTATACTTCCTTTTTAATTGTTGGGTATTATATATTAATATACCCTTGCTATTGGTGTACTCTATAAATTACGTATATTTTTATAACATTTGATTTATTAATCATACTAGACACTTTTTCTAGGCCTAGAGATTTTGATTCAGACATTTACATTTTATTTAAATTTAGTTGTTTTTTTTTTGACTCAAACCTTCTTTCAAGCCACTTGTTTTACACAGAATATAACTTTTAAACCTATTTAGGCCTAGTTTGATTCAAACCATTACTAGCATAGTGAAGAATGAATTATTTCTAGCGACATTTAGTTTTAAACAGGCTAAAATCACTGACTAAACGCATATACTCTAAATACCACGCCCGTACACACATATATACACAAACCCAAACCACTATATACAAATGTTATCTGTTATAAACACATCAATTAGCTAATTAACATTAAAACGTAATTAAAAGTATCCGGATAGGATTGATGTGTATTTAAATAAAAGTAGCTATAAAGTTTACATGCCTTAGCTAAACGAAAAATAATTAAAAACATACACAAAACTCTAAAATTAATAATATATTTCCCATACGCGTTTCAATGACCAAGTCATCATCATCAGTGAGTGTTACTACTAAAAACTCTAACTTACAACTCCCCAACAATTTAGAGTTTGTAGTAGTAACACTCGCTGATGATGATGACTTGGTCATTGAACTGCATATGAGAAATAAATGATTAATTTGTGAGTTTTGTTTATGTTTTTATTTATTTTTAACTTAACCTCACAAGCTAAGCTCAAATCATATTTGCTTTGCTAAACGGTTGATAAGAGGTTCTTTTCTTGTTATATGTGAAAGGATTGCCACATACTGTAGATAGTGGAAATATTTCACGTTAGGAATGATATAACAAACTCGCTTTAATGAAATTTATTAATAATATTTTAATCCAGGCATGCCTATCCGGATAATTTATATCTAGATTGTAATGGAATATTTTGTAAATAACTGTAATATAAATGTATCTTAACAAATCCTTGGTCAATTAAAATTTTTTTATATTGTTATTGTGTTTTAATACTTTCTAATTAAAAAAAAAAAAAAAAATACAAATCCGATTATTGATGTCGTTTCATTTAGGATGCTATCTTCTGTAGACATACTATTTCTGCAATTATGATGATAATAACCGAAATGTGCAATAGCTATAACTCTTAGTCACTGCTTGGGAAGATATATAACAAAACCTATACAGTTTAATATTTAAAAAAATATTACGAAAAAATATTATTAAAAATTTCTTTTATAACAAACAAATCAATTTTATTGACTGTATATTAAAGACAAAAAACATTATTTTTACTTACATAGATTGTTATAAACCAATGACGGTAATAAGTAAGCAATAAAAGAAAATCGTTTGTGCTTGAGCAAGTCATATCTAGCTGGAGCCGTCGATTGCTCTAACCCCATTCCGACAAAGTAAATGATGCCAAACACAAATTGAAGTCACTTAATGTATTGCCAACCTGAATCTAAAAGCATTGCTCACAACTCCTCATAATTTTATAGTTATCGACACAGATCCGTAGTTTAACTTATAAATCATAACATTGTACATCAACATACGAAGCACTTTAAAGGCATTTATTGACGAGAATTATTTATTTCATAAGCTTCAGCGTGTATCCATAAAGTTTGAAACAATTTAAATTAATTAATAAATAGTTCTGTTTAATTACCATTTTAAATGGCCCAGTTTTACACATGCTCTTGTATTTCACATGTATATATATATATATATATATATATATATATATATATATATATATATATATATATATATATATTGTAATGTCATTTTATTATAATTCTTTAATTCTCCAAAATGTATTATTTCCTTTAATAAAATTTCTCAGTTATTTAGTTCAAGGTAGGTTAGTAAATTTTCTAATTTGTCCTAAGAGAAATAAATATTCTAGAACTTTCTTTTTAATAACAAGTTTAATGTAACAAACAAATGTCTTAGCATTTATAAATTCTATTAATAAATTAGAACTTTCTGATCTTTTTTAAAGTTTTATAAATTTGCTATAAGTGTCCTCTATTATAATAAGTCTTAATACTCTAAATTTTATCTCCCTTTTGGCAGCAACAGTTTTTATTTGATTTAAGCTTAAAATTATTTGTCTTTCTTTCTGCAGACAAAACAATATAGCAAGTAACTACTTCTCGGTAGTATAGTACTTTACTTCACTAATCTTTAGTGTGTGGCTCATAAACACTAGTGCCTTTTTCTCCCCATCTTCATTTATCTTGTAAATGTGTCCTCCTATGGCATATTCACTGGCATCTGTTTGTACATAAAATATTTTCCTATAATCTGGGTATATAAGTACAATTGTTTTCAAAAATTTCTTCTTTAATTCTGTAAAATTCCGCACTTCCTCTTCTTTCTAAATAAACTTGTTTTTATTACCTAATAATTTTAACAATGGCTGCACAAATTCTAAATATTTGTCTATAAGTTTATTATAATAATTAGCCATTCCAATGAAACCTTTTAATTGTCGATGATTTTTCGACGTTGGAAATTCTAATATGGCTGTAACTTTTTCTTCATCTATTTTTATTCCATCTGTAGGGAATCTATACCCCAAGAATGCAATATCTTTCCTACAGAATCCGGACTTGTCAGATTTTATGGTCCTGTTGTGTTTTAGAATGGTTTGAAATATTTTTTTTATATGTTTCTTATGCTCCTCAAATGTTTCAGACGTGCAGACTATGTCATCTACATATGTCACAGTTAATCTTCTAAATCTTCCTTCATAATGCTGTCCATAGCTCTTGTCAATTTTTCTAATGATGGCTTCAATCCATAGGGTGTAACAACAAACTGGTATGTTTTCCCTCTAGGTTGAAAAGCAGTATATCTTCTGGATTCCTTCTCTAATTCAACCTGCCAGAAACTGTTCGTGAGGTACATTGTACTTAACCACTTAACCTTCTTGGCCCTATGTAAAATTTCATTTAAGCCACTATAACATTCATAATCAGGATTTATAATTTCATTTAATTTTCGTGCGTCTAAACATTATCTAACTTTTCCATTTGCTTTAATCACTGGGACTATTGGGTTAATATATGGGCTAGTACTCCTTTCAATTATACCTAACCTTAACATCTTTTCTATTTCTTCATGTACCTGATCTTGGTATTTTGTAGGAATTGGGTTATTTCGCTGGTAAAATGGTACATCTTCTCTAACTTTGATTGTGTGTTTATATCTAGTGCAGAAACCGGGCTGGTCTGAAAATACTCCTTTTTTTCTCTCTATTAAATCACTCATCTCCGGTTTCTGTTCCTCAGTTACCTCTTCGTTTACTATTCTTTCCCAAACATCACTTTTTTTTATCTCTCCATTATCTTGTATAATTTTAACATAATTTTGCCTCTGGTTTCCAAAAGTTTCAAATTCTTCCCACTTTTCCATTTCATCCATTCCGTTCTGTTCCTCATAACTCAATTTCTGTTCCATCTCATTTTCAAAATTATTCATCTCCCCATTAAATTTTATCTGCCAATCTATACTCATTTTTGACTTATATAATTGGTTTTCATATTTAAATCCTATCTCCCATTTTCCAAAATCGTTTTGCCTCCACATCCATTAACATATCCGTACCTATAATAAATTTTCTCAATAAGCCTGGTACCACTAAGCATTGAAACGGATATTTAACCCCTCCAATTTCTCCTATTACCATTATCATTTTATTAATCTTTTTAGTCTTCTTATTAGTTGCGGTTCATATTGTTCAATTTTTTATTGGCAGTTTTTCCATTTTACCTATTTTATTTTTATTTTCCAATATCCAGCTCTCCTGGATACATGTCACATTACTGCCTGTGTATATCAATGCCTGTAAACTTGTTTCCTTTATTTTAATTTCTATTTCTGGGTGTCTTACTTTCTTATCAATTCCTAAATTATAATTTCGCTCCTCATCCTCCTGTTCTTAAAATTTCCAATTTATAAGTGCATTATTTATAATTAAATTATTAATATAGTTGGAGCTCTTAATAATTTTCATTACTGGCAACCTCATTTGTTCATCTTGATGCCCCTTTTTCTGATCCAAGGCGACGATCTAAATTCTATCTCTCTTTTGCCAGCAACAGTTTTTATTTGTTTTAGTCTAAATTGATTTTATTTTAGTTTTGCACAATCTCTCTTAATCTCGGGTTATCTGGTAGGTTTTAAATTTTGAATAATGAAAACTTATTTGGCACTCTAAAATACAAGAGCAAAAGAAAATCTAAGCTATACAATTTTATAAATTATGTTACAGATTAATTTATTTCTATGTAAAATTGTACCTTAATGTGTTTATGTCTAAATGTTTTTCATAGTTTGATTTTATAAAAAATTCACTGGTTTCTTTTTTTTATAAATGTCTGATTACAAAATTTCCAAAGTATAGGAATGGATCTAGCCTAGATACTTAAGTGTTGTAGATTGTAGATTCCACTTTTCTTCCTTTATTAAAATATTTAATAAAATTTTTCTAAATAAATAGTTTCAATTAATTTTCTTGAAAGTATTTGTAACAGTTAATTGAATTCGAGACTAATACCCCCGCACTAAGTTTAAATTCGTGAAAGTTTATTGGCCAATTCTGAGGTACGTCTGTCTTGTTCGAGTATGTTTGTACAACTGATGGGACGCCAAGCCAAGCATTTAAAAATGACTAAACTATCTATATCTCTTTTTTATCGTTGTTACCGGCTTTACGGATGCTGTATTCATTGCGTTTGGCACATTTCATGTTCTTAATAACTGCATTTTTTTTTCTTTGCACGTAACTGCATTTAAATATTATTTTTTCCGACTGCGTGTTGTCAGCTGTTGTCTTCATAATGAGCGCGCACCTCACTGAATACCAGCCTTCCTGGCCTGGTCAATTTGTGCAATCTAAACTGTTCTACCTTCTTAATACTTAAAGGCTTTTACTTTTATTTACATGGTTTTAGTGTTCTTTTCAAACTGTTACACATTAAATTGTTTCTATTATATTGTTTTTTTATAGTGGTTATTGTTCTAAACTTGTGATTACATGTTACGATTTTCCCGTGCGCATTCTTCTTAATAACTTAGTTTAGGTTATGTTTACATTATTTTTTTTCATAATTTGGTTTTTTTAAGGTTTGAATTTACTTACACAATTTATATTTGCTATTCCAAAATGTTACAATATATATATATATATATATATATATATATATATATATATATATATATATATTTAAAAACAATGTTCTATCTGGGTCGTTAACTTGACTTTAATGATATGACTACATATTCATACCAATAAATAAGTATTGTTTTTTATAAAACCTTTCCCGTTCTATTCTAGTCATCAAGTAAAAGATATATAAGAACGCTAATTCTTCAACTTTATAAATCTATACAACTAAGGACATAGTGAGAAAAGCATGTAAAGTAAATAAAAGAGGTAATCACGTGAAAATGTATATATCTGTAGAACAATAGAACGATTGTGCACGAGTGACGTAATCCTTAAAGTTTGTGTAAGTGAGGCCAGCGAGGCTGTCCATATGGCATTAATACTTCTAATTTTACAATTCCAGAGAAACATAATGCCCCTCTCTTAGACCAAATTTCATCACTCTATTCTATTTCCTTCTCGGGATTGTAACTAATATAGGCACATATTTATGAACCTGGCCACTAAGCAACATTGATGACGTAGATAAAACACAAAAAATGTGAGAGTCCATTATATCCAAAGAGGACATCCTCATTGTAATCCTAATTAGTAATCAAAACTTTTTCTTTATTGTTCTTAGGGGGCTATACTTATATACACTGATCGCCTAAAAAAATCACAGCTCATTTAAGTGACTATAACCAAAACGACTGATCGTCTATCAACATATAACACAAGACCGTTATAGGCGACCGTATTAATATTGAATAATTGGCTTAAAAAAAACATTAAACCTGTACAGGTTAATATGATTATAATTGACTAATCGCCTAACTAACAATCCAACAACGAAAATTCCTTTTAGGTGACCAAATTAGAATTGAATGATCGGCTTAATATAAAATAGAGAAAAGGTGTAGGCTATATAATCGGTTTCATAGTTCTTGTATTAAACAGAAAACGATGTGACTATCCACAACCGTAGAGTCTAACTGGGCATCGTATACAAATTGTCACTTAAATTATCTTTGTGTTTTCAAGTGTTGAATATATTGAATTTTAATTTATCCTAAATTTCAAAAATACTCGTACATTTCCAACTTACATTTCGAAACTTAATATAGAAATGTCAATTTTTCAAATCTGTATTATAATGTTGCAATATTCTGATATTTGAAACCGCTAATAATAAACTATTGGGGTGAAGTACTATTGATAAACTGTCAACGGTCAGATTTATTATATTTCAAACGAAAATAAATAGTTTGTGACAATTATTGGTGCAGTTTGATATAGCATTAGTTCGTTAAATAATTGTGAGATATGTCCTTTAGTGAAACGTTAATTAACTGTGCAATAGGATTTACAACGGCAACATTATGAAAAAGAGAAGTGCATAGTTTTCGACAATTGGATAACAATTCCAAAATGTGTTAATATTTAGGAATGTTTTTCGGGATCTTTTACAAAAAAACTGATTTATCGTCGATTGATAGGTATTGAAATATTATACTTTAAATATAGAAACTTTCACCAAGAAAAAAATATTTTTAAAAGGCGTAAATAAGAAATAGAATAAAACTCACATTATTTTTCGAACAACAAGCAAGACCTCGTCATAAATAGAATCGCGCTTGTTTAAAACTCGAGTATTCTCTATTAAACAAAATGATATGCTACGTTAAAATTTGACTGTTTTACAAATAACAAAATGTTCATTAAAATATGAATATGTTTAGAAAAAGCAGAAAAAGATAAATTTATAAATATCCGATTTTTTAATATTCAGATGTATTACTTGAAATTACATTCCCAACAAGAAGAAAGTAATTTTGAATATACTAAAATATAAATAAAGTTTAGAATTTGAAAAAGTACAATCAGTAAATCCACTCAGCAACACATTCGAAACTGTACAACCTGAATGTTTCTGAATAAAACCGATAATTGTATTACAGTATTATTCTATGTAGCTAAATTGCAATATAATTCAAAACTCTATGGTAAGGGTAGGTTTAGTGATAATGGAAAAAACCCACTAGTGTAAACTAGTCACGTCGCAATAAACGTTTTCAGTTCGACAAACAATCATCTTACGCAGGTAACAGGATGTTTTTCGTTATAAAGAAACTTATAATAACCGAGCTATCTGTATCTAAATTTTGATACAGCTTTATAATAATGTAAATTAATACTAAAATTTCGAAACAATTAAATTATATGAGAATATGTTTCAACAGTGCGTGTGTGTTAGTATGATAATAATAAACTATTTAATCACAAATTATGGCTGGGATATTTAGATTAGCTTCTTCTTGTTCAGAATTTATTGTTAATTACGTGGACTATATGTATAAAAAAAGGCAAAGGTAGATCGTAGATAGAATAAGTCGTAGATAGAATGCCTTACAGTACCTAGAAAAGGTTATTTTATGATAAATTTGTATTCATTGCAAAAAAGTTTTCTTTCTTGAGTAACGTATTTAAACCACGTTTTTAGTGTATACCATAGATGCACAGACTTTTATGGGTAGCATAAATGGCAACAACTTGGCTATAGAATAAATAAGGCCTTTGAAGCAAAACCTCCAGATAGGTTAAAAGCTTTATTACCATTTAAAAGTATTGAAACAACCAACTTTTGTGACAAAAAGTAAAACGAAAATGTATTTTATAGGAATATTATCAAATAACCTCATTTTTGTAACCATTGTTACTTTATTACGTTTATAATATAGGGGTAACATAGATTAAAACAGAGAATGTTTACTTACTTACTTAATTAATAATAGTAAGAAGAGATTAATATATTTTTATTAAAGTTATTAGTTTTGCCAAACGCATATGACTTGTTATGGGTTTCCCTAATTTTAGGTTTTTATGATATTTGTATGTGTTTAGACAAAGAAAGCCATTGCTACTCTGTGACTGCCGGATCCAACAGTAGTTTCTGCCACTTTGTTTTTCTAAATAAATATGCAACATTAGCTGCTACTACTCATTCTAATCTGTGTTTGAAAATAATTACACCGGTTGTATATTTAAATAATGGAATATTTATGCCCCTTGAGCAAGTAGAACATTCTGCATTTAACGTGAACTATTTTATGTGAGAATAAAATATCCCATTCGTTCCAGCCGAAACTTTGCGGTAGGAAACACTAAAAGGGTGCAGAACTTTTAGAAAATGTTACCGATTATGTAGTTCAACCCCATCCAGAATTTGTTTACCTAATCATACTTTACAGAGCCTTAAAACCCTGTCAAGTCAACGTCAGTAGTCAGTGACTTGTCTTTCCCATTACATAAACGTCTCTTCCTGCCTACATCTCGAACGTTTCCAATTCTTTTTTTCATTTTTATTGATAGAATGCTGGGATAGACCTTTACGTTAACGTAAACTTACCAGAATTTAATCCACGTTTTCTTTATTCCGGAAAATTATAAGGTTTCATGTAGAATACTCATTTTATTTGAGTTGAATTTAAAATCTAGTAGCCATTTTATTACAATATGCTGTGTTAATAAAATGTCATTTGAATTGAATCGGCTTTTTTAATAAAATCAGACATTTTTATTTAATCAGACGTTCGAATCGAATAAACTATTGTAATTCAATTAAACTTACGTGTGCCAATATAATTACTCCTTCTAGTAAACTAAGTAATGGATTTAAAAAATTAAGCACACATTTAATTTAACCTGTAGTTTTAATATTTATGCTGCTACGCAAATTAATATAATACAAGGCAATGTATCATCTGTTATGATTTAATTAGATTTTTGAATAAAATTAATTATTTAAATAGATTGAGCTGTAGGCTTACTTACAACCAAATTTGCTATCCCCTAATCTATTACAACCCTTCCATATTATTCACAGATGAAAGTTTGTATGTGAACAATTACTTAATTTTTGTCATTGTATGCAGTAATAAATTAGTTTGATACAAAGCTTGACATCAAGAACAAAAAATGATGTCACCAAACTTCTTTAAATATATATAAGCTGTCCCTAAACATTTAGCTTCTTTTATTATGACAAATACTTTATCGAAATGTGTCATGAATCCGAAAGTGTAACTACTTTCGTATATACTTATTTTACATATATTTTTGGAGGATTTTCGGTTGTTTGTATAAGGTAAAAGAAATTTAAATTTTATTGCATTATTTCTAACGACTACATTTTAACAACTAATATTCTTTGAATGTAGATAAAAAACAAAGTACATATTTATAGTTTTTTTATTGCCAAAACTTTTTAAATGAAAAAACCTTAATATAGGCCTACATTTCTTTAGACATTTGATTGAACGAAGTATTTGAATAAAAAGTCAATTCATTTTACCAAAAAAAGCTTATTTTTAAAGTCAATGAGTAATATGTTTTACATTGATATAACTCAGGTATAATCGTACAGTAAATTTGTAAAAGCTTTGGTATTGCATTTAAGGCCAGTTACATACCAGTACCTATGATCATGTTCTGACGTTATTTATGTGGTTCTCATTTCAAACAAGATTATCGAATCTGCGCATCTACAAGGCATACTATGATAAAGAGGAAGATCATCACGGCCTCTAGCATGTCTAACGTACAGTATAGGATCATCCTGGCATCTAGTATGTCTAAGGTGGCACCACCAATACACTCTGTACGGAAGAGGATCATACAGGAATCTAGCATGTCTAAGATGATATTTGCAGCATACTCTGGTACAGAAAGGATGATCCCGGCATCTGCCATGTACAGAGATATTGTGATAGGTTATGGATTGGTAGATGTCCTTACGGAGCACTTGTCTTAGCGCATGCACTAACATAGGTCTTTACGCGAATGTTTTTATGGAGCTATTGTGCTACGGTATGATATTGTAGCTGTCTTCACGGGGCTATGATGATAGGTAAAATCCATTGACTTTACGTAACTATTGGCTTAGGTCAGGCATTTGTAGATGTCTATGCGTAGCTATTGCCGTTGGCCATTAGCTGATAGAGGTAATTATATACTTTGGTCAAGGGTTGGTAACAGATTTTACGTAGCTATTGTTAAGTGGTAGCTATCGTTTAGGGGGTTCTGCCTTTACGTAGCTATTGAGACTGGGCAAGCATTGATAGCTGTTTTACCACTCTAAGCTGGCTTTACCTATGGTCTTGCTTAACCTAACGGATGACTCCAAGGTAGCTTTACCTAAGACCTGACTTCGGGGTGACTTTACCTAGGGCCTACCTCAAAGCTAGCTTCACCTAAGATTTGATGGAGGTATTTTAGTCAGTATGCTGTAACTGGTACAACATACCTGGACAATATGTGTAAAGGCCTTGGCGGTTTCTACATAGCTATTTTGGTATGCGTTGGTGGCTATAATTATGTCTAAGGCATAGATCATAAAGGCTTTTGCCGATGCCTTCACTAACCATAGCCCATTTGACCTCGGTGTAGATGTTGGTTGATTAGCGTAAGTTTTTCATCTTTGATTAGCTGAAACGTTTATCTGGCCTTCACCAGCCATACCCTAAATGAACTTGGTGTCAATGTCGTTCGTTTGAACTTCGTGTATGTTGGTCGGTTAAACTTAGCGTAATGTTGTTTAGTTGAAACGTTGGCCATTTGATCTAGCTCTGTTGTCAGGCTAGGTATCTGTTGTCTAGCTATGTATAAGTTGTCTAGCTATGTAGCCTATGGTTAGGCCAGGTATCTGTTGTCGGGGTATGGGTTACACCTAGGATTACTCATGCATTGTCGCAGATCTGTGTCTATGGGTAACAGGCTTAGCATAGTATGTGGGTTTACATACATAACACAGAATGTAGGCTAACTATATGCATTACCCAAGCCATGCATTGGATATTATGTGTTAACTTGTGTTCAAGCCTCTCATCGGATACTATTTGATAACCCATAGTCAGGCTATGCATTGGATATTTTGTGTTACCTTGTAGTCAGGCTATGCATCAGATTCTATGTGTTAACCATTAGCTAGGTTACGCATCGGATATTTGTGTTACCTTGTTACTTTTTATTCAAGCTTCTCATCGGATACTATTTGTTAACCTATAGTCAAGCTATGCAGCGGATACTGTGTGTTACCCCTAGTCAAGCCATTCATCGGATACTATGTGATACGCATTAGCCTAGCTATGCAACAGGTACTGTGTGTTATCCATTAGCTAAGCTACGTATCGGATACTGTGTGTTAACCATAGTCAAACTAACCATTAGTTATCCACTAGCCTAGCTATGCTTTGGATAGCATTTGTTAACCATTAGTCAATCTATACCTCGGATACCATGTGCCAACCCTAGTCAGTCTATGCATCGGGTACTATTTGTTAATCATTAGCCTAGCTAACCAACAGGTACTATTTAATAACCATTAGCCAGACTATGCAATGAATATTATGTGTTAGTTTGTAATCAACCTATTCTACGGATACTATGAGATAAACCTTAGTCAATCTACTCATCGGATATTGTTTGTTAAACCCTAGTCAGCCCGGGCATAGGATATTTTGTGTTAACTTGTAGTCAATCTATGCATCGGATATTATGTGTTAGTTTGTAATCAACCTACTCATCGGATACTATGTGATAATCATAGTCAAGCTATGCTTTGGATACTGTTTGTTAAACCATACTCAAGCTATGCATTGGGTACTACATGATGAACATTAGCCTGGCTATGCACTGGAGATTATGTGTTGGGCTATAGTCAAGCTACTTATCGGATACTATATGTTAACCCATATTTAAAAATAACTATTAGTTAACCATTAGCCCAGCTATATGTTGGTCATTAGCCAGGACATGCATTGGATGTGTTAACCATTAGTCAGGCAACACATCGGATATTCCATAGCCAGGCTCAGCATCGGCTACTATGTGCTAACCATTAGCGAGGCTATGCACCGGATATTATGTGTTGGGGCATACTATGAGTTAATGATTAGCCAGGCTAGTGTTTCTTTCCAGCTGACTTTTGAAATGACATGAGTGACTATATCTATACCGTACATAATTGATAAGCCAATTTTGGGGGGTTTATGCTTATTTAGCGAGGCTATGCACCGGATATTATGTGTTGGGGCATACTATGTGTTAATGATTAGCCAGGCTAGTGTTTCTTTCCAGCTGACTTTTGAAATGACATGTGTGACTATATCTAGACCATACATAATTAATAAGCCAATTTTGGGGGGTTTATGCTTATTTAGCGAGGCTATGCACCGGATATTGTGTGTTGGGGCATACTATGTGTTAATGATTAGCCAGGCTATGTATCAGGTATTATGTGGTAATTTGTGGGCAGCTTGTAGGATAGTGTGTGACAACCATTAGCTAAACTATGCACTGGATATAATGTGTTATACTTTGTAGCCCATGTCTTCTTAGCATAATATCTATGCAGGCTGACACACATATATGTTTAACACATTATGTATTCTATTATGTATTTAGGCTTAACATAGTATGATAGCATGCATAATGGCTTAGCATAATATTTATTTGGTTTACACGCATCTTTATTTACCACACTATATAGGGCAGTCACGTATTCAGGTTTAAAATAGTATTTATATACTATGTAGAATAGCATCCATGTTGGTTAGCATAGTATTTATGTGGGTTTACACGCATATCTGTTTAGCACAGTATGTAGGCTTAGCATATTATTTATGTAGGTTTACAAGCATATTTGTTTAACACACTATATAAGCTATCATTCATCCTGGCTTAACATATTATATAGGCCTATGTGGGTAACGGGGTTATTTGCCTAATACAGGATGTATATAGGTTAACCTGCATATTGGTTTAACAGCGTATATATGGCTATTTAGAGTATATTGCATGCTGGTTTAACATAGTATATATGCCTGAATGTTGGCTTAGCATTGTATGTATATAGGTTGCGTAACTTTTTTTTTAAACTATATTTTAATATTTGTTGACCGTCATCTACGTGGGCGTGATATGTCATGCATTGGTGGCTATACCATATAGTACTCCCCATATTATACGGTTGCTTGCCCGAGGCTCTACCTGATAGAAGGGCTTTACCTAAGGTAGGATTTACCTTACATAGAAGAGGTGTAAATGTGTGTGTCAGGCGCAGATCATAAAGGTTTTGACCAGTGGTTTACCGACATAGCAGGCCTATGTATGGATTCATGTATGTCGGCTTAGCATAGTATGCATGTAGGCTTAAATGCATATTTGTGTAACACATTATGTGTACTATCATGTATGTAGGCTTAACGTGGTACATACGCCTATGTATGATAGCTTGCATGTTGGCTTAGCATCGTTTAAGAATCGTTTTATATCATAAATTTATTCACGTTTTGTGATAGGTCTCATTATTAGTGTTTCTCCATATATACCTTTATATCTAGATACATTTACAGCTATAGGATATATCCATTGAGGCTATTTGATTATTTACACTGATTTCTGATTATATATGTAGGCCTTGGTATGCCGATAGTACATAGTAAATCGATACAGTAATCAAAACATAAACACGCTTAGATTCAGAACGACACAGCCGTGCGGGTTTTAAGCTTGCTATAGCGGTCACCGGATGCCTTTGCGGTTTTAAGATAATGTGTTATCTCTGCAGGTTTGTACATGTCTAGCTTTACACGGTCACCGGCTATGTTGGCCAAACGTATTCCCTCAATCGATAAGGCTTTATTGCATTGTTTATTAATTTAGTAGCATAGACAAGTTTTGAGTTTGGCAATCATAGCCCCTTGCCCCGCATCAGCCATATCATTTAGGGATAGAACACTCTAGTTAGGGTGGGCCTACTTCATGCATAGAGTCGCTCGAACGCGGATACGTCATCAAATATATTAAATCTTTACGCGGGCTTGATAGGTTATGCATTGGTAGATGTACCCTATAGTACCTCCCATATTATACGGTTGCCTGCCTGAGGATCAACCTGAGGAGGTGAAAATAGCTGAGATCATAAGGGGTTTGGCCTGTGGTTTACAGACATAGTAGGCCCATGTATGTTGGCCTAGCATAGTATGTATGTAGGCTTGCACACATATGTATGTATTGGTTTAACACATTATGTGGGCTATCATATATATATTGGCTTAACATGGTATATAAGCCTTCACGTCTTACAGCGATTGTGTTGCGTAAGCCTACCGGGCCCTTGCGTTGTGATTGGTCGATTTAACTTGTTGAATAATTGAACTCGGTGTATAATTGTTGGTCGATTAAAATTAGCGTTTAGTTGGAGCGTTGGTCGTTTGATCTAACCGATCATTTTTTGACAATTTCACATATTATTTGATAACCACCCCACATGATGCCAGATTCCTGGGTTACCTAGGTTGGCTTTTACACAAGACCATGATCCGTGTTAGCTTTACCCGCTCCTAGGCGGTGTTACCTCAAGCGCGGTTTCGGGAGTGACTTTTACCTAGGACACCGATCAATTTTGGCAATCTGAAAACAGATGAATCCACCCACACAGCCTACACTTATGGACTTTATACATATCCCGTACGGTCATTTGATCCAAACGATCAATTTTCGGCAATTTCATATTTTATTTAAACACTACCCCTAGGTGAACCCGCCCCCGCAGCAGCCCGTACTGGACTCTAGACATATCCCATACTGTCTGTTGATCCAACCGATCGTTTATTGGCAATTTCATATTTTATTCAAAAACTACCCCTAGGTGAAACTACCCCCTACCGTAGCGATAATACACTCTAGACTCACCCTATCGGTCAAGACACATTTTTCCAAAATTTTTTCGAAAACTACCCCCACCCCCCAATCCACCCCCGGAGCTACCCCCGGAGATGGTCCTGAACGTAGCTGAAGACACCCCCCACACGTAGGTTAGGTTAGGTTGGATCCATTTTGACTAGCTTAGGTTAGTAGGTTAGAATTTATTTTTTTCGAAAAACTACCCCCTACCCCTCTAAACGTGGTCGAAACCACCCCCAAGGCTAGGATCAAGGCCGCGACGACCTGGCGCATCATCCAAAACTACCCCAATAGTCCTAGGTTACGTACAGGCCGAGTTAGGGGTAGTTGTCCCAAAGGTGGGTACAATCTACTTAAATGTAATATTTTGAATATAAATTGGTTTTTTAAATTAAATCTCCTTTACAAACATAAACGAGACTTTAATGTAACCTGTCTTTAATAGAGCTATTAAACAGACAGCCAGTCTGCCTGAGTCAATAGCTAGATACAATTCGTTAAACAAAAAATTGACAAAGCGAGTCTCTGTAAATACAAGTGGATAATGGTAGTAAAGTTTTTTAAATAGGTCAATTCACACCACGACCCCATGTACAATAACCGGTGGGTTACAAGTTGCGTCAATCTGCTTAATGTTATAATTTGCTTTTTTCTAGTAAATTTTGAGGATGTTTTTAAACTATATTTAATGATTTTAAATTGTACATTCTTTCATCTATATAGGCTTTTTTTGTACTCGTAGTTAACGGAGATTCGGTAGTGTTCAAAAAAATGAGCTTAAAGATACATTTGTTGTACAACAAAATTTAAGAAAAATAGCCAAAGATAATAAAAATAAAGCAGACCCTATAAATCTAATTGATAAGATGGATGTAACAAAGGAATTTGAGGCAATAGAATCTAAATTTAATGGTTTATTACAAATGTGTAGTAACTTAAATGCTGATGGTAGAGCTGTAGATGTAATAAGAGCAGAAAATAAATTAATACATTTAAGATTATAGTAATAAATTCCATTAAAATCCATAAATTTTGAAAATGTAAGCAAAAAAAAGTAATACATCATAAAAGCATTGCATTTAAATTCAAATAAATTAATAATTTGGAAAAATCTAAATATTATACAGATAGGTATATATGTTCACGAATTTTAAAAACAGCAGTAAAAGGCAATTGCTTGAAACTTAAAACAGAAATAATAATGTTACTTATGATAAATGTCAAATTGAATGTTCACTTATTGTAATGTGCTATTAGATACTGGTCATTCCATAAAGTTATTAAATGAGGAATAAAATAGAGAACTGTTAAAACAACAAAATTAGTAAAAAAAAATGTCAACAGATTAGTTACAGTGTCTGCAGCAAACAACTCAGTGATTTTATTAAAAGGAAATTGTATTATAAAAATAAATTAAGACATTTTTAATAGCATAAATAGTTAATTGTAAAATGGTGTCAGGTATTACGTTATCTAAGAAAACGGTTTGGGTGTAGATATTTCAAAAACTCATGTTATTTTTATTTGAAACCAAATGTTTTGTGTAAGAATAAATAATGGTTACAAATAACAAAAGTTGTATAGGGAACAATATAAATTCTGAGAAAATTCGTAGTGTTTATTACGTGAAAAAGAGCCAGTTAAATGTTTTTTTGGTGGTACAGTAATTTAAAAGTTTTTATATTTTAAAATTTAAATGTTAAGTACTGAACGTATGGAGTTTGTATTAACTTACAAATGTCCAGAGATCTCCAATGAGATAGTCAAAATTGAAATTATGCCAGCTAGGAAATAATTGTTTGTGTATAGCAAAGGAGAAATTAACAAGGAAAGTAGGAGTGTATCTTTGTAAGGAACTTAACACACCGCCACAAATAAATTTATTAGTCAAGAGTGAACCTTGATATATAATTAACGCTTACACGCGATTGACTGGACTATAATCTCAAAAACACACAAAAATAACATAATTCCGTGACACATAGGAATAAGAATAAACACTATGGCCAAATTGTATATAAATGTGCAAACCTAGGATCCGTTTAATTTTACTTCTTACTTCAAATTTTAAATAATGAAAAGAATATTGAGTTTTTTTACAAACAATATTATTTAAATGAATTTTTGTTTGACATATAAACTTTTGAGAGTAATGAGAAAATTAACTGCTTTGTTTACCATCTTGCTAGGAATGTAATTTAAAATTCTATTATGGGATTTAATTTTAAAACTTAAGTTATTAGAGTTTCAAAGTATGTGATTTGAATTCCAAGAAGAGAAAACTATAAGATGTACCAGAATACTGTAAGATATAACAACTCAGATTATAAAACAATTATTTTTACGTGCCTAGTTTTGTATAATAGTATAAATTGTAAAGGCAATAAGGATTGCTAAATAATTAATTCTCAGATGCAAGTATTCAAGTGTTAGACAGGCAAGGTTGGCCTAAACTTTTACCTTACAGGAAACAATTCATTTCCCACGCCTTAGTGTGTGCGATGTGGGAATGGTAAAGTGCAAAAAACAGGAAGTATCCAAAACAAAAAGTTAGAAACATATCGTGTGTCAGGAAATGGTTTTTGAAGGAAATAGGGACATACAGTTATTTTGGTAAACAGGCATTAAAATAATATATCATTATTAAACATCTTTAAAACTATAGCATGTGCAATGGAAGAATGCACAATGTCATTGGCAATCCCTTGAGATAGATATAGATTTTAAATTGTACTAATGTTTATTTTGTGTGTAAAAACGAAACATTTTCTTTAGCTCGACAAGAGGAAGTCTGTGACATGTTTCCTATTTCTTATTGCAACTAAGTATACATGATAATTTTTGTTTTTTAGTAAATGTAAAATCGGTTTTGCTTTGAAAAATATTTGTTCTTTGAAAGTGTTTCATCGACGAAGCTAGCAGGAAATTCCCAGGGACGTTTCTGAATGCATGGGGCCAGGTAATTCCAAATTCACGTGCTAAATTTCTGTGGGAACTAGCGTTGAGCACTCTCTCGCAACACGTCGCAGAGGAAGTAGCACAATGGGCTAGCAATCGAAAAAAATTTCATAAAACTTTTAATAATGTAATTGTCTAAATTAAATTAAAACGGAAAATATTATTGGAGGCTTTGTTACGTATAGTTTGTTGTTTCAAAATTTAAATACGTTATGAAAGTGAACTGTTGTAAATATTAAATGTTTTAACAAAGTTATGTGAGTGTTAGTGATTGCCAAAGGTATATTTGAAATTTAATGTTTTAAAAATATTTTTGGTTTTAACGAAATCAGTAATTATAAAATACCAGAATGCATTAAACATAGCTTTGTCAGAGAACATTTTCAAAGACGTAAACTTAAATATTTTAATTGGTTAATTAATAAAGAGCAATAAATAAATTATAAAATAAATGTAATATTTAGAATATAAATTGGTTTTGAAAATTAAATCCTTTTTATAAACATAAACGCGAATTTAATTTAACATGTCTTTGATAGATCTATTAAACAGACATAAAATCTGCCTGAGTTAATAGATAAATACAATTGTTTAGACAAACAAATAATCCGGCGAGTCTCTGTAACTACAAGTGGATAAAGGGAATTAATGCTTTTTAAGTCATTTCACACCATGACCCCATTTACAACTATTCTGGGGGGGGGGGGGTACAAGCTTTATATATATATATATATATATATATATATATATATATATATATATATATATATATATATATATATATATATATTCAGGATATCATTAAATATGCTTTAAATGTCTTGAAATATTTCCATTTCGACATACTTATTATTATTAATTGAATACATTATTACTGATTACGATAATAACGTAGGAACAGGCTCCTGATAGAAAGCAATGATCAATGAAAGACCAACACCGCAGACAATACATCTTGTAATCACGCCTTGTTGGCCTCTTTGTAATTAGAGTTTCCAAAACGCGCAATTCGAGCGTCTAGGAAGGGTGAATTATTTCTCTGTGATTATCGCTCGGTATCCTTGCCTTTTTATACTCTTGTAATTCTGTTTTGTTTATAAACATCACGGAATTCCACCAAGCTCATAGTTTTCATGATGAATAAATGATAAACGACTTAGTTAGGCGTACTTCATTGTACAATGAATTTAGAACTCTAGTAATACCTCAACCTAACCTTACAGCCAGGTATATATTAGGCTACAATTATAAGAAGTTTATAACGTTGAGTAGTAAGAATTGAAATTCCCTTAATGTTACACACACAGGCACACACTCATGTACACACACATATTCCACATGGAAAATGTAAAAAAGTATGTATGTTAAAAGATATGTGTTAATGGCAAGTGTTGGCGATGTAACTATTCTACCTGCCTCTTACCCTCGCTGCTAATAGCACCTAACTAAGGGAGCAACTGCTATAGGTAAAACTACAATAAACATGACACAAGGTCGAAGTACATAACGGGTCCGCGTATAGGTTTCAAATAGGGTTGAGTGATATATAGCGACAAATCATTTAGTAACAAGACCAAAATAAAATAAAGTATATTAGACTATATTGCTTTACGACTACCGAAAAGAACAAAAATCACATGAACATCTTCTATGGTCTGTAAATAAAATTATTAGACCTATAAATTTTACGTTTTAAAATAGAACACAAAAAATCTTTAAGAAACTTATAAATATTAATATTTATAATATGTCTTCGTAATAATTTGTTCAGGTAAACGGTTTAATTTAAGTATTTAATTAACTCAATACAAAAACCAATTTAAATTTTAATTAAATCTAATTTTAATAAAACCGTCAGGCAAGTATATTGAATTTAGTTAACAATTGAGAGATTAAAATTGTACACAAATTTAGGAAAATGAACAAATTGATTAGCTAGTCAAATACATATATTTTTTGTTTAGGAAATAAACCAATTCCCAAAAAGTCGCCAATGATATAGCTTACTAAATATATAGCCAATACTTGACTCGGTAATTAACGACTTTGTTAATTTCCCTAAGATTGCTTCAAGTATAATAACAACAATAATATCAATAAATCTATGCATTTGCCTATCGATATTTGCAGGGTTATTGTTTTTTTTAACATGTATAAAAGTTACTGTGAGAAAACTGCTACTAACTTTGGACAATTCAGCACTAAAACGGTTTCTATAATTTCGGATAATTCAACCTATGATAACGACAGTACTGATAGACTACGTGTGAATAACGTAGTAGGCTACATAAAATTAATTGCCTGAAGTGAGATGCCTCTTATGTGAGTGAGACTAAAAGACAGATTTATGTTCGTATACGCGAACATGAGAATAGTTGTAAGATGGACAAACTCTTGTGTTTTCCATCAACATAGTAAAAGCTTAAGTCATAAATTTGATTTTGAAAATTTTATTATACTGGATAATGAGTCCAACTGAAGAAAAACGACTTATTTTCAAATAGTTCTTAATAACTTACAAACGAATGGTATCAATAATAAAATGATTTTAATAAGTTATGTTGAATGTATAAGCCATTGTTACATGAATTAAAAACATTAATGAATCTTTAATGGTGGTTGTATGATTAAAATTTTGTTGTTTTATGATTTTGTGTATGGTGTATTTTGTTTAGGTGTTTTTTATATGTGCATATTGTTGTTCTCTCAGATTACACTACTTAATTACAATTTAGATAAAAATTCTAACTCTCATCACCTTCGTGGGTTATTTTATTAGTTTTTTAACAAAGATTTACTGAATTTTTTAAAGTTTTAATTTTTTAATGTACTTGTATTTTACTGCCTATTTACAATGCATTTAAAATTGTTTTCAGACTTGATAAGGGGAAGGGATTAGTTGATGTAATGTTGCACGAAACAAATAAACTTTTTCCTCGATAGTCAACCGGGTTATCATGTACTCTATAGTTATCGCAAGTCCTCAAATAAACATGAATAGAAACATAATCTAAAGCAGTATTTGCAAAAATTCTGTTTTTCTTCTAGACAATGAAATAGTATTATACTACTATAACAATATACAACAATATCTAAATATATATATATATATATATATATATATATATATATATATATATATATATCATTTGATTACTACCTTATTTACAATATTTATCTTCATTTAACAAAAATATATTTTAAACTTTTTGTATCTCTTTCTATCGCCTTTTCTATTGATTTCATTTTCGGAGAATTTATTTACAGTGTTTAAATTTAAATAGTGTCGGAATAAATGTATTAGGATTATTAAAAACTGATTTAAAATCAAATCATAAGTATATTAACTTTGAAGTAAAAAGAAATAACAATTTGCACTCAATACCTAAAGAGTAGCGTTTTAACTTTTGTTGACATTATTTATATTTAATAACAGCTACTAAATCTTTTTAAGCACTGACTTACAAAACACTAACTTTCTATTTAGGGCTATCTTCTCTTAACTTGAAATAAACTCATTTCCTTCCCTTCCTGCTACTCTCTTTATGGATGCAACTTTTTATAATCTACTTACTTTTATCCTAACAAAGAAAAAGCTTTTAAACAAAGATAATAAAGCGAACATAAAGTTGTTCCAGAAGTAAAGCATTACGTCTAAACGTCACGTTTCACTCGCACTGTACCTCCACTCTTCTTGCCTTAGGTTGTGAAACATTAATTAATTATTCTGTCATGATGTTTTGCGTAATGAAATAAACCTAGTACAAGCGGTAAACCCAAAGCGTGTGTTTATGTTGTGCGCGTGAAAATACAGGTATAGAAAAACTATTGTAACACATATACGTAGGCTCAGTTATTTGTATTATTAAGAACTATAAGCCTTGGGTAGACGATTCAACAATCAGATGGTCACATGTGGACGGAAAAATTAAAGTGGGTATTTGTAGGTCAATCGATAATCCTCTTAAATATTATTGCCCTTAAAGGCTAGAAGTACGGAAAAGTAAAGACTTCAGAAAAGATTACTATCCTCTTTTGAGCGGCCGGCTAAAAGCAGAAGACTTGGGTTTGGGTGTGTATTCGGTTTGGTTTCCTATCCCTCCGTTTCACCAGTAGAGTAGAAAACATTTATACTGGTAAACATTGATTGTTGCTGAAATAGTGAACCGTTCTCATTCGATTGTGAATAATCAAATTAGAGATATTGTTAGCACTAATAGTACAAAACCTATCCCAACACACACTCATATCATTTATGTGTATGTATATGTATATATATATATATATATATATATATATATATATATATATATATATATATGATGCTAGTACAAACGGAATGTATTTACTCTGGATATGATTTACTCAATTAACCAAAGTGCGTACAACTTCCTGAATGGACAATATTTATACTCCTCTTGATAAATAAAAATTACCAAAGTTTGAACACGTATGTATTTTGCTGAGTCGGTCTGTTAACTGAAGCTTTTCCCGTTCCTTCCTTCTTTTTGATACCACATTCTATATCTGAGTGAGAATTAAACCATTTACAAGTTCCTGTCTGTTGTTTGTACAGCTAATTTGTTTGTACCTGTCTGGAAACTGAAGCATTAGTTCATTTTGGCATTTTTTAGGGGTATTCAGTCCAATAACAATCTCCCAGACATTAAACAATCCTTTTAGTATTTGTGATTTTGTAAAATTTAATTAATTTGTAAATGCAGTTCTTAGGTAATTTGTTCTTTATATCATGCGATTCTTATACTCTGATTTCATTGTTGTTGAACATTTTAATTTGTATTTAGCTGTTACGTCATTGAATTTCATTTCTTAAATTATTTTTGTTTTAATGGAGCATTCAATTTTGTTTGTTAGCCAGTATCGAATTTAATCTGAAAACAAAGGTAATCACTCTTGGATCGAGTTTTGTGTCGGGAATTTTATTCTACAAAAATTAATGAGAAAGTGGTAATACTTGATAATTCAGAAAGAAATATTTTGCTTAAGACAATAAAAAAAAACAAATTTAGTATTTTTATTCTTGATCAACTGCTCATTTTTGGACGGACATTTTCTATTATAAAACGTATTGATAACTTGGGTAAGAATCGTTGGATAAGTATTAAGTATTTAAGTTGTAGAATACTTTATGTCAGAATACTTCGGTACTCCATCGAAGGTTAGTTTTCACTTTCTCAGAGTAATAAACACACGTTATACATTTGTAAATTACATATTACAAATTTTGAATTAAGAAAGTGAAATAACAGTGCTAAGTAGGGTCTACTAGTTCCGTTACAATCATGGTATCGGTAACAATAGTTAGTATTGTTATGTAAAGAGCGTTACAGGCTCAAGCTGCTTTTCCTTTAATCTAAGTAGAAATTGATTGATACCAAAGTATTATTTTTTTTTAATTACAATAATATAAAATGTATCTGGCTATGGGTAACAATAGTTTGTAATGTTGCATAAAGAGTTTTAATACTTATTTAGAGACGCAATAATTCATTAAACGACTTTCTCGATAGAATTCATTTCTGTTCAATTTACCCTTAGCTGCTATTGCCTCTCATTTAAATACTTTTTGATTATTAACAAAGGAATAATGCTTTTGTAATACAATAACATCCAATACTTTTACTTTTGAAATTAAAGACAATGTTTCAGTTTCGTTTCATTTAAAAGCGTGGTCTTTACATGGCAGAGAGTTTTTGTAAGCTAATATAGGCTCATCATTTGTGATGTGCTTTTAAGTAAGGGACACCTGATGACGTTACGTTCAGCAAACGCAACATGTGGCTTCGACAGAGGGACTCCAGAAACCAGCCAACAATGGACTCTTTTCCATGGGGATATATTAATAGTGTTGAACAGTACTATGGTAATGAGCGAATTAGTTATTTGCAAGTTACGTCATTACTTATTCCATCGGGTCCTATATAATGATCTTTTAGAGTCATTTTATGCAACGACAGAAAGGCAGCTTATTTTTAATCCGCGAAAAGCCCTTACTATTAGATTAAATCTAACATTTTTAGTTGCTCTGAAAAAATTATTTTATCTATTTTGTCTGTGATTGTGCTTCTAAATATGCTTTCTCGATGATGTTGGTCGTCTACTATCCCACCCTCGAGCATATAGTAGGATTGAGGG
The DNA here is from genome assembly GCA_036971475.1 of Prosapia bicincta. NCBI lineage: Eukaryota > Metazoa > Arthropoda > Insecta > Hemiptera > Cercopidae > Prosapia > Prosapia bicincta. The sequence continues at coordinate 183,417,738 of JBAIZL010000001.1, forward strand.
GTAACCATGGGGGAGAGATGTATCAGTCGTCGCCAATGTTAGGGACAGCCAACATGTTCGAGCGAGTAATTGTGTAACTGTTATTGCTCTAATTGTTTTTTTTTATCATTTTTCATATAAATATGCCGTAAAGGTTTTTCATATATATTGTTTGTATATCAATGACCAAGTTTAAATATTTCTATATTGTATAGAATTGAAACTTATAATTTCAAACACATTGATAACAATTATTACAAATGTTAGATTTGCCCTAACGGGCGAGTCATCCCAGGCGATTTTATAGAGCGAGCATCTCCGTACAGTCAAAACAAACAAGAACTATGAAATATGAAGTTGTTATACTGGCTATGGACATAATTTCTCACTTAGTATGGTAATTAGCCATTGGTTCCAGTTAATATGGTGTGGTATATTAAATACAAACCTAACGTTTCATTAGATAAATGTTACTTAATAGTTCACAAGATCCAAAAAAGAAACGTCTATTCATGTTTTTGAAACGTATGTAAGAAAATGTTTTGTTGCACTTTATTCCTCAGAAAAAGATATTTTACATCGAAACAGTTTAAGAATTGTCCGAGACTTGTTGAATCTTGTAAATTTTGAATCAATGTATATAGCAGTTGAATTCACTGCCATGACAATCAACTAACGGCGTTCAGCGGTAATATGTTTGAGTACATGTTTCTGCCTTACCTCACTTTACAAAAGTGTCCTCTGAAACACAAGAAAAGAGGCACTCTAAAGAGAAAACACTTTCTAGTGTGTCGAGCGGCAAAAACATGTACCTAAAAATACACAAATATTCCTAATAGAAGTGAAAATGATATAATAAGACTTTCAGTGGTAATATTAGAATCCTTGAATTTTGTGGTCCATTTCGTTCGGTGAATCTTATTAATTACTTAAAACAATAGTTTATGACTATCCGCACTTTAAATTTAGTAAATTACTAACTAGTAAATTACTATAATTTACTAAATTTAAAGTTCCGATAGTCATAAACTATTGTTTTAAGTGATTAATTAGAATCATATTCCTGCAAGACTTGTGGTAACGCTTCCTTTCTAATTATCTAAATAGTTGTCCCATTATCTACTATAGTTATCCCATTAAACGAATTTTCAACTTGTATAACTATCTGGATGGTTTTTCCTTGAATTTATAGAATACTTTATATCAGAATACTGCAACAGAGGAAAATATTGAAATGCTGTGAAAGGCAGATACCGGTACTCAAATTTATACAAATATTTCTAACATAAATGAAGTTGAGTATAATAATTTCAGGGGTCTTACTCGAATTCTAAATGTGTGGTATCGTATCCTTTTTCAATGATTTAAATAGTTGTCCCATTACCTACAATTACCTAAACGCCCTTGGTAATAATTTTCTTCAGTCCTTCATAAATTACACATATAGGAGTGTATACGTGAAGAATATGAGACTAGACGTTTCAACAAGCAGTAAACTTTCTTGCACTGTCCTTTTGTGTTTTAAGAGTAATAGGTTGAACTTTCATGGGAAGTTTTTCTCAAGTCATTCTCTTACATAGATAGCCCTAAACAAACTTGATCTATGGCCATTGACAAAAGGCCCCTGAGATAGTTATTACTTCTCCAAACACATCTTTGTAACTCGAGAACTTTGCCTAAAACTCCACGCTCCAAAACCTTGCATTTTTCCTTGATGCAGGTTTTGAATTATATCTTCCTCACTTTGTTGTCACAACTTTTGGAGATATCTTCGCATTTCCCTCCACATGCACAATCCAAAGCTATCTTATGTCAAGTCAACATATTCTTTGTAGAGCCATGAATCTATGGCCAATGCTTTAAACTCTTTAAATTACGCCTAGCTCTCTCTCCATACTTTCGGTCTAAGGTGGCCCTAAAGACATTTCTCACTTCTCTATGACGTTACATACCTTACAGAAACAGTGTCTTTGTGTATGGGGCACACCCTTGGAGAGAGCACAATATTCCTATCTAAATATTTTTGATAGTAATTCTTAAGAAAAATTAAGTTTATAAATGATGAATCTTTCTAGTAATACACAAATTGTATTAATCAACACCTGTTACCCTTTCGATACCATGTTAACCTCATTAGTGAATTAACTAATGAATTAGTGTAGGTTAGTCATTGATGAGAATAACATGATTGCCGAAAAAAAGGTTATGATCAATATAATTTGTATATAAGATGTGCAAGTGTCCATTTCTTATAAACTTACTAATTCGTTTTATGGATTCAAATCGAGCAAAAAACACAAAACTAAACTAATCTAATTTATCATAATCAAAAACATTTTGCCAAAAGAAAGGCAGGATTTCATAAAATAACACTACCATTTGTATATTCAGAAATAACTAATGAAAGTTTTAATTATTCTACTAGAATTATCAGTTAGATTTCCTGTAGTAAACAACAAAATAGAATATATTATATGACAAACTTCAACATTTAATAAATGTTGAATACCTTTAAAAGATTACCATTATTATATGGTAAAATATGCGTTATAATTTTTAAATAAACATTAAATAGATGTTTATATTTAAAAAAAACATACTGAACTAAGAAAACTGATTGATACAAATATAAAAGGTATTATATTTTTAGCGATAGGTAAAGGAATTATTCTTAGTGTGGTACCACATTTAATCGAAGACGAGATCTGTTACCAGACCTGTAACAATGAGAACGTGGAATATAAATAAAAACTAACAAGTGTAGGAACCGCAGTGCGATACACACACACACACACACACACACACACACACATACACACACACACACACACACACACACACACACACACACATATATATATATATATATATATATATATATATATATATATATATATATATATATATATACTTTCGTATATAGTGCTATTTCAAAGTTTTCAAAGAATACATTTTTGTTTTAAATTGATATTTTACTTATGTGATCTTAAAATTAATTTTGGGTAAAAATGAGGGAAATGGTGACTGTTATACTCAGTTATTTTAATTGTTATTTTTAACATAGTTTATATTGTAAGAAAAATACTACTTCATTTCATTATATCCTTTGACCGAAACCTGAGTAAACTGTGTTTGTAAATATAAACGTGTTAGTATTTATCAAATATTAGCCCCTACTTCTGGATTTCAACTTTTAAAGTACTTTTCCTTCTTATTTAGAGTGTTTCCGTTTATTACGTTTTATGAAGATAAAAAAATAATTTGAAATGACATTACTTAATGTACCTATACAATTACTGTAATTTAAAAGTAAAAAAATCAGCTTTTTTGTTTCATCTGAAATGTTATTCCACATTATATATTTTTCAGAATTTATTAATTTTTAATGGTTTTTACAGACGTTGGTTAATTTAAAACAGGTTGGTGCATGTACTGCAGGACATTTATACATGTAAAATGTATTTGCCATATCCTACTGAATTGAAATTCTTCCATTTTCACTGGTTCGTCCTGTAAAAGCTCTCAACTAACTTCTATTTACTATCATTGGTACAAAGAATGAAACCATTTTTTTCTATAACGAAAAAGTAGTGTATGTATTCCCTGTGCGCTCACAAACTGGAATAAATTGTGTATGTAAAGTCTCATGTGCTGAAGGTGTTCCTTCCTGTACATAGCCCACCATATTGCATACGAAATTCTTCTTGAGGGTTACGGCATCATCAGGATATCTACTTGCGTTTGTTCATATTACGTTGTTACTTTCGTTTGCTCTTGATTTCATAGATTTCATAGTTAGAGGGACTACAATAATTATTTAGAACATATTTTTTTAAATATTTCTAGTTGCTTTTGTTTTTTTTTCATTTTCCCCATAGTCTCTAACCCAACTATTTTTATTTTCCTTAAAACATTTCGTGGAATTATTTAGAACATATTTTTTTAAATATTTCTAGCTGCCATTGTTTTTTTATTTTCCCTATAACCTGTACCCCAACTATTTTTATTTTCCTTAAAACATTTCGTGGAGTTATTTAGAACATATTTTTTTAATTATATCTAGTTGCCATTGTTTTTTTTTATTTTCCCCATAGCCTGTACCCCAAATATTTTTATTTTCCTTAAAACATTTCGTGGAATTATTTACAACATTTTTTTTTAATTAATTCTAGTTGCCATTGTTTTTTTTTATTTTCCCCATAGCCTGAACCCCAAATATTTTAATTTTCCTCTACAGGGTTTCCACTGGTTATTTAATAAATCTTTTACAACAAACCATAGGTAATTCCTAATTATAATATTCGATTTTCTTGAACATTGTCCTGTTAGACAAAGTTTCAGTAATTGTGACCCTCAGTTCTATCGTTATAACTTCCATAAGTTTATGTACCTCTTCTACTCACTGGTGTCATTTTCCAACTAGACGAACGTACACTGGTTACTTTTGATGTCCACTACTGCATTTACAATGTCGTCACGCGCAACTTGCATTCCATTTCTGTAATACTACTGCAATAATAAGTACTCGAAAGAAAATTATACGAAAGTTTATATTCTCCCTATATTTTAATTAAATTTTGGCACCTACTTTAAACAGGTAAACAGTAATACTGCCAGCCATTATATCGGATTATACCCCCTACAAAAAATGATTGGTATTTTTAAAGCTCGCTCAACAATGACTAACAAGCTGTCACCCGTTATCTCTAATTGTGACGTCACTGAACTCGTTAAGTCTTCATAAAATATTAGCATCAACTTTTATAATGACATATTTATCACTTCCGCAAATATATTAAAGAAATATAGAGGATGGATATTCACTGGGTTCGTTATAAATAACCTTTACACACACACACACACTGTGAACATTATTATGTTGTATAGTGTTAAAGTAAACTTCATTTTATAATTTAAAGCAAATTAATACAATTTTTTTTATTTGATTGCAAGACTATTACTAAGTAAATGTATGGTTTAAATATAGGATACTGTAAATAGAAATATTGATCTGGACAACAGTAAAATAAAAGTATAATGAAAAGCAAATTTTGAAGTAGGTAGCCTAATTGGAACTTTCGTTTCTTATGTCTTTCAACTTCCTATTATAAACACATTTTTATATAAGAAAACAAATACAAGCTGGTATAAATTTAGTCACATAATATCACAAATGTCTGATGATGTAAATTCCATTGTGTCTAGCCTTACAAGATAGCTGTCAAATAACACGTATCTTCAAGAAAGTTGTAGTTGTTCTAAGAAAATGAAAATCTGCATCTTTATGAGGAAAAATAAACGTGAATTATTACATTGATATTTTATTTTGGTACGGCAACTGTAATTACAAAATTTTTTAATTATTTCATTGTGCAAAAACACTAGAAACCTATATTTTTCAGTAATAGACGAGATTCGTACTAGATCAGTGCACTGTTCAGTGCTTTGAGTCACGATCAAAAAGAGGTTTCCTTATCAAATTATGTCAATAAAAAACAATGTTTAAGAAAAACTCAAGATATACAACATGAAAACTGAAGGAGTTATCACAAGTTTCTAATTATACAGGTAACATTCACCCCAAATTCTCGTAGCAAAACCATGACGGTAAAAATTTTACAATATGAAATTAATGCACGATTATGGTTTCGTGCAGTCACTGCATACCAAAGCGATAAAATTATTACCTCGTTGAATCAGAGAGAGAAGCAGTTGCAAAAATTATTGTAGATGTAATTCGTTGAAATTAATTCAAATAAATTTATTTCAGAACTCACAGCACATAGTATCTAAACAACATAACATTTACTAAAGTAAAGTTACATTTAATTCAGCAACTGATCAAAGTTGCCGGTTTTACCAAAAGTCGAAAGCTAACTATAAATTACAAGGCCATGAATACAAGTTTATAGCTATAAATGTATTGCTAGATGATTGCTACTACAATATTACTAATCCTAATTTTAAATGCCAGAAGAAGTAACACTTTATTGTTTGTTTTACCCAAGTGGTAAGATTTTAGTTATCCGTTATAGGCCTATAGTGTGTATTGTCCTGTATAACTATAGGTGTAATAGAAGGTGATCGAAAATCCAAACAAAGATAACTAATAATTTTCCGTCAACACTAATTACGTATATTAACCCTAATCATTCTTCTCGTTTATCTGGCATTCACTTGATATTTTTTGTTATTAAATAATGGAATTTGCACTGCTTGTGCTCGCCCTTGTCCAACCTTACAAAACCGTTGTTATCGAATGGTAGGTAATCGTTTGGCCATTAAAAATATTGAAACAAAAACTGTAACTGGTGATGCAGGAAATTCCCAAGAATAGAAATAAATAATATGTGTTATCACATTCCAAAAATATTTTTTAAATGTATAAAACCAAAACTAATCAAACTTGCAGTTCAATAAAAACTTTCAAAATGTTTTTCTATGGTACATTAATGAAGATATAGTGAGACTATATCTTTTAGTCACAGTTTTAACAATCTGAAAAACTCACTTTGAATTCTTGATTACTCTGAGATACGATTCCCTGACTAAACTTTGAATAAATTAAATCACAAAAGTCATGTACTTTCAATAGTATCGCCAGGCATCTAATTTGACTTTATGTCGCTTGCATCTAATCACAATATATTAAGATACTTACTCGTACATGCCTGAATCTCTATTTTTGCACCACCTATTTGGTTGGCTCCTTATGAACGCCTTGAAATGTTTTAAATGTAGTGTATCATTCCTTGTCTATTCTAATATTTAAGAGTTGAAACATTGCCACTGATGAAGAGAGTGCAATGGGAATAATCGTTTTCAATATTATCAGGCACGATTATCTGTATCCGATATTAGAAGAATCGCAAGAAGTAGATAGGATTGTGTTATGGGCATAAAGCTCTTGATATGGGATAAAAGATCTTGACAATTGAGGTCCGGATTACATAAAGGTAAGTTATTTTTCTTTTCAATTTACCATCCAAAAGTGAAAAAATAACAATATTACTACAGTTATTCAGACACCCAGAGAAGGATTAGGGTTTAGCGGTCTCGTAAGGTTTTGCAGAGTTAGTCACAAGATAAAGGATGAAGGTAGGCATTGGGAACAGGGCTTTTTGTATTGAGGCTGAAATTAAATAGAGGCGATTTAGATAGGTGAAGTGGCCTATAAGATTTGAGCAGATAAAAGTTCAAATTGGGTGAATGATTATTTATTGAAAGAGGAGTAAGTTACAAAATTACTTTCTTTAAATTGACTTTTCTATTGCTTTATGTTTGCTAAGATAGGTTGATACCTTTTCCACAACTTTTTTTTACGACCTAACAAATAACTAACATGGTTTTGACGGCTAAGAGAATGCTTAAATATGATTTGGAAGAGTAACATTATAATCTATATAAAATAAAAAGTATGAACAAATTAACATAAGCTTCAGTTAAAGCAAAACACATGAAATAAGTATAGAATTATTACAAATACTATTTTAACTGAGAGCTTCAAGAAATTAGTACTCATTATTAGGAGTATCTTAAGACTTTATATAAAATTGTATTACCATAAGCCAGAGTAAACCATAATGCGTCAAAAAACTAAAGAATTAATACAGTGTCTGAAAATACAGGTTCTAAAAATAAATTAAAGTTAGAACATAAATATAAAAAGTATTTTTAAGTGTAAAAGCATAAGACTTGTGACAAAAAAATCTAAATCTATTTACAAATGAATGAAATTAAAGTAAGAGTCTAGTTTGTTAATTTCTTTGTATACTAGATTGTAATTTTGTAATAGAAACCTCTGAAGATGATGACTTTGTCATCGAAATTTACATAAGGATTTAATCTTAGGTAACTTATTTTAGGTTTTTTGATTAATTTTTGGGTTTTGGGGTTTTTTCACCTATATTTTTGTAATATATTGTATCACTGTGCTCTTGATATTGTACAAAAAATGACTACTTTATATTTTTCTGAATAACTATGCAAACCCTGTATTTTTATCATAGTGTTGTATGATGCAACTAACTAGGGTTATGATATCTATTACAGTAATGGCGGGATAACAAAGCTCCCTTTAATGAAGAAATGTTGCTTTAGGAGCGAAATCGGTTTAATTATTATAGTTACTTAGGAATTTAAGGATGTTTAGTTGATTATGGCATCCCTCTCTATAACGTTACCATCACTTTACTATCTACTTTACCAATTAACAGATATACTCATTGTTATACAGCATTCATTGTATTCAAGGAAGAGAGTAGAAATGACCCCACTATGTGACAAAAAGTGGTGGGGGAAGTTGTCCTTGACGCAGTAACCTAAGCTAGCCAAAAGGCATCTAACCTAACCTACCCCTAGGGGAAGGGGGGTTCCCAGCTAGGTTCAGGACCTTCCCCGGGGGTTGCTCAGGATTCGGAGTTGGGGGTGTTTTTCGAAAAATTTGGAAAAATGTGTGTTACGTGTTGGTGTGAGTTAAGAGTGGATTTTGGCTAGATGTGGGGTGTGTCCACCAAGGGGTAGTTTTAAATAATAAATGAAATTGCCAAAAATCGATCATTTGGATCAAACAAGTAAACAACTGTATGCTGTATATTTAGAGCATGTGTTGGATAGATGCGGGGGTGCGTTCACCTGGGGGTAGTTTTAAATAATATATCAGAATGCCATAAATGGTCGGTGCCTGGAGTCGTGCTCGAGGTAAAGCCACCTAGGAGCAAGGCCTCAGGTAAAGCTAACATGGAGCAGGGCCTCACGTAAAGCCATCTCGAATGCCCTTAGGTAAAGTAACCCTGGATATCAAAAAATATATGAAATTTCCAAAAAATGATCGGTTAGATCAAATGACCAACGATCCAACTAAGCAACTATCTTACGCTAACTTTGACCGACCAACAATTATACATTGAGTTCATATAGTTGACAAGCTGTGCAAGAATCGACTTATCACATTGCAGGGGCACGGTAATGCAGTCAAAGAGAAGTCACTTAGATGGCCTGCAACCTACCACTAATCATGTGTTAGGGGTGAGTTTCGAGGGTCATGGGGGATAGATGTCATAGATTCCTAACCTAGTTCATCTTTAAGTGTTGTATGTGTTAGGAGTGTATGCTGGATATATGCAGGGTGGGTCAGGGGGTGGGGGTAGTTTCAAATAATAATAGATGAAAGCATCAAAAACTGATCGGTTGGATCAAATGACCAACGTTTCAACTAAACAACTGTCTTACGCTAAGTTTAACCGACCAATTTACACTCATTTCAATCGACCAACAAATACGTTATTTTCAAATAGTCAACTGTCTGTGCGGGGAATCGACCAAACACATTGCAGGGGCTTACAGGTGCCGAAAACCTCGCACACGGTCGCAGTAAGGCGTGGATACCCCAAGGTCTGAACGGTGTCATCTTCCGCTGATAATGAAGGACGCCTCTCATCTATGCATAACCTATCAAGATATCTACTATAAATATCTCTGTAATTGTGTAAATACTGACATATACGTGATGGACATCAGACGATCCATTGCGGCAGAGTTGCATAAGCCCGCAAGACGAAATTTCAAAACACGCAGAGTGCATTTATGAGGTATAGACGATTTATATCAAGCCGACTTGGTGGAAATGATTCCACACGCTAAAGACAACAACGGCTACAAGTACATACTGACCATGATAAACTGTTTGACTAAATTCGCAATTGCGCTACCGTTAAAATCAAAATCAGGGTCTGAAGTGGCTGCCGCGCTAGAACCTATTTTAAATATACACCCTAAGAAAAACTTTCAAACCGATCAAGGTAAAGAGTGGTTTAACAGTCATGTAGGTAAATTGATGAAAAAATACAAAATCAATCACTACACCACCTATTCCGATAAGAAGGCCTCGATAGTGAAACGCCTGAATCGTACATTAAAGGGGCGAATGTGGCGTGAATTTACTGCGCTAGGGACATATCATTCGCTGAATCGATTGAAAAAAATTGTCAACGCCTATAATAATACAGTTCACCCTACTATCGGCATGAAACCGAGACACGTGACTAGAAAACACGAGCAGATGTTGTTGGACAAGACACGAGGAGGAGCCGAGAGTAAGCCTAAAACGCCTAAATTTCAGATAGACGATAACGTCCGAATCTCAAAATACAAGAAAACCTTTACTAAGGGCTACTTGCCTAGTTGGACAAATTATTTGTTTTCTATTTACGCCGTCTTACCGACAGATCCTGTCACGTACATCTTACAAGACGGTTACGGCGAGATATTAAAAGGCAAATTTTACACTGAAGAAATGAGTAAATCAAAAGTAGGTTCGATTTACCTCGTGGAAAAAGTACTGCGTACAAAAGGCAATAGAATCTTTGTGAAATGGCTATGTTCCAACCATAAGGCCAAGCTCGTCCCAGGGGCAAAAGACCGCATGACGTCATTGGAAAAGTCATATGAGGCGCAATTGCTTGCACCAGAATACATGTTTCAAAAAAATAAATAAATATTATGATCGTCGCACAATTGACTCATTCTGGTTACGTCTTTCGAGATGCGTTTAGTGTTTGCTCCATATACGATGCAACTACATAACTTCGACGCGTATGTAGGTGAAAAGGAGAAACGAAGTCGACACAGTCCCCTATTGCCCAACACTATTAGAGCAATCGTGTGTAGTCCATCTAATTGTGGCAAAACAAATGTAATATTCAATCTTTTGTTCGAAGCAAACGGGGTGAAGTTCGCCAACATTTATATTTTCTCAGAATCACTTCACCAGCCTAAATATAAGTTTCTGTCCAAGGTCTTGGAAGAATCGGGTATCGGTTATTTTCCGTACAGCGACAACGAAAACATCATCAATCCACGTGAAGTGGAACCGAATTCCATTATGATTTTCGATGATATATAGTGTGATAAACATGATAATATACGTAACTACTTCAGTCTTGGTAGACATAGTTTAATTGACTCTTTTTATCTAGGCCAAACGTACAGCAGGATCCCCAAACATCTAATCCGAGACAATACCAATCTGATTGTTGTATTTAAACAGGACGATATGAATTTAAAACACATTTATTCGGATCACGTCGACACGGACGTGTCGTTTAACACTTTCAAAAAGCTCTGTGCAACAGCTTGGAAAGACAAATTCGGCTCCATAGTAATAGATAAAGACAGCGATATAGATCAAGGTCGATATAGAATCGGTTTTGATTCCTTCATAAAAGATTTATAATGCGTATATACACGTATAATGATATATCGTCATATGCTAATGGCGATACTACCAAAACACCAAAATCAAATTTATGCTGTTTCTATTATCCCGATAAGAAGAGGTTTTGCGGAAACTACTGTAGCCGTTCGAATAGGCACGGACATGTATTTAATAGGCGCTGCTGAAGACATAAGCGGTTCGGGTCGTACAGCAAGAGTTTACCACCTATAATTTTGATAATGATCACATCCGCAAATAGAATCTATAATCGGGACATTTGGATTAGGTTCATGCACGAATGTGATAAAGGCGGCGTACCGTTTGAAATGATAATAAACAATGAACACATGTTGAAATGAACTGTTCGCCATCCGCAAAACTTGGTTCCAGAATCCGGCCGTTTCCTGATTTTTTCAATCGGTCTTTGGCTCTCAGTCACGGAGGCATAGAGTACACACAAGTATATCTCGACATGTTACAGTACAGCTGTTCATTGCCGTACGCGTCCCGTTGTGTAGTAATCACGGAAAGGACAATTCGTATAGTCGGTTCTATAAAGGCGTACAAGCTTATAAGCAGTGTAACGTGTTGTGTAGACATTAGCAACAATGTGAAATATGGTCCTAGACCTTCGTCACTACCCTTACGCGGTAGAGGTAAATTTTACGAGGCTGTAAATAATAAGGCACAAGGTGTGTTATAACCGAATTTCTAAAGGTAGCCCTGCCGACGGTACCTAATCATTTCGGATTGTCTTTTGACGGATCAAATTAAACGGTTGTCGATCGTAGGCAACTGCAAATGTGGTGCACATACAAGGGAGCAAATACCGATGAGTTTCTACTTTTAAATAGTTATCTCTTCGAAAACTCTATACCTATACCGTGAAAATATAAAACGTACCTTTGTCTTTAGGAGCGCCGAAAGGGTGGAAAGTATACCGTATTTTGACATCAACATGTACAGATACTGCCGAGGTTTACCTTGGGCCAATTTAAAATTGATGAAAGTGTCCGCATCACAGGTTGTGCAATATCTATTGCGTGAAAAGCGTTAGCCATGTTTTTTCAATCTTTGGAACTGTCTTAAAAGCTATATGATAGTCGAATTACGGGTCATTTCACAATATGACACCAAAGGAGGAGCAAGTTCTCTCTGAGATCGCCGTTTGAAGGAGAACATCAAGAGAAAGTATCTTCAGATAATGTTCGGCGATGCAGATGCTGAACGAGTTTTGACTAAACAATATAGTCCCATCATTAAGGAAATTTCGAAAATTCGTCGTCTACAGCCGAAAATGGAAATTAAAAAAGAAGAAGAAGAAGAGATGGATGTAGACAAGAAGAAGGAGGAGGAGGAGGATTATGCTTCACAACCCCCTGAAATTCATCGACACCGAACTAATAGCCGAGTCTGAACCTTCAGTAACACCGATGCGTCAAACTAGTGCTGTTAAAGAGCTACTATCAACACCGTCGGGCCAAGAAGATAGTGTTCGTTATGTCCATACAATGTCCAAACATCGTCTACCGCGGACCTATGGGCTTAGAATGATTAAAGACCATAAGAATACAATTGATAACATATACGGTCATCGAATAACAGGAGACGGTACTGTTATGATAGGCGATAAGTATATAAGGTTTGACGACGAAAACGGCGACATCATTATCGACGGAGACACTTACAAGGGAACCGAAGGGCTTTATGAATTGACATTTATGCGCAAACCCGATGAAAACCTATACACAAAGGCCGATCTGAACACTTATAAACAAATCTGTGAACAAACCAATGCTCATAGGAAAGGTTATAATCATCTCTTAGCCATAAAGCGTGCTAGTAAATCCGCCAAGTACAAGTCAGTTATATCGAGATTATTTCAACCGACCGGTTTACGTAGCGGCAAAGGTTATGCCTATTGGGACAACCCTAACGAACTCTGTGATAGGTTACGACTCCTTTTGTCATCTCAAGAGGTAGATCATACGGGTCATGAGAACGAAATTGCATCCATTATAGAAGAGCTGAGGGAAGCGGGTTTTATAAAAGGCAGTGGAAATAGACAAATTAGGCCATTAATAAGATAGGCGTCGATAAGTTTGGACGTTTTTCGGACCAGGTTACCGCTCCACACCCCATCATCAACAGCACGGTATAGGTCTGACTCCCGATGGTAATCATTATGACGCGATAGGCAATGTTGTTGATTCTATTGAGGACAGCGATGCCGTCAATGCGGGTACGATAGCTAAAAAATGTTTGGGCTTCGACGAGGATAGGAAATAATACTACACCAAAGGTTATTCTGTAGGCGGACGGCGATGCAGTGTCCAAAAGGTATCTCGTACAAAACTGTTTGACTTGAATCTCGGAGAGCCAAAAGAAAAAGATGATGTCGTAACGACATCTCACTTGGACGACCTACTTGGAATCGTTGGTTCCTATTAAACTAGCCGATTGTTTTTCCTTTGGCGACCAAAGGGTGTGCGGTGTATCGGCGCCTATGAAAGACTCTGACGCTATTAACATGAAGTACGTCAGAGATAATTTCTTATCGAGAAACGCACAGGGTGAATTTGACGCTCACGGAGTGGCCATATGTAATGCTGAAACGCCTTTGCATAAAAATGACGGTGCTACAAAATTGTACGTGGACGATAGGGTGCCGAGAAAAGACAAAAATCTTTGGAGATTTCAAAATAAGCGGCTCGCTCAGGTCGAATAACCTTTGTACCAACAAGATGCGGTCACACTGGGTTTTATAATAAAAAATACGCTGTTTCTCACCCTACTGCCTACCGGTGAATTGTATAACGCAAACGAAATATGTATAACTAATGTTCGTGACGGTTTCACCGATGTCGACGCTGTTAACCTTCGTCAGGTTCATGAAAATAAATTTTGGTAAAAGAAATAAACTCTGCATTCCGAGGAGACGGGCGACTAATACTGGTTAAACTCTAAGCGCTTATCGGGGATAGCCGATGGTATAGCTGATAACGATGCTGTTTTGCAAAAGGCAATTGAATACGGCTATTCAAAGCCTACGAGACACGCTAATGCGAGAGATGTCGAAGCCTATCGAGACATAGATACAGATCGACAAGGTCATATCAATAGGCGATAATAAATACGGGAACACTTTAAAAATAATATCAATCGTTGAAATGTTCTTCGAGCTGACGTTACAGTTCGCCTTGTTGAGCTCATCGCTCGCAACGTCTATGCCTACCCCTATCATGACGCCTACGGTATTTTGCGGATATACTGAAACTAACGGTAGTAGTAGTAGTATTGTTCAGGCTAAGACCAACCGTAAATGGGGTATCAACGGTCTGACTTGGTATAGACCAGGCTTTGACCAGGCTTTCTGTTTTAATCGCTAGAAAGATATGTACCTGTTTCACGGACAGTATGTATGGATATTGCATTTGGATCCGAATAAGAGAGAAGCTGATCCGAAACCCGAAATCATTTCGGAATAATTAAGCTATTTGCGACCCGGTTTTACAAACGTTACCGCAGTCCATCAATCACCCAACGGAGATGTGGTTCTCATTGCTCACGGATGGGTTTACGCTATAGAATATCCTAGTCTTTTGAAAAGATATATTTACACGCTGAAAGATTGGATAGGACGACCGATGAAGACGGTTAACGCTATTTTCATCAGTCATCTGGGTAAAACTATTGTCCTCTACGACAACGCCTATGTGTTGAGATATGATGAATGTAGGTACACCGGTTTGTAACAAGGGCATATGACCGCATTGTACCACGGTTTACGAAACGATTTGCGCGGCGGTTTCAGAAATATGGACGGAAATCTTTATTTCTTCACCGCCGACAATATGGTTTTTGTGTACAACGAACTTCTGGAAGCCGTTACGGCAGTTGAAAAGGATATTTTCGATGTTTTGAAAATACGCTGCATGAAGACGACTAGACTCCGAGACCTATATGCAATCTTGAAAGACATATTTTAAAAGTAGGCGAGGTGACTGTTGTCGCTCATTAATAGAATGGGTGTCAAACGGAAAACAGCTGTTAGTCGTAATCGCGGTGTCGTAAAGACAGGACGTGGACTAGTGTCTGGTGTTTTGAATAAAGCTATCGATTTACTTCCAGTCGAGTTACACTTACCTTCGTACAATTATTGTTGACCGGGGACAAAACTGAAGAAACGGTTGGCGCGCGGTGATAAAGGCATAAATCCGTTGGATGAGGCTATTAAACAACACGATATCGCATACAGCAATTACAGTGATTCAGATAACAGACGCATAGCCGACGGAATATTAGCGGGAAAAGCTTTGGGTAGAGTCAAAACGGGTGACGCATCGCTCGGTAAACGCGCTGCTGCTTTGGCCGTAGCGGCGGCAATGAAAGCCAAGACGGCATTTGTTGGGGGTAAAAAACGTCGACCTCGTCAGCCTACCGATCAACAGCTGCTGAAACGTCTACAAGGCAAAGGACTTTACTTGAAACCGTACAAGAAACAAGGTCGCGGGAAGAAAAGATGTACGAAAAAAAACTTCGATAGATTGTATACCCGTTAGACCGTCGACTAATATAGAACTGGAGAGATATGCTTTAGCCTTGGAAGTACCGTGGTTCAGAGGTGTATACATGAGAGACACAGTACCTGCACGACCTTTAAGAAACGAATCGGCTATCGTGAATTTGGACAGTATAACCGGCTCCGGCACCCATTGGGTATGTTGCAAAAAGAGAGGAAACTCTATAGAGTACTATGATAGTTTCGGGAATCTGCAACCGCCAATTGAGCCAAGTAGGTATTTTGGCGAAGACGTCAATGTACACTATAACTACAGGAGGCATCAAAAAGACAACTCAGTCGTTTGCGGTCATTTGTGTTTAAAGTTTCTCACGTCATGAGTATAGTGCTAACAGATCGCACACATGTTTGATATTGTGACTTTTTCCCGTCAATTGATGTTTCAAAAGGCGAGTGGGAAATAGGTTTTATCGATCTGGCAACATACAATTCGATACCGAAAATCGTTGAGAATGTAAACAACCGTTTTCATTACGGTGATGATAATGATATTCACACGATTTCATTACGTACGAAATATCCGATATTGAGAGGTATCTTAAATCGAAACTAGTTACCGATACTATTTTAGTATTGACACCTAATAATAACCCACTCAAGGTGGAGATAAAATGGACGCACGCGATCTTTTTCGACAAAGTCATGTCTATAGGCCAGCTGATGGGGTTCAGTGAAAAGAAATTAGAGGCAAATCAAGGACACTCTTTTGATCGGGCGGTAGATATCATCAGGGTTAACGTGATTCGCGTGGATTGCAATATAGTAGCCGGATCGTTTCAAAACAGCATAGAATGCCATATTTTGCACGAATTTTATCCGCAGGTACCGCCCGGTTATAAGATTGTAGAAGTCCCACAGAGCGTAAGATATTTACCTGTCAACGTAAGCGTCATTCATAATATCACTGTAAGTCTAAGAGATCCGAACGGTGATACAATCGACTTTCGTGGATAAGTCATTCCCGTACGATTACATTTACGTAGACGCCAAGATGGGTCTAACATTTAGCGAGCGCTTCTATAACAAGGGTGGCAGTTTACGTCCGACGACGGCACAGATAACACTGCGAATCGTTAGGTTCCTCAGATCTTTGGGTTTTAAAGTGAACAATGGAGAACCTTTTGGCAATCGACTCTAGCGCCGAGTACGACAACACCCTGAACGACCTGGAGTACCATACTCATCGGCCGTATTCGTCCGCTATGTTTGGTAATAACGATGAAATTCGTATCTCCATTCATTAGCAAGTTGTCATTATGATTCTTTTTCAGAGCACGCTGCATATAAGAGGTACGTCGAAAGCTACAAAGACGGAGAAGCTACTGCTGAAGTGTCGTAGGTAAATAACGCTATAGCTTTTCTTTTCGACGATATCAGATACGAGATCGGAGGCAACGAAATAGACAGAACCAGGAATGCCGGTATAACGACTACCATGAAGAACTTGCTTTCGTTGCGCGAAAACGAGAAAAATAAACTCGGAAATTGCGGTTGGTCAGGAGTAGGTAAAACAGATACAGATTGCAAACAGTTCAATGTGGTTATACAATTGCGTATGCTGATGGGGTTTTTTGAGGATTACAATAGAATTGTAGTCAATGTGAAACAGGAGCTTGTCCTTTTGCGTTTATCCTCAAATTTTAACGCAATAGTTATCGCAGATGCGACAAATATTGATTTGAAAATAAATACTATCTATTGGCGAGTTCCACACGTCTGCGTAGCCGATCCGATAAAATTGAAACTTTTGAAGATGATTGAACGCGATGTCACCGTTCACGTGCCACACCGGAAATGGGAACTAATAGAATATCTTGGTTTACCGGCCACGAAGCAACTCACCTGGACTGTAAAGACCGCTTCGAAGCTGGAAAAAACCTCGTTACGTAATTTTCGCAATGCAAACTGATCGCAAAAACAAGTTTAAGGCTAACGCTTCAGAGTTTGTCAGTTGCAAGGTAACGGATAAAAGTTGTATCTCAACTCGCAGTACTTTCCCTACGATAATATTCTGTGTGACACCGCTATTTTGTACGACATGTACGTTAGATTTCAACAGTCCTAATATTCACGCGAACTATCACCGTGTCTAGACTTGTCTACCTTTAAAGGAAAAGCACCGATTTTTGTAATCGATTGTTCGAAGCAAAACGATACGATAAAATCAGGGCCTGTAGATGTGAGACTTGAAATCGAGGCGTCTGCCAATATTCCGCCTAATACTTCCGGTTACGGCTTGATTATTTACGATTCACATATTGTGTATAACCTGCTATCGGGTGCTGTTAAAAAGATTACGTAATCTGTGACGACGCGATAAATTACACGATTTGTGTGCATTTAGTCTCAGTTGTGGCTGTGCTCTCAGACAGGTTGAAACATGCAAGCTGTGGTTGAGTTTCATGCTTTCACCGAAAACGCGGGTAAATACATTGTCAAGGGACTGGCTGTGGTTGCCGAACACTATCACAGTGTTACAACGTTTAAACCACCTTACAGATTTCACAATTTAAACGAGTCAGCGCAAAAGTCTGATCGTTGGTTACAGTCGCGCTATCACCGTATCGGCTGGTACGAAGGTAGCATATCTTTTGACGAGGACACTATGAAAAAGCTGTTTGCACAGGTTGACACCATATTCATAAAGGGTTTGGAGAAGGCTAGATTTCTAAGGCAGTTTCACACCGATAAACGTGAATTGCCCAAAGAGAAGCAAGAGTTCTCTTGTAAATTCTATAAATGTATATTACCTCAGCATAATATTAATAATAATGCAGTAGATTGTATATGCGCACTGCGCAGTGCTAAGCATTACTTCGATCTGCTCCTAGCGTAGTGTCACTTGCGTGAAGATACTTCTTGTGTGTCTGGGTCACTGGCGTGGAGTTACTTCATCCGTAAACCAAAGTGTGTCTGGGTCACTGGCGTGGAGTTAAACCTGTGTGTGTGTCTGGGTCACTCGAGTGGAGTTAATTCTTCCGTAAACCAAAGTGTGTCTGGGTCACTGACGTGGAGTTATTTCTTCCGTAAACCTGTGTGTCACTGGCGTGAAGTTAATTCTTGTGTGTTTGGGTCACTGGCGTGAAGTTAATTCTTCCGTAAACCTGAGTGTATTCACGTGTGGAACAGAATAAAAAATGTAATAAAAAATTTAAAAATAAAAAATACAAACAAATTTAAAAATATAAAATACAAAACAAAATTGTATCTCGGGCATTGAATCGGCTTCACTGATTCGGTTGGCGGTCCTAACCCTGTGAAAACTGCAGAAGGCAAGCGTAGCAACAGTTTATATGGCCAATGGGTAAAATTTATCTCAGATCGAGGGCAGGCGCTTGATTGAAGTCGCACGGTAAGTGTAATAATCATTAAATTGTAATATTGATACTGTATATCTGTTTTTTGTTGTTGCTATATTGTTTTCGATCTTGTTTTTTTAGAGACATTCGAGCTGGCTCAGACCGTATTGACATTGGTCGGTGGATAGCAGTCTCTACATAACTATTTTGGTATGCGTTGGTAGCTATCTATATTTTGTCTAGCTGTTAACACATCGTCAAGCTATGCATCGGATACTATGTGTTAGCCAATAGTTGTTGTAGTAGAGTGTGCGTCGGTAGCTATTTTTATGGATATATTGTCTAAAGCTCAAGTCATAAGGGTTTTTGCCAATGGTTTACCGACATAGCAGGCCCATGTAGGAATATATACATGTTTGTTTAACATAGTATATAAGTCTATGTAGGTTTACATGCATATTTGTTTAACATACCAATATAGGGCTGACATGCATGTTGGCTTAACATAGTATATAAACCTACACGTCTTACTGAGACCGTTTGCGTTGTGTTGCGTAAGCCTACCTAGCCCCTGCAATGTGATTGGCCAATTTCCGCAAAGACTGTTGACTATTTGAAACGTTGGTCATTTGATCTAACCGATCATTTTTTGACAATCTGATATAAATTTAAAAACAACCCCACTTTAGGCTGGACTCTAGTGTGAATTTACCTAAGGCCTTTCTCAGGGGTGGCTTTACTTAAGGGCTGGCTTTACCTGGGGCCTTGCTCCACGGTAGCTTTATCTAAGGCCTGGCTCCTAGGTGGCTTTACCTCGAGCACGACTCCAGGCACCGATCATTTTTGGCAATCTGATATATTATTAAAAGCTACCCAAGGTGAACGCATGCCGGCATCTATCCAAGACATGCTATATACATACGGCATACAGTTGTTTAGTTGTTTGATCCAATCGATCGATTTTGGGAAATTTGATATATTATTTAAAGCTACCACCTGGTGGACACACCCCACATCTAGCCAAAATGCTCTATACTCACCCCAACACGTAACACACATTTTTCCAAATTTTTCGAAAAACTATCCCTAACCCCGAATCCACCCCTGGAGCAACCCCCGGAGAAACCCCAGAACGTAGCTGAGAACACCCCCTCACCTAGGGGTAGGTTAGGTTAGTTGCAATTTGGCTAGCTTAGGTTACTGCGCTAGCTTCCCAAACCACTTTTTGTCCCATAGTGGGGTCATTTATACTGAACAGGATTCGAAAAGACACACTGCGACGGGTAGAATTTTGATTAGCAAATACCGTCACAATAATATTAAAATTTCGTAATGTTAAAATGTGAAAGCAAAGCCATTAGAAGGGATAAGGGGCTTTGTATATTTTAAAATACCAGTAAATTACATGGAAAGGAGAGAAAACTTCAAAATATTCCTATAATCACCATCGACATTCGAGAAGACGCAGCTTGTCAAGAGGGAAAGGAGTTGTCCTGTACCAAAATTCGCGAAAACGCCGGATAGAAGAGTTAAACCCAAATTAAAGAAGCAGATAATATTGTGATCATTTTTGAGTGAGCTTCCTTTGTGTGAGAAACAGGAAGCCCAGAGGGGGAAAATGTAGCATGATGTCGTGACGTAGATTTTAGAAGCTTCCCCATTGGTTGACTAAACATGGTACGATACGTCTCGTGGGAACGAAAAAGCCCAGCGGGGGTAAAAGAAACAGCGTTATTCGTGATTTCAAAGAGGGAGGACGTCGGTTCGGTCGCTCAAGGTCACAAGACTTTGTTTCAATTTGTGATCTGTAAATGACGAAGAGGAAAATGACGTGCTAAGCGCGAGACTGGTCGTCGCTAAAATGTAGTCGCGAGTGGTTTGGATCCCTTTTGGAGGAGGTAACTTCTCCAAAAGTGGTCTTCAAAGTTTAACATCTATGTGGCGGCGTTCTTAAGAAGTTTGTGTATGTTAGAGTTGAACAATATAAAAACTTATTAGAGACAGTCAGGTAATTTATAAGGAACAGTGCTTCAAAAGTTATATAAAACCGTGAACAGTGAAGAAATCAAAATTTATTTAAATGTCAATTTTTAAATTAATCTTTTATATATGAACAGTGAAAAATAAATAATTAAATAAATAATTGAACAATAAGAACTTAGGAACTGAAAGGTGGAGAGCAAAATGTTATAAATTTTAAAATCGGGATATAAAATTCCACTAAGTCAACGCAGAAGGGGCGTAATGGAAGGGTAGACACAGGAATTCGCATCAGGGACGCCACGGTCAAGATCGGTGACACTCGCAAACCAAGATGGCCACCCCAGATACAAACGATCTCGAGGGAGAAGAAAGAAAAATCTGCCAGGATTTAGGAGTGAACCTGCGATTAAGGTCAGGTTAATGTCTCTCGTTTTCATTTAATTAAATTAAAAATTCTATATTGAAAATTTTTTTGGGAAAGTTGACAATTAAAATTAACTCAACCTCAAATAAAATTTCTTTTCTAGTTATAGAATTTCAAACAATGACTTTGTTTAATTCATGAACTAGAGGGGGTAGTCGTTAGTGGGGGAAATTCCCACCACAAAATGGAGGAGCCCTCCAAACTAGTTTATAAATATGAAATAGAATAAAATTGTTAGTAAATTGGAAATTTTTTTTAAAATAGAGAAAGTTATAAATTGCTTTGGAAATAAATTCATTAAGTAAATGTTAGAAATTAAACGTTTTTTTTTAATATAAAAAATTAGCGATAAATGAATAAAATGTAAACAGGTGTTAAGAAACTTTTTACGAGTTTTGTGCAAAAGAAGTCAAATAAGACAGATGATTTAACAGAAAAGTTTTCTTTCTTTTTTTTTATTATAGACCAACGTTAAATATGTAAAATTATTTATTGATAATCAAGTAAAATTATTAAGTGAGAGAGGGTTAAAAGTAATGAATGAAAATTAATTAAAATTAATAAATAATAAGCACTTAAAATAAATTAATGAGAAACGGTTAATATTATTTATGGAAATAAATTAAAATTAATTAATGAAAAATAATTAACATTTATAAATCAGATTTAATTAAAATATAAAGGGGTTTAAGGGTTTAAATAAATATTTGGAATTAAAATAAAAGGTTTGTGAAATAGAAAAAAGGGGACAAACTAAAATGTGAAACAATCTCTTTGATTTAAAGTAGACAATAAAAATAAAAAGTAAATATTTAGCAAAGATTATGTGGGTCTAGTAAATAAATTGTTAGGCTAAGAATTTCAAGTTAAGATGTAATATGTTTGTTTAATTAGTTATAGAAGTATAAAAAATTGTTGGTTGGTATAACTCATGTTTTTTTAAATATAATTGTTTTAAATGGGATAAGATTGTTAAGTGATATAACTTATGTTTTTCAAAACGTTTAATGGTTTTTGAAATGGGATTAAATTGTTTATTTATATAACTTACGTTATCCAAAAGATTAGTTTTTAAAATTGAAAGGGTTAAAGTTATTCGTTGATGAAGTTAAGTTTTAAACGTTCCATGGTCTAATTTTATGTACTAGAGTTTAAAACCAAACGTTCAAGATTTGCAAAATCACATAAAAGGATTGTTTATTTCAAAGGGTTAGAAAAAGGTATTTTCAAAGATAAAGACAGTTTTATTAAAAAAAAAAATAAATAAACAAAAATGAAACAAATTTGATTTTGAATATTGAAAGTTTAAATGAACATAACTAAATTACACTTTTCAGTTAATATAACTAAAAATAGTTTTTCTTATAACTTTTGGTGTTAATATAAATTCAGTAGGACGTTTACTCATATTTTGTATAGAAGGGTAAAAGTAAGGGTTAACTGAGTAAATAGTTATCACAGACATTGAAATGTGTATATTTTAGAATATAAAGGAAGAGATAAGGTAATACGAAACAGAAATGAATTGTTAATATTTTAAAGAGCTAGTTAAAATATGAAAATTGCAAAATGTGCTGTAATTTCAAAATTAAGGGTAAAATAAAAATGTAATTTTTACTAACTTGCCAACAAAACAATAGTGTTTTTATTTAAAACAGATTTCTTACACACTCCTAAAACCAAAGGGTCATTTCGCCAAAAAGATGCCTTTAAAGAACTTATTCCCCAGGAAATACGTACCCAAAAGGTTAAATTTCAGCAACTTAGGTTTTTTATATTAAAGTCCAGTGACCTGTTCTCTGGTAGATTTAGGCGGGTCATTGCACAGTATCCTAGTTTGGCTAGGATAGGCCCTGTCAGAATTCTGAGCTTGCGGTGGGGTGAAGGGTGGTGGCGGCCGCGACGGTGGCCCGTGCGGGGCGGTGCGCGCTCCGCTGCAACACACCATATTACCTTGATACCTTTACGATGTTATTTACAAAATTTCTTTTAGTTATTTTGAAATAAAGTGATGGTTCAAAGTAATATGCTAGCCTTTTACTAATTATAGAGCATTTGGGTCAGTTTGTCGATATTCAGTTTCTAAATATTTGTACAATCCAACAAACTTTATGTTCCGCCATTCCAATGCATAAACCAAATATCAATATCCGCAAATTATATATATAGATTTGGTAAAATTAATTTTGTAATATAATACACAAAATTTTAGTTTATTAATTAGCAATTCATGAGTGAAACTCATGGGTGAAACTCTGCCACTCAGGCCTTTCGGCGATTGCACCACACCAAAATCATCATATCAGGCGACTCTCGCTGGATTTATTAGTTTAATTCAATCTATGGTAAAGCTGCTGAGTTGATTTTGAACATAATTTTCTATCTGTAAGTTTACGGCACTCAAACATTTTAGAAGTAATTAGTGAACCGAGAAAACGCAATTAGTTACATATCCAAGTAAAATAGATCTTATTTAATATCGTTTTGTGAATATTTGTTGATCAATGATTATTGATAAGGCAGTGTTAGCTTAGTAATGGAGACAAATCTAAATATTGTGAATCAATCTCTAGCTCTTTATGGGCAATTAGAAATATTTATATGGTTTTAACAAAGTTTGACGCTTAATTTACTTTTTTTACTTGTATAAGTCTGAAATATATTGATTAACAACATAAGGTATAGCAGCAATACTTGTCAGGTTCAGCAATACATAAAGATGATCCCATCTTGTCAATGTATTGAAGATAATATATTAATAGGATATACAGATTTGAAATTAGTTTTTCCTAACGGATACATGTCTACTACTTGAGAACGATTAATGTAGGTAGAAAGTCTATCAACAATTTCCTAATAAAATATGCTATCTAAATGTTATAGATATCTTAATAACAACGATAGTGAAAAGAAGAACAATAATAATTAATTAGACATATTTAAATGTAAGACAATATCTTGATACTTAAATATGAATTTGGATTTGTATGATGTCTAACCACGTAACGAAATGTGTGTTGAAGATTGGTGACTATTGTTTTTGATTTTTAGTCAACGCTTTCTCTGGTTTGTATTGCAAATTATGACAAACGATGTACATAATTATGTAGCAAAACAATAATTGGTCCAAATTAAAATAATAATAGGCTACCGTGCAGATATTGTTTCTACAATATACGGAACAAGATACATAACATAGGTGGGGTTGGAAATTCCTAAAAATATATAGTCTCTTTTGTATCTATAATTAGTGTTTTACTTGTTTAAATGGGCCAGTTTTCTAATCGATTTCATTATAATTTTGAGATTTAGTAAATAAACTCAGATTGTATAGCTTCAAGTAACTTCTAATGAAAATGATTCTACAGTAAACCTAAAGCTGTTACTTAATATATTTATGGAAATATTTACTCATTTACTGATTAATTTCCTTATATCCACTTGGATGGGACTGAAATACACAGATAAGTAATATAAGTTACTAATTCTAATGATACGTACACATTGTCTGTTCATTAAAAATAAAAATACCTATTGATGTTTCCTATTTTAAATGAGGATTTTGTAACGAATGTAATCACTTGAAGCAAAACTAGTTAGTTATAGAAACGTATTCCTTGAGTTGCTAAGAATTACAAAACTTACTAAATTATTGTGGCTAAATATTTTAGAGAATTCAGTAGCAAACAAACAAAAACATGAAAAACATTTAACAATTTATTAAAATTTGATATTCAAAACAAATAATATAAGTTCTTTTAATAGTCAATTTATACATTAAGAAAAATTTGTATTTTTTAATTCCAATTAAATAAATATGTAAATACATATGCTAGAATAACAACAATAGGTGAGTTTCCTTGTAATTATTCATTTTCATTTATATGCAATATGTTGGAATATTATTTTTATTTGTTAGTATTTATACGCTATTCGTCGCCTGCATTCGGTTGTAGTTTCTTTTCAGTTTCCTTTCGCAATATCCTATTGTAAAGAAGTGTTCGCTACCGTTAATCCAGGTTCTTCGTTTATTTTATTCTTTTCATTTATTTTTAATAGTAGATCAATATTTATAATATCTTGTGATAGCCACGACCACAATAATTTTTTTAAAATGGAGGTTGTGACGAAAATCAAATGAGGGAAGACAATTTATTACATCCTTATGAAGAATATTTCTAGTTGTGGGAATGTTGGCCGAGTGTCAAAGCGCTAGACGAATATGAAGATACTAGTTCGAAACTGACCCCCCCCCTAATTTTTATAACTTAGTTATTAATGAAAATGAATTTTGTAGTCACTTTGTTCGATGAATCTTAATAATTCGCTTTAACATTAATTTTAAAAAAAAATTAAGTTCGGTTAGTCATAAACTAATGTTATTAGTCATAAACTAAAGTAAATAATTATTTAAATATTTGAAAAAATAGTATTAACATCAATTTTCGTCCACTATAGTTTAAAATATTTGTATTTGAATATGAATGGATGAATAAAATTGTATTATAATAATAAATGAAAATGTTTACAAAATATATATCTGGAGAGTGTGCGCTAATAGAAAGACTTTAATAATATTAAAAAATCGTTATTCGAAAATTCATTTGAAATTTTCAGATGACGCCTAACTACGTTTGCGAAATATGTGTTGAAATTTTTTGACTATGTTATTGGTTATGTAGTCAAAGGTTTTTCATGTTTATATTGCAAATCATAAGAAGTGTTGTACGTAATAATCAAATAATATATTATTAGATTTAAAATAAAGAGTGGCAACGTATAAAGTTTGTACAATGTAATTAGCCAGAGAAGTAGTGAGTGAATCTTTGGGTTTAAATACACTTCCAGAAGGAATACATAGTAGTTAATGCTTCTTTAATGCGTAAAAAGTGTTTCAAATTGACCAGTTTTTCTCTAAATTAAATAACAATTTTAAAATGTAGTACAGAAATACAAATAATATATTTTCAAGGTATTTTATTATATATAAAATGACTTTACAGTAAACTGAAACCAGTTTAAAAATACTAATATACAATGTCCGTAAAAGACTTGTATGTGCGTATCTTAGTTTAGAGATTTCAGCATATTTGAAGGATATAGGCCTAGCATAAATATATAGAATAAACGAACTATCCTATGATCATGGTAATGAGATAAGATTCAAAAATAATTTCTATATAGAATTGTAGTTTGTGAAATCGAAAAGTTACAGTTTAATTTGGAAATGTTTATTTCTTACTAGAATCTAACTTAACAACTGATATCAATATTTTCATGAATATGTCCTCATTACGTTTAGTTTCTATTGAGTCCTCTTTAAGTTTGGCATCGACCTAAATTAGGTAGAAAATTAATTAAATTATTTTGTGTGCTTAAGTCTAACTGTAGCGTAAAATATCTAAAATTTTATTTAATTTTTAAAATTGTACCTCGAACTCTTGGTCCATTAACGGGCTATATCTGACAGTGCTAATGCATTTAAGATGTGTAGTATTTTAAAAGAGAGCCTTTTCATAGTTTTCCGAATCTTCTAAAGGTCTACTACATATGATGTTAAATTAGAGGAAAGAAGTGAACATGCTTAGCCTTTCCAATCCCTCAATAACAACAAGGCGCATAAATACCAGACCCAGTTACTTTACTAACGATATTCTCCTTCCACAATGAAAAGATCCGAGTACACAAACAGAATGAAACTTTTACAGCGTAAATCGACCTGTCACTTGCACATGTTCAACATGAGTTTGTAACCCATAGAAACCATTTGTTTGATTGCACGGGAAGCTGTAGACCTAAATTAACGTAGTAATGTGTGTGTGAGTGAATACATTTTGCTGATGTACCTATTGCTACTCAAGCTTTAATGTCGTCTCTACAACAGTTGTGAATGCAAGTCAAAGTTTATACGTATATTACAGTAATAATCTGTATGATTAGTGTATTGATGAGTAAATGTATCTAGTCGATGTATCTTTTGCCATGTCAATCCCCAAAGTCTTCTCCACATTAATTGTGAATGCACAAAAGGATGTAGACATAAATTACAGTAATAATGTGTATGTTTAGTGTATATTGGTGAGTAAATATATCTTGCCAATGTATCTGTTTTCATATCAAACTTCATTGCCGTATTTACAACATGTGTGAATGGACGGCATAATGTAGACATATATTGAATAAGTAAGGTATATGATTAGTGTATTGGTGAGTAAATATATCTAGTCGATGCAACTTTTGCCATGTAAATCCCCAAAGTCTTCTCCACAACACTTGTGAATGCACAAAAGGATGTAGACATAAATTACAGTAATAATGTGTATGTTTAGTGCATTGGTGAGTAAATATATCTTGCCGATGTATCTGTTGTCATATCAACCTTCATTGTCGTATTTACAACATGTGTGAATGGAGGGCATACTGTAGACATATATTAAATAAGTAAGGTATATGTTTAGTGTATTGGTGAGTAAATATATCTAGTCGATGTAACTTTTGCCATGTCAATCCCCAAATACTTCTCCACAACACTTGTGAATGCACAAAAGGATGTAGTCATAAATTACAGTAATAATGTGTATGTTTAGTGTATTGGTGAGTAAATATATCTTGCCGATGTATATGTTGTCATATCAACCCTCAATGTCGTCTCTACAATACTTGTGAATGAAGGGCATAATGTAGACATATAATAAATAAGTAAGGTCTATGTTTAGTGTATTGCTGAGTAAATATATTTTTCCAACCTATCTGTTGCCATCTAAACAATCAATGTCGTATCTACAATACTTGTAGATGCACGACAAGATGTAGACATATATTAAAGCAGTAAGGTATATGCTTAGTGTATTGCTGAGTAAATATATCTTGCCGATTTACCTCTTGTCATATCAACCCTCAATGTCGACTCTACAATACTTGTGAAAGGAGGGCATGTTGTAGACATATATTAAATAAGTAAGGTATAAGTTTAGTGTATTGCTGAAAAATATAACTTGCCGATTTATCTCTTGTCCTATCAACCCTCAATATCGTATCTACAATTCTTGTGAATAGAGGGCAAGATGTAGACATATATTAAAGCAGTAAGGTATATGTTTAGTGTATTGATGAGTAAATGTATCTAGACGATGTATCTGTTGAAATCTCAATCCCCAAAGTTTTCTCCACAACACTTGTGAATGGACGGCATGACGTAGACATAGCTGAGTAAATCTTTCTTGCCGATCTATGTGTTATCTCAACAATCAATGTCGAATTTACAATAATTGTGTAAAAGATGTAGACATAAAATTAAGCAGTCAGGTCTATATTAGTGTATTGCTGGGTAAATATGTCTATCAATGTATTTGTCGTCATATCAATCATAAATGCCGTATCTACAATACCTGGGAATGCACATCAAGATGTAGACATATATTTAAGTAGTGAGGTGTATGTTTAATGAAATGGTGAGTATATATATATATATATATATATATATATATATATCTTGCCTATTTATAAGTTGCCCTCTCAAATATCAAAACCTTCTCTACAATACTTGTGGATGCACGGCAAGATGTAGACATATATTGCAGTAATAATGTGTATGTTTAGTGTATCTGGTGAGTAAATATATCTTTCCAACCTATCTGTTGCTATCTTAACAATCAATGTCGTTTCCACAATTCTTGTGGATGCACGGCAAGATATACACATATATTAAAGCAGTACGGTATATGTTAAGTGTATTGTTGAGAAAATATATCTTTCTGGCGTATCGGTTGCAATCTA
This sequence comes from Prosapia bicincta, assembly GCA_036971475.1. Lineage (NCBI taxonomy): Eukaryota > Metazoa > Arthropoda > Insecta > Hemiptera > Cercopidae > Prosapia > Prosapia bicincta. The sequence continues at coordinate 183,446,996 of JBAIZL010000001.1, forward strand.
TACCATCAATGTCCCCTCTTCAATACTTAGTGATGCCTTCACAGGCGTTGCTTTAACCTCGACTTTCAAAATACATTTAAATATGAAACACGTGATTTAAATTGTCGCCAACTATGAATACGTAGTTATTAAAATTTAAAGGAAATGCAAACACAACATCAATTCATGTGAAAAATAATAAACCTTCTTAACGAAACAGATCTTCATATTATTATACTACATTTCTCTACAGCTATATCATAAAATAGCAACAAAGATTCTGGACAGGAAAGATTGGATATTACAAATTATAAAGTATTCAAGGGTACTGTCCAAGGCTGGAAATATGCACATGGTATTTTATGTCTAAGTGAAGTACATACGACTCGTTAAATGCATCGAAGTGTTAGTCTTTTCTAAAGTAACCCATTAATACTAGGTACTTAAAAACTATATAGGAGATGTTCTGTAGCAATGCCTTATTGGAGTGATATTTAAATTGTTTTTAACGATTACCTGTTGTTTTCGAGATTTAGTATCACTTTTTACTTGTTTATTAGTTATTTTCATATAATATTTGATAAAGTGGAACCACCACACCTAAAGCAATCTTTAAACAAGTACGCAATGACTTGGCCAAAGTAATTATTTCACCATAACAAATATTTTACGGCGAATACTTACTTTGACATTACCTTAACATTGCTGAAATGGTAACTTAAACTCACTAACTACATGTAAATAAACACACGTGAAAGATATTGTGTAAACACTTGTGCCATAATTTCCAGCCGATTGTTTTGTTTAGATTTGAATGCGATTTGAGACGCGATATATCTGAGTAATAAGTACAAACTCTATTACATGTTACTCTTATAAATAATTGATTGTCAGTTTTATTAAACTAAGGGAATCGCTTTAGTAAACTTCTGATACATCATAGAAACACTTGTACCTTGAAAACCCTTGAATAAAGTTGTAAGCCTACTTTGCAAAATATTTTATTAAAAAAATGCAATTTGGCTTCTAAAAAACAAAATCGAATAGTTTAATTATTACGTGTAGAAGGGTTTAAAATTGTATTATAATTAATGTGAGCGGGGCTTATTTATATTTTTTAAAGCAACTCTTACGAATGAAGCTTGTACTGTATGTGCCTCTTCAGGGAGGATGCTCGCAGGTATAATATAACCTTGGCATGCAATTGTCCCTGCTACTGTGACATACTCCATCGAGCTAAACTGACATTGTGAGGTAGCATATTTACATTTACAGCCGATAAAACACCTTCACACTGGCTCGAAGGGCCATAAGGTGTGTTGGTTTCAGGGTTCCACCAGGTGACTTTGATGGTCCCTGCTCTTGTTGAGTGCTTGGTTTGTTATAACTTACAAATCATTGTAATTTTCACTCATGCCTAATAACCGTTTTTATTTTATTATATTTATTTGGAGGAAAAATTGAAGAAATTTATTAGCCACAGTAATGAATATCAAACTGTAAATGTTTACACGTATGCTGGGAATTTCAGTGTACAATTTGCATTCTTGTCACATTATTGTTCAGTGTACAATATTCCAACTTAAATAGTTTCGCAGTCAAACGTTGTCTTTTAATATTAAAGTACACACGAAATATTTATACATTCGTTTCAAAGAAACTGAAGATTTCCTTTTGAAATCTACTCTAAGTTTGTAAAGCTCTAAGAATGTCACAGAGCAAACAAGTTGAATCAACAGTCTTGTATTTACAGTCTTTCCTTTCCGTCTAGGATTTTATTTGACTTGTATTTCTTACACATTTTCAATCTTTTTTTTTTCATATTTTTGATAAAGGAATTCTAGAATGATAATACAATTCTGAATTAAGTATCGGAGGCTGACCTAAGATTGATAAATAATCATGTCACTATATCGTCATCATTCAAACTTTTCTTATCGTCGGTTACAGTTAGATACACTGAATATGTAATAAATATTATTAATATTTAAATAAATTATTACTGAAGGTCAATTGTATCCCCTCGTCTAATACGAATACCTGATGTTAAACGTGGTACGTTAGAAATCTAATTACAAAGGCTTCCGCCTAAAATGGGTGCTTTAGAGATAAAACACCGTGAGTTTTACAGTGTGAGTGCGTTTATGTAGTTTTCACAGTTACTTGGGTTTACATAAAGATCTCGGCGTTTTAAATCCGGTCACGTTTTTGAGGATATGACCTGGCGAGGCATGTTATTGAAAAACAAATATAATTGGCGTAATTTACTTTATATGCAAATGTATAATTTGCATATCCCCGTTTGAACGCAAAACAAAACTCCAGTTTTATACAGTTTTAAAAACTACTAATTAAGCGTTGAAGGTTTTTATGGCATTCAGAAAGTTGAGATCTGCTTTTTGTCCAATTTAAAATAGAATCAGGATCACTGTGTAGGTGTACACAAGAATGATTACATCTGAATAACATGATCGCGCCAAGTGAATTTTGATTTATTGCTTACCGAGTTGTAGAGTATTTAATAGAGTTTAGTAGCAGTTGTTTTGGAACTGTTGAATAAAACATCTGCCTCGTCCGTTCACCACTTGCCTCGTGTTGGGTTTATCGAATTGCTAACGCTCAGTGCAGGCAGCATTCTGCAGTTGCTTGTAACTAACGTATCCCCTTATGTATGCAGACGTTATATACTTGGTCCTTCTGTACTGTACAGACTTCTGTACGGTACTTCAGCGCGTACTGTACAGCTTTCTTTCACAAACAAGTTAACAGTTTAACAGTAATAGCCTAACCCGTTAGATCATTACATCGACTTACGAAGCTGAATTTATTAAAATCGTTTATTACAAGTTAATGATAAGGATACATTAGTTTTGAGTCTACAAATTAAAACTGTGAATAACAAAATTACAGGATATGATTTACATTAAATCAGATCTGCTGTTCACTTGAATTTGTTCATCAATTAATTTGTCTTTAACTGTATGCTTATAAATTTCCAATTTATTTAAAGAAACAAATTTACAAATTACGAACAAAACTGATAATAAAATTAAAAACTTAATTAACCATAACAATAATCAAAATAATTTTCACGAAAGGAATGGAGTATATAATATAAAATGTCGAGCTTCTAATAAATTATGTGAAGGACAAACAAAAAAGAAATTAAAAGAAAGATAAATCAAACATTTAAGTGCTTATATCAAACCAAACATATACAAATCAAATTTAGCTACTCATTGTATTATTAATGGAAATGAATTTCCTGAAATCGAAAATATGAAATTAATAGACGAATTAAATAAAGGATTAATGATTAATATATGTGAAAAATTGGAAATTTATAAGCATGAAGTTTAACTTTATTAGTTGACAACTTTATTATTGCCGTTATAACAAACCTAGCACTCAATTCAACTTATTTTCACTATAGACTAGTGAAGCGAATAATGTATGTAATAGCAAAATGAAGAAAATTCATAAAATTGTACGCCATGTGCAATTGAAATAAACATATTTCTTCCCTAGCAATTAAGATGCACGCATAATAACAATATACCTTGCGAAAATTATGCGACAGTTTTATAAAAAAATAATTTGTGCAGACAGATATTAGTGAAACCCCTATTCTATCGTAATTATCGAAATTTGATAAATAATAAACACAATATTGTAACTATAAGTTAGTACTGTCAAGTAGTAGTACTAGTTTTTAAATATTATTTTGCATTTCACGAATTAACATGTAAGAAAATAAGTTTGCTCCAAAACCCCATTACGCCAATGTTAGTATGGCCACTGGAGGATTGAATTAATGTAGTCATTAACAGCCCGCTGGGAGGATTCACTAAGGTGATGAAAGTGCACTCATATCCCTCACGGATATTCTTTACTGATACACCAGTGTGTTATGGGGTCCAACATTAATGTGTTAATATTGATTTAATCTCTATGCATTATCTTTCTCCCCCTCTCTCTCTCCCTATATCACTTTTCCTTTTCTCCATTGAATTTTCATATATAGGAAATAATAATGTGTGTCGTATATTTCTTTAATAAAACCATTTCATCTTAATTTTTTAAAAAATCTTTACAATGTTTATTGTTTGTTTACACATACATTGATTGTATCGTATTTATTTAACAACTAAATGCTATTTTAATATTTTAGTTTTTGCTCTTCTTTCATTTATTCGACTTCGACTTACGTGGAGTATAGGCCTAATTCAATGCATAGATTTAGATTTTATATTTTTTCGCTGCTCCCTCTCGTTTACTTAAATTTTTGTTTCTAAATATATTATTAGTGTAAATACAATTTTTTATTTGTTTATAGTTCTAATATATTTTTTGAAAAAGATGTTATCCTTTATTTAACGGTATTCGGTTGATTTGTAATATTATATTCTTATTCCTTCATTTGCTTTAAAATATTTTTATTACATTATTTGTTTTAGTTTTGTTACATTATGATCTCTATACGGTTTTACTGTGAAAATATTAGAATATTATTTGAGTGCATAAAAGGTGGTGTCTGAGGAGTAATACCAAATATCACGAAACCTTTCACTTTGTCTGAGGAGTAATTCGAATTGCACGAGAACTTTCACTTTTTCTGCCGAGTAATACGAATAGCACGGGAATTTCACTTTGTCGGAGGAGTAATACGAATAACACGGAAACTTTCACTTTGTCTCAGGTGTAATACAAATAGCACAGGAACTTTCTATTTGACTGAGGAGTAATACGAAAGCACGGGAACTTTCTCTTTGTCTGAGTAGTAATACGATTAGCTCGGGAACTTTCACTTTGTCTGAGGAGTAATTCGAACAGCACGGGAACTTTCCCTTTGTCTGAGGAGTATTACGAATAGCACGGGAACTTTTACTTTGTCTGAGGAGTAATACGAATAGCACGGGAACTTTCACTTTTTCTGAAGAGTAATACGAATAGCACGGGAACTTTCCCTTTGTCTGCCGAGTAATACGAATAGCACGGGAGCTTTCACTTTGTCTGAGCAGTAATGCGAATAGCACGGGAACTTTAACTTTGTCTGAGGAGTAATACGAATAGCACGGGAACTCTCATTTTGTCTGAGGGGTAATACGAATAGATAGGGAACTTTCACTTTGTATAAGGAGTAATATGAATAGCACGGGAACTTTCACTTTGTCTGAGAAGTAATACGAATAGCACGGGAACTTTCAATTTGTCTGGGGAGTAATACGAATAGCACGGGAACTTTCACTTTGTCTGCGAGTAATACGAATAGCACGGGAACTTTCACTTTGTCTGCCGAGTAATATGAATAGCACGGGAACATTCACTTTGTCTGAGGAGTAATACGAATAGCACGGGAACTTTCACTTTGTCTGAGGAGTAATACGAATAGCACGGGAACTTTCACTTTTGTCTGCAAACAATTTGGCTAACTATAGATTTTACTTTTCTTTTAAAAGGAAAATTTCATAGTTTGAAATCTGAATTATCATAAATATATTTATAGTGAAACGACATCTGTTTAGATTTCGCTTGAAAATCGTAGTTACGTGCGCGCAATATTAATGTTGCTCCAGAGTCGTTTCATTTGATTCACCCCTTTCGTTAAAACTTGATGATCTAGGATGAAACTACCCACCTGCCACTGTCCGTTTTTCAAACAAGAGATACGGGACCACTGGAGATATTAAGTATCCCGTACTGGATCTTGACTTGGAACTTGAACGCGCGTGCAAGTGTGTTTGCGCGTATGCGTTCTTGTATCTTTATGTGAATGTATGTGTATCAAGGATTGTTACGTATTTAAAATTAATATAGACTCATTTCGTTTATTTCAAACCCGCCGCCAAAGTCAGACAAAGCTCACCCGTGATAAGATTGGTTCTGCAGTTTGAACCAGCAGAGCAAGTTAGAACTTTCGGGAGTGTAGACAGATACCCCTACGTTCCAGTATACTATTATACTTTTCAATCTCCGTACCTTAGGTACTAGAATACGTGAATGTAACTATTTTATTAATGTTTATACCGAATGTGACAAGTGCGTGGAATACGAACAAGTTTTCTGGCCGGAAATCGCTTATTTAATACGCGAGTGTGATAAGTGTGTATTCCACGGTGCACGTAAGCATAAACTATTAATTTATATAATTGTAATAATTATTGGTCCTCCGAAAGTATTGTTACCAAACAAATTTGGTCCAGCCGGGCCGGATCTTGAGCCTTAAGACCTATATAAAAAATTTTAAAAAATACAATTCATTATATGTGTTCATTCTACAATTTCTACAAGTTTTTTCAAACTTTGTCTGTGCATGCAAACACTGGAAAACTAGTTTCATGTCGCAGTATATGAAACAGCTGATCCTCTCTTATCTTTGTTTGGCTTTGGCGTGCATTAATATGTTGGTTTAAATTGATTGTAAAAGTTTATGAAAAGTGATTTCAGTTGTTTATAGAAGGTTATCTCATTGAGCCTACGTAGATTTGTTGTTTACTTAGGCTTATTTATCTCTCCGTTAAACATATACGCTCATAGGCCTAATCTCTTTAAAACATTTTGTAATATAAAAATTAAAGCAGTTATCTCATCTTCTACTATAAAACCATCATTTAATCATGGCAAAATCTTTGGCAGTTATTAAAACAAAGAAAGACAATATTATAGTCAAATTCAAGAGATTTTTGATCTAACAAAAAAAAACATCTGATAAGTCAATTCTGCAAAAATTGTTGGTGGGCGCTAAATCTATAAATAGGCTTCGTGAAGAATTTTCTGATATTTTAGACATTTATCATGAACTAGAAATACAGGCTAGCCCGAATTTTCGACACCAACTACGCTCCTCTTAAGCGCATCAACGAGTTAGTCGATTATATTAATTCTACCGTATATTCGATAGAAAATAAGATGTCATCAACAAGGCCTAAATGTGAAATAGTTACTCCTCAGTTACATATACGACTGCCTAAGCTTGAACTCAAGCATTTCGATGGTGAATTTCTCGAATGGATGTCATTCATTAATATATTTAACGCTAGTATTCATGAAAATGCATCGTTACCAGCAGTTTCTAAACTTCAATATTTATTGATCGTTATCTCAGGAGAACCACTAAATTTAATTAAATCTCTCCCTATTTCTGACGCTAACTATAAAGTGGCCTATGACTTATTAAAAGAAAGATATCACTCGCCGAGGCGGTTAGTTACTTTACATCTTAATCAAATTTTAGATTTGCCCTCTGTAAACCACGCGCCTAAACAAATGAGAAATTTTGTAAATTTATACTCTGAAAATATACAAGCTCTTAAAGATCTTGACATCGATATCACTAGTCCTTTGTTATCTGCTATGCTTTTACGAAAAATGGATAGTGAACTTAGGAACCGTTTTGAAAACTTCCGTTCATCGAGTGTTACTCAAGAGAGAGTTGACTCCACTACAATACCTGATGCAGCGGAAATTATTAAGTTTTTAAGTAAAGAATGTAATGAAGTTGAAGATGCCAATCTTCATTCTCCTTTCACCTCGAAACCCTCCTCGTCTGGATCACGCACTCCCTCTGGTTCCCAAAATAAATCCTTTAAACAAAAATTATCACTGATGTCCTACAATAATGGAGAAGGCTCCTCCATTAAAGTTAAACCTCATCCATGCTTTATATGCAATAAAATTGACCATAAGGCATATTCGTGTCCGGACTTCAAAAGTCAGGACGCCAAATCCCGTCTCAAAATTGTAAAGGAAAAGGGGCGTTGTACCTCATGCTTTGGTACTCACCATCTTAAGGACTGTAGGTCAAAGTTTAGTTGCTACAAATGCCACAAAAATCATCATAAATTATTACATTTTAAAAATTACTCTACGCTGCAACGGACCGCACCTCAAACTTCGCGTCAAGACTCTCCGACACTTCAACAGGAAATAACCCCTTCTCCAATCACTATGACCTGTCAAGAAAAGCAGAATACGTCTCAAATCACTAATACTGTTCTCTTAGGCACTCTACTTGTTAAGCTTACCTCGTCTAACGGTATTACTCATGTATTTCGTGCTCTTGTTGACTCTTTTAGTCAATCTTGTTTTCTCACCGAGCGTGCTGCTCAATTATTGTGTGCTCCTCGTACTAAGACCACTCATAGTGTGGTAGGATTGTCTCAGATACCATTACGCTCAAAAGGTCTCACCTCAGTTGCTGTTGAATCTCTTTGGGGCAAGGTTATTTCAATTAATGAAAGATTTTTAATATTGGAAGCACACGAGTAGACTCTGAAGTTCTTTCCAAGGTTCGTCCTTATGTTTTGGCAGACCCTACGTTTCACTTGCCAAGAGGCATAGACGTTCTTCTTGGTGGTGCTTTATTTCCACTCATACTTACTCAAGAGGCTTATAACCTCGGACCTGGTTTACCCATGCTAATAGGCACACACTTTGGCTTTTTAGTAATGGGTAACGCACCATGTCTATCTGGCAGTGAACTTCATAGTAACTCCAGCTCTCAATTATCAACTACACTTCTAGTTGTCAACGACATTGACCTTCCCGACTCACTACAAAGGTTTTGGCAACAAGAAGAACCCTCTGCTGTGTCTAAGCTTTCTCAAGAAGATACATTATGTGAGGATCACTTTCTCGCCACTCATACTCGGGACCAATCTGGCCGATATTGCGTCCGACTACCATTTAAGACTGAACATCCTCCTCTGGGTCAATCTCGTTTAAATGTAGAAAAAAGACTACACTCTCTAGAGAAGAAATTTAATGCTCAACCTCAATTTAAATCCCTATATACTGATTTTATGGCTGACTACTTAGCCTCTGGTCACATGATATACGCTCATGATCTAACTGTACCTCATTATTTCCTTCCTCACCATGCTGTTTTAAAGGAGTCTAGCAGCACAACTCGTTTACGTACTGTATTTGATGCTAGTTCTGAAACCTCTAATGGTATTTCTCTTAATAATATTTTATCAACAGGCAAAAAGATGCAAACGAATATTTGTGATTTATTACTAAATTTTCGGATTCATAACGTTGTTTTTTCTTGTGACATTCGTCAAATGTATAGACAGGTAAAAATGCACCCTGATGACCAGTGCTATCAGATGATCTTATGGCGTGGAAGTCCAGATCAGCCCTCTTTAATATACAAGCTCACGACAGTGATTTACGGAGTGAATTGTTCACCGTATCCTGCCATTAGAACCTTACATCAGCTCGCTGCAGACGAAGGTGACCCCTATCCTGAAGCTGCAAATATTCTACGCACGCAGACGTTCATAGATGACATCATCTCTGGAGCTGACTCTGAAGAAAAGGCTTTGAGCCTCCGTAAGCAACTCATCTCGCTCCTGGCTAGCGGAGGCTTTGAACTACGAAAATGGACATCTAACTCCAGTCAACTGCTGCATGATCTTTCTGATGCTCATTTAGAGACCCCTGTATTCCTTCAAGGCAGTAAACAACCACATTTCACTATATTAGGTCTTCACTGGTCACCCTCTACCGATACGTTTACCTATAATTTGAATTTTCCCCACAATTACAGGACTAAACCTCAAATTCTCGGTATCATTGCCCAGTTTTACGACCCTTGTGGCTTTCTGTCACCCATTGTTATGTGGGCCAAACGTTTTATGCAACTACTCTGGATCAAAGGATTGAACAGGGATGAACCACTTCCATCTGAACAACTGAAATTATGGCAAACCTTTACAGACTCGGCTAATACTCTACGAGAAATTGTAATTCCTCGTGCATTACGAATAACACACTCGAGAAACTTTGAGTTACACGGTTTCTCAGATGCTTCTGAAAACGGTTATGCCGCCGTCGTTTACTTGAGATGCCAACTTAGCGACAACTCTGTGTTAATTCGGCAAGTAATATCGAAGACTCGGGTAGCCCCTCTGAAAAGGCTCACAGTACCTCGATTAGAGCTAAGTGCAGCTCATTTACTCGCCCAACTAGTGGGATATTTTATCTCTCTTTTTGAAAAAAGGGTGGAATTTTCTTCTGTATTTCTATGGTGTGATTATACAGTAACACTGACATGGTTACAAACACCTCTTCATCGATTGAAGACGTTTGTCGCCAACCGGGAAGCCCAGATACAAGAATTAGTGCCTTCTCATTACTGGAGACACGTAGCGAGTGAAGATAATCCTGCTGATTGCGCGTCGCGTGGGTTACTTCCTAAAGATTTACCACAGCACTCATTGTGGTGGTACGGCCCCTTTTGGCTACAAAAATCTAATGATAACTGGCCTGTATCTTATTTTATGCCTGCAAAACTTACTGACACAGGAGAAGAGAAACCCATTCCACCTATATCTCTCATATCAACTGCTCCTCATGAATGGGAGCTCCTCACTCAGGTTTCTCACTTTTGCCGACTCCAGCGTGTGATGGCTTATATTTTGCGATTTACTCATAACGCTCGTCATTAAAGAAAGCTCGATGGTCCTCTCAACACTCTGGAAATGAGAGCGTCAAGACTGGCAATTTTCAAGATGGTTCAAGAATCAGCGTTCAGAGACTACATCGTTGCCATGAAGAAAGATCCAACTACACCTGCCTCGTCACAACTCCTTCGACTCTCTCCCTTTCTCGACAAGGATGATATCCTACGAGTGGGAGGACGTCTCAACGCTTTAAAACTTCCTACGGATGTGCAATATCCTGTGATTTTGCCCAAACGACATCATGTCGTCAACCTTCTTATTGATTTTTATCATCGAAAATACTTACACTCGGGCGCTCAATTGACTCAATCACTTCCTGCACAGGATGTGTGGATTTTCTCGGCCCGAAGTGTAATACCCTCTCACATTTTTCAATGTGTTGTATGTTTCCGACACAAGCCTCACAATAAATCTCCGCTCAAGGGTGATTTACCAAAAGCAAGATTAACTCCTTCTCGTCCGTTTCTCAACACCGGAATTGACTACGTAGGTCCTTTTAACACCAAGATGCACAATTTGCGCTCGATTCGCTTGACAAATCATATATTTGTATCTTTTTTGCCTTGTGACAAAGGCGGTACACATTGAAGTAGTATCGGACCGGTCGACAGATGGGTTTATTGTCGCTCTCACCCGATTTGTGTCTAGACGCGGTTTTTGCACAAATATTTATTCTGACTGTGGAACGAATTTCGTTGGAGCGAATAATGCTTTACAAAATTTCATAATCTCTTAAGGTCGAACCCCTTTTGCTGAATTCTCATCACAACACAATATCAACTTTCATTTCAACCCGCCTGCAGCTCCTCATCAAGGTGGTCTTTGGGAAGCAGCAATCAAGAGTGCAAAACATCACCTCCGACGTGTCATCGGTAAACTTATTTTAACTCTATGTGAATTTGCCACTCTCACAACTCAAGTAAAGGCTATTTTGAATTCGAGACCTCTCACACCTCTGTCAAACGACGCCTCAGACCTCAATGCACTCACCCCGGGTCACTTAATAGGATCTTCATTGGTTTCAGTTCCAGAAGAGGATCTTTTCAACGTTGCTGCCAACCGACTCAAGCACTGGCAGCTAATCAAGGACTTTCACCAGCGTATTTGGAAGAGATGAAATCTAGAATATATCCATACTCTTCAGCAACGGGGGAAGTGGAACGTACCAATTGTCAACCTGCGCGTCGGCGACCTCGTGTTAGTGCATCAACCTGCGCCACCTCTCGCATGGCCTCTGGCTAGGATAAGTAGTGTTTCTCCAGGAAAGGATGGTGTAGTAAGAGTTGTTCATTTGAAGACAAAGCCGGGAACTTGGCAAGACCTGCTAACAAGGTTTTCCCTCTACCTCTACGTTCTTAATGAACTTGCGCCATAGTGCGCTCAATTTTTGTAAAAAGATATTTTTATTTTCCTTTATGATCTTTTTATTTTTATAAACTCTCAACATATTATATTTGTGTTAGTTCTCTTTGAATCCTAGAAGGATTCAAGGCCCCCGGTATGTTACGTATTTAAAATTAATATAGACTAATTTCCTTTATTTTAAACCCGCCGCCAAAGTCAGACAAAGCTCACCCGTGATAAGGTGGGTTCTGCCGTTTGAACCCGCGTAGCAAGTTAGACCTTTCGGGAGTGTAGACAGATATCAATACGTTCCAGTATACTATTATACTTTTCAATCTCCGTACCTTAGGTACTAGAATACGCGAATGTAACTATTTTATTAATGTTTATACCGAATGTGACCAGTGCATGCAATACGAACAAGTTTTCTGGCCAGAAATCGCTAATTTAATACGCGAGTGTGATAAGTGTGTATTCCACGGTGCCCGTAAGTACAAACTATTAATATTTATAATTTTAATAATTATTGGTCCTCCGAAACTATTGTTACCAAACAAGGATGTTTTTCTTTTAATAACTACTCATTTAAAACTTTAAGGTCAATGTAGAATTTAGGTAAATAGACTTGTTAAAGAGAAAACATATGAAAAGGACATAAGATCAAAATAAGTTTCCTTGTATGTAAGAGCAAGTCAGTGATTTCTTACATACTAATATTTTACATCCTTACTTAAATAAATTCTTTTTTTCGTCCGACAAACAGTAATTACATATTAAATTGTATGCATAACCCAAGACTGGTCTGGGACCAGTGACATTATATAACAAAAACTATACAGATAAAAATACAACAGGCAACTCTAAGTAATAAAAATATGGCCCAATATACTATAACTAATGGTTTATATAGTTACGCACATACAGCCTCCTCAGGAACTCTTATTAATAATAAAACTGTAATAAAATATTAAATATTCACTTGTACAATGTTTGCTCTTATTCATATTACTGACGAAATAAATAGTTTTGGATAAATGATATTTATAGCAATAAAGGTGGTTTTCATTAGCATTAGCAAAAATAAATAATTTATGATTACACTGGAACTCTCGAACTCCAGAAGGAAAGCCCGGGACAATAAATAACCGTTCTCTTGGTAATGCCTTTGCGGGGAATACATTAGGGAGATTGGAAATGTTTGAGGTCTTATTTCACACATTCGTATGTTGGACACAGTATTTATACCATTACACTAAATAAAATATATTGTTTACAATCTGATTTCAATTAATATTGTTTATATTTATTTATATTTTATCAATTATATAAGCTTGCATGTGGGTACACTAGTTAGTAGTTATAGATATAACCAAGTATAGCATGTATAGTAGATATATACTAACCATTTTTTTTACTGATTTGTGTTGGTGCCATACGACGGGAAAATTGTTTCACTATTTTATTTCAAATCATAGTTTTTATATTTTTAATTCTTGGTACATGCTCTAATTAATGTTGCTTAGTTTTCTCTAATATAAAATTCCCAAACTAGTTTTATGTTAATACATATTCGTTCAAACCATTCATAATCCCTGAACTATCATTCGTAGGTGGTGTTCCTAGATTATTTAAATGCATTAATTTTTTTTCAAGTGAAAAATATTTACTATTTTTTTTTTAAATCTCGTTTTATTTAAAAAAATAATTACTAGTTTTATGCTCCATAAATAACATATCCTATTCAATAGCTTTAAAAAAAATCTGTAATCGAACACAAAACCGTCTTGTTAATCCAGAGAATTGCTTTTGTTTTAATATATCAATTCTATAAAGTATAATTTTATGTGCATTATTTGTTTTTAAAGAAATAAAATTGGGAAAAATATACAACAAATATATATTTTACATTTTTAGTATTTTTTTTTAAATTCAAAGTTTATTTAACGGGAAGTAATGACTTAAGGATCAGGATCCTTAAAGACTTGGTCCAAGAACACCCTGAGTGATCAAGTAACAGTACAAGAAAAATAAAGTGTAAGCAAATATCGGATCCCATAAATTTTCCTGTTGCAATAAAATCTTAGGACTTTGTTCGCTTATTAATTTTTTAGTTGAAATATAAATGATTGGTTATATTGGTATTTAAGTTATAGATACTATTAAGGATTACTAAGTTAAACTGTTCATTTTTTAATTTTTTTAATGCAAGAAAATCTCGGTGTGCCTTGTCCTTTTCAGGATGTGATGAGTTCACTTTCTCCTCATCTTACTACCTTCCCCTTTGCCCTTACATCTATGTTTTATGTGTGATGTGTTTGTTTATATGTATAGTTGTATAGGCACACCTGTATTAAGGTAGGCAGTTTGGTTTTAAATATTTCAACAGATGATTTATTACACATGAGGTATGTTGTTCTTTGTATAAGGCCTAAGTGTTTTACTAATTAAATAAAAGATATTACGTTCTTGGAATTTAAATGTTAATTATTAGAAATAAGATTTATTAGTATATAATTAAATTTAATAATATGATTTAATAAAATTTTAAAAAATGTAATAATTTCATACTTAATTTATTCTAAAACTTAAAATCTCTATGTCAGGCCCACAATTGCCAAACGCTCTGGACTATGACGCTAAAGCACTTTTAATTGCTAAATTAAAAGAAGGTTTAGTTTATTTTATATATAACCTTATAGGTTCCTTTTTTTAAAATCTATACTTGTTTAATCCATAAAAGCGTATAAAAGTGGAAAAGCACAGCTTCATGATATTTCTTCTAGATTATAAATAATACAACTCAAGATTTACGCAAAAATATCTAAATACACACACACACACACACACACACACACATATATATATATATATATATATATATATATATATATATATATATATATATATATCACGGTAACTAAATGGTTGATAAAGATTATGAAGTCTTTTCTATATGACTATATACATGATTATATTAAATGTGGATCGATGAATTTTGCCATCAATATTATGGAGGATGCTATTAAGATTTTGCAAAAACAATAATTTCGTGGCTGCCATAGAAACCATTGAATCGTATTTGATATAAATTTATACGCTTTATAGTAAGAGGAAAATACGAACATTCATACCCTCATATATCTTGTTATTATTTATTAAAAATTCAAATACAAACCTAAAACACCTAATATCAACAGATAAAAAACTTAGCATTAATTAGGTTTTACTGCTGATCAAATTCGTTTTGTTAAACATATTGTTTTACTTGTACTTAAATAGGCTCATTCAATCACAATATATATTTATATATATTGCAATAATATAGATTTACTAAGACGATACGAACACAAAACGATTACCATGAATCACATATTAAACTTGAAAGAGATTATTTGTATTAAAGACACAAGGGTTGAATTTAATTTCTGTTTATCGTATACACGTTTAAACTCATACCTTTAGGGCTTGTCTCAGGAACCACAGATGTGTAAAGCATGTATTCTCCCTCAGGTTCTCCTTCAAGACATGTTACATTTTAATTACTAAAGCAGCATCTTTCGAAGGAGCAATAGGAATGTATTTTCAATTAGGCAGATAATTTATTCCGAAGGTAATAATTACACGCCATCTGCAACTAGACAAACATTGGGGGCAAGAAAGGGATTACTACCAGCCCCACGACTGGAGCCACTAAACGTTGCGCGCGGAAAGATGTGTATTTTACTTTATTATTACTATAGTTTAGAGTAGAACGTAAATAAAAGATAAACTTTAAAATATTCACTTGCTCTTGTTTTCTGAGGTTTTTCTATTTTTCAACATTTTATTACTTTAAAACATAATGTGGCAGTCGTGGTAACAAGACATGAGTGAACACTTGAACGAAAATGTAGTTATAGGTTTATAAATTGTTTAAAAATATAATGATTAAGAAAATTAAACTAACGAGTTCTATTAAAATCGGTTCTAGATAGTATGGGTCGCTTTTAAAAACCTGTTCATTCATGAATTAGAAAAAAACTATCATTCACTATTCTGACTTTGTGGTAGTGAGATTAATTTAAACTTTAAGTATAATTTAAGAGATGTATAGAAGGTGCGATACCGCTGGATTTAATGCGTAAACGTATCTATATGTGACCAAATCTCACGCTGGAAATATATAATCTATTTTATTAAAAACGAAACTCTTAAAGGCTGTAAATTGTTATGAGACAATATTTTAAATTACACCTACAATATAAATACATACGAGTACATAGCTTATAATAAAATACAAACTACGATTGATGAAAACAACTGCTGTAAAAAAAATCAAATAATGCTTACTGTAGGGGAAATAATGCGAACACCTATTGGCATGTAGTTAATTCTTGACAAAAATTCGAAAAACCGAGCGCAAACCTAGAACGTTTTATGTAATAAAGAAATTTAACTTCAATGTTTTATTTAGGTCACTATAATATAGTATAACAAAATAATATAATACAGTATGTTATAAATAATAAAAAAATAAACACGTACTAAAAAAAATATCTAGGACAAAATATTTTTCGGCGGTGATTTATAGATTGAAAAAAGTTGAACTGAAATACTTACCTTCAAATTTCTATAAATTCATTTCTGCCAATAAGCGACAATTAACACCCCTAGGGAGCAGATTAAGACAACCAGAATTTTCAAGATAAAATGTCAGAGGAAATCGCATCATTTGCAAAATATAACCCTAAGAAAAAACCCTTTCCAAAAAAATAAATATGTTTCCCTAAGGCATAGCGCTGTCTTTCTAAAAACGAAATTTCCAGTATTTTGTATTTGATTTATAGAAACATGTGTCGTTCTAATTTCATCGGAATTTAAATCTATAAAACCAATCGATAGCTTTGCCAATAGGGCGTAGACTACTGAGACGGCTAAATCTGTTCCTAATTAGTAGATATTTCCTTAAGTTAATTTTAAATAAACACTCTCTCCTAATTTTACTAACAAGTTGTAGCCTTATCTCTGCCTTATTTATTTAGATATCGTTGCTCTGTCCGTTGTATTTAATTAAAATCTTTATTTTAAATAATTTTTTTATTCATTTGATTCTTGCCAATAATGTGATTACTTTATAATGGCTTATAATGGAATATACAAGTTTCAAAAACGCAATCTATTAATTGATTTTATTCAGTGCCTGTTATGTCAAACGAATTATTTGGTAAGTAAAACAATTTTATTTACAGGACATACTCCTGTTTTTAAAACCTAATTGCTATAGACTTCATGAATAATTCTAAAATTGCTACAACCGCTACAACTAGAGAAAGAAGGGAAGAGATAATTCTATCTAAAAGTAAACGAATTTTTATTGAATAGAATTAATGCATTATATTAAATTGGTGCGTTGCTGAAACGGTTTTCTATTTAATTTTCGAAGACATTTGATTTGAAAAAAATCTCAAACTTAAAGACTTATTCTAAAACCTTTTCTACTTTAATATTGTATTTTTTTTAAAATATTTTAAGTAACAAGCATGTCTGAGGAATTAAAAATTTAAGAGTACAATAAACGAAATTTTTTGAGAGAAGTTGATATTTTCCGAAAGGGAACCAAAGATGTTTTCAATGATTTCAATTTTATTTTCATGTTCCGATTTAATAATACTCTACAAATGTTTTTCGCTAACTTTCTGATATACAATAAATAAATAATTAACTTTTCGAATCAATACGAAACTCTTTCACTAGTAAACACGTTCATTTTTATTTTTCAAAGGAAAGAGGTGAAAAGTATGTAATTATAAACGGAATATTATTTCAGAGGTTTTCTAGAAAAGCTTTTCTTAATAGCTCAGAGCAGTAAAGAGCTATACAAAAAACGATTTTTATTTTTTTTGCTTTGCATATACAGTAAATATGCCCTTATCTATTTAGGTAGAAAATTTTAAGAAGGTCATAACAAGGGTTTGGTATTTTGAAATTGAATATCACCTAGTATATACTTTATTAGCATCCTCTTGTTTTCTAAACCCACGTCGTTATTTTATCCCTGCTATGTCCATCGTACGTCTTTACTATGGGCTATACATTACGCACACGGGATTATCTTCTGACTTTTCAAAGTATTCACGTTAAAAAAAATCAAAGCTCATAGTAAACCTACTTTCAAAACGTAATCCTATGCTACTCCCTCACATTTTACGTTTCTTTGAATAATAAGTCCATTGAGGAAGAAAGTGATGAATGATGTCAAACGTTACTTTAGTAGTTATATATATATATATATATATATATATATATATATATATATATATGTTCCAAATTACATTAGTCTCTATATGAATCTCCAAGTGTTATATGCAACTCCATCTATGTGGAACCACGCACGTGACTAGTCACATATACTTCTCAGATATAAAATTTGAGTAGCAGCCTCATTACTTCACAGAAATATATTCACTTAAACAATTTTATCGTTCTTTAGTGAACATAGCATTGTGAAGTCAAAAATATATTCCTGATATTATAACAATCCTTAAACGTTTCATCCTTTGTGCGTAATATAAAGTGGGAAAGAAACCTCGTGAGTGTTGTGCTTAAAAGAAAAACGCGTTCCTCGCTTTCTCTTTTATGCTAGATGACTCAAAGGCACTCAAGTGTCTTCAAGGCATGATCACCTAAAGTTAGTTTTTATTCGCACTTTATCAAAGCGAAGATATTATTGTTAATATTAAATTTATTGTCACTAGTTTTCCGGATATTACTAAGAATATTTGAATAATGGAATTTTCGCTATACGAAGCTAAAAACGTCTACATTGACAATACGCTATCTCTATTGAATAAGGAAATGCATTGTTCTCTCTTTTATTACACTTACTGTTACGAGTTCCCGATCGACTATAAAATCGAAACCGATTCTGACTACAGAGGATTACACCCATGGCACATTTAGGGTTTTCAGTGAGACAATCAGGAGACAAATATAGGTTGATAAATAAATTTAAACTGTTTTGAAGTTGTAACCCTGTTATGTAAGATTTTTGTTACCTACGGGAAGCATAACTTCTGCAGTGTCTCTGTCCTACTGTTCCTTACTATTTAAGACGTTTCTTTGTTTTACTGAGATTTGGTTCACAGTAAATAGTCGATTTTGATAATATATATATATATATATATATATATATATATATATATATATATATATATATATATATATATAATTCAATTTTTTTAACATGAGAAAAACTATTGTAAATTTTTAAAACGGAAGAATGGTAAACCTATTTAAGTTTGAAACCAAAACCTCTTCATTGTTTTAAGAAGATAAACCATATGGATGTAGTTGGAAGCGCCGTGAGAATCCCACAATCCCCTGAACACGTCGTATAAACGACATGAAGCCTTATCAATCAATGTAGCTGTAACAGCATTTTAAACATTCCTATTACATTCGTACTAACGTATGGTATCTTTATTTTATTGTGTACCAGCTCATGTTTAAAATATCTACACCTAAACATTTATTATTGTTTGTCAGCCGAGGTTCTACTTCTCTATAGTCGTTCGTACTAGCATCAGTAAAAGTCGGATTAGCGGTGAAGCTGTGGTAAAATTGGGGACGCTGGCGAAACTAATAACTAAGTTTACCAATTCTATTACAAACCCGACCTTTAAGAAGGTACAAGAATAGGCTATAAGAATATACCAATCCCAATTCTAAAATAGAGCTCGGTCCCTCTCAGATAAAATCCGCGCCTAATCAAAGTGTTGTTGCATCATATTGTTGTTAGTAGAGAAATAGAAAATCCAAGCACGGGATGATTTCAAGAGAGAGTCAATGTCAAGTCTGAGAACAAAGTAAGTAAAATACAGAAAATATGGCACCTTGTATTGTTACGTTAGGCGAATTTCTCGTCCTACCCCTCATATCAGTTGAAAATATATATATATTTTTTTTACGGATATTGTGGTTTTGCTACATGTAAAGACTTCACATATATATATTTAAAAAACAAGTTAAATTATTCAAATAATGATATTAAATTTTTCACAGAATGAATTACAAAATTAAGAATTGATATTATGTGGAAACTTTTAATAATTTGTTCTGATTTTGAAAAATTACTTCTTTATTCAAACTTTTTTTACGAAATATTCCCTTCAAATGCAAATTAAACCAAAACAGGAGCAACATCGGTGGTTATTATTATTTTTTTTTAATGTCTACGCAATAGAAATAAAACTTGATCAATATCTTTGCAACAACAAGTGGGTTCAAATATTATCTATTAATCAACTCCTAGGGTTTCACACTAGATAACATGTTAAAATTTCTTCTTGTTTACTCTAATAAAAACCTGCAAACTAGGTTACATATTAAGTAAATTTGCTTTTAACGGCCCTAAAATAATCTTAAAATATGTGCATCTAATGAAAGACTCACGACTGTCATATAAACTGTAAACGCAATATAGAGTGTTCGGAGGGAGAAATGTTTGTCTTTCGGTGAATTGAAATATTATAGAGATCAAGTGTAGATAGTGGCATGTGCTCTCACAGTTATTCCAAAGAACTGTGACAAGATGAAAAGATGAATTGACAGACGTCTTGCGACAGTGCATAAAAAAGAACCCAGAGTGATATTCTGGGAACCGTGTATACAGTAAATAAATACTTTATATACCATCATGAAAATGAAGATTTCTTTTCCTGTAGGCTGTGCTTTTATACGATAATATATTCTAATTTTGTTTAAATACTTGAATCTTTAGTATTTACCCTTCGTATGGGAATCCATGAATATTGTACTCTTAATAATGTAATTAATTAATTCAATAATGTTCTTAAGTATTCTACTCATACTGTTGCGAACTCAAGACCTCTCAAATACATTAGGAGACTCTCCATGAGTTTAATTAGCTTAAGCGAATCCGTGTTAACGGAACGGATTAATACGGATATAATTTTGTCTCAAAGTTTACGACTTTAAAAACTATTAGTTAGTAAAGTTTTGAAGGAATTAATTTCTTGAAAAAACAACTAATTTACGAAATCTAGTTCGTTGAAGACTTATAATTAGTAGACAAGTCTTAGTTAAAATACAGAAAACAGATCTAAAATGTTTAAATTGATTTTTAAGATTATAAATTACTATTTCCTATTGTAAATTACCAAACATGAATAGTATAACTTTATACTGAAAGATTTAGTTATGAAGGATCCTTTGAGTTTGTCCTACGAACACCAAACTTTCGGTAGTTTGCTGTTTACTTATATATTTTATTAAAATTACAAAATCTGAAGTTTTCTTATCTAAAAGGTAACATACATCACATAGTAAATGTCTTCGCAATTCTAAAATAATTCTCTTTTACTAGCAAGTTACCTTCAGAACTGTATTGTTTTCGCATAGTCATAGCTGTTCGTTTATTAATAATATTAAATACTTATTAAAATCTGGTAATAGCGAAAAAATATATTTTGTAAAATTATCTAATACATTCTATAAATTACAATGAATTATTCAACAAAGCGTCCCTTTTTTATTCAAATAATCAATGTTAAATAAAAACGCAGTATCTCAATGTCATTAGACTTATAGTTACTTTGTTTGTAATGATGTTTGTATTGGGCAATTGTCAGAGTGCTTGGCTATTATATTTCATTAGAATAATAAGTTATTGTTAGGGTTTTATAAAAAAAAGCTATGAATAAATAATTGGAAGAAAATATTCATGGAAATATTTTAAACTGGGTACTCAATCACGTCTAATGATGTCCAAAATGTGAGCAATATCTATACAGAGATTTGTTTAGCAACAAATCATGTATAGAGGAAACAATGGGCCCTTGGCGTCAAGCTTGTCATCGGAATAGTTTGGGTAAGTAGTAGATTAAACACTGTTTCACCTTAGCCTGCATATTTGCTACCAAACACGTTTTTTTTAAAAATAATTACAACTTCATATTACCAAATTCTGTCATGAATGTGTTAACAAAATTGTATCTTCAGAAAGATCATATTTAGGATACAGTCGAAAATGAATATCGTCCTACTGACAACGATGAATACACTTTTAATAATTACAGTGAAAACATTTACCTAATAATTATTTAGATGTGTAATATATATTGTTTTGAAAAACAAATATAGTTACAGATTAAACGCAAAAAATAAATTAAATACTTTAAAACAAATTGTTTAAAAAACAATTTTAATTTAAAGTTTCAGAAAAACAACAACAAAACAATCGTTGTTTAATTACATACGACTGCCGTGTGTTCTATTATTTTAAAATATTATTATTTAGTTCCTTCGATAAATAAAGTGTAAATATTACTTATAGACGGTTATTCAGTTTATAATTAAAAAAAAAACTCGCACTTCTAAAATTTTCTTATGGTAAATATTTCTCTTCTTGTAATCCAAATATATATTTGCCATTTCACTATAACTTTGGCAATTATAGCTGATGAACCTAATTATCATGGTGCGGCATAATGAACTCCCCGTACTGGAAGAGGCGTAGCTTTAGGTTACATTGGTGACCAGAAGGGGATCATGTCATTATATAAATGTCTACATACCTTTTCAAGAGCTTGTCATAGCTTTGGTAAGGAAAGAAATGCCCTGTTACTGTAGAAGAGTTTATAAAAACTAACTGAAGGAAGTATTCAACGTTTCTCCATATCGATTTCCAGCTTGGTCGAATAATCCTGTTTCTGGCAAACTAGTCTCTACAAAATAGTGACAGCACAAGATTTAATTATGAGTAATTTGGAATTCCAGATATTCCCTACCTTGTCAAGACTTTCCCATATATTTTGTCTAATTTCTTATGAGGGAAGTCTCCATCCTACTAGTATAGACAGTTAATAAAATTACAAAAAATAATTTAACCTCATGAATCATTTAAAAATCAATGAAATAGAACAGAAATGTTTAGACAGTTAAATGGTAAGGTTGGATATTTCTGTCTTAGCCAAATGTGGTAAGATTTAGTGTCTATATTTTTATTTATTTCTTCTAGCCAAACGTTGGTTTTGTTTGTATTGCAAATATTGTTTTTTTTTTAGTAGTAGCCTAGTATGTGCCTTTTGTAGCGTATTATAAATTGTCTACTAACGCGTTTCGGGATATTTTTGAAGTAGGTCTAATATCATGTACTAAATAGTTTCATTCCTCACATAAGCATATCTAGGTTACCGTTTGAACATAATTTTCCTGTTTCTTGATAACCATTGAGTTCTTGGTATTGTAATAGCAAAACACTTTGAATTTGAAAGTTCGCTAACTTCTCTTAGTATTTGTATTTATTTAGAGAATTTAGCATAAAATATCTCAGTTGCACAGTAATGAGTTATTTTATGTATAGAAAGCTACTCTCTTAAATTATCATATAGTTGTTTATTGCGATAAAGAATCAGAGTACACATTATTCATATAATAAAATCAGTACCTATTAAAACAAAACTAGGAGTGTTCAGTTTTGCTAATTTTTTATTGCTTACTAAATTTGCTAAAGGGCGCATAGAGGAGAGTGGTTTTAAAATTTAACCAGCAAAGAATTATTAGGTTTCTTTTAAATATTTATTATTTTTAAATTGTATAAATTGGTGGTTTAAAAGACATTTCATAATAATTTCCCTAATTAGTGAAAATAAAAATATTAATATTTTAGTTTGTTTTCACAAAAGCATTTATTTAATAAATCAAAAGGTATTAATAAATGTGTGCATATAATGTAAACAAAAACGCAAGGATGTACGTTTTTAAGCCAAAATTTTTATAAGGAATGTGTTTTCGATAAAACCTAATGATAACTTTCCTTCATGTAGTTTTACAAATGTCTAATAAATCATAGTATTTATGTAATATTAGCAAACATTTCAAGAAATAAATAAATTGAATTTTATAGGATACTACGTCAACATTGTCTAGTATGAAATTATAAATAAAGTATTTCATCCTTATGTTCGGTTTATTACTTCTTGCTTGGATGTATATTTTTCCTAATATTACATTATTCGTCTTGTTTTTTTCTATTTTAATTCTGGTATTATTTATATTCGTTGTGTGTATTTTGTTTCAGATTTTTTTTGATTCTATTGTTGTTTTACTACTTATTGATACGGTAATATATGAATTTGTTTATTTGTCTGAATCTAACTAAAATTTCTTGTTTTATTGCATTACTATTATTGTTTTTTTAAATCACTGTCGAGTTTGATAAGGGGATGAAAAAAGTTGCTGATACGTTCCTATACCGTAGTTGAAATAAACTTATTTCATTGAGTCGTATATAAACCTCATTTTCTGTCACATTATATTATACATGACCACACTTATTATTATGTATGAAACAGAAATAACAACCAAACGCTAAAACAGAATATAATATCAGATATCTTTATGCGGTCAAAAACGTTGCACTTTGTTCCGTTAACAGACAAACTTTTATTACACCTCCACCAAATGCGTCTCTGAGGATTTGTCCGCAGGAAGTACATTTTCAAAGTTTTCACTATTTCTGGTTTTGGAAATTGCTCGTATTTTGTTATTCAACATATAAAAAAAAAAATATATAATTTTTATACCGGATTGCTTAACACAAATATTGATGTCAGTTTATTACAAGTTCAATTACAAAGTTAATAATTATTCAGATAATATCACGTGTGTTATAAGGAGATAGTAAAAGGATATATTGAATGTCATCAGAAGTCTTTTTACTAAAACATTCTCATCATGCATTTTACCTTGAATTCGTATGTATATAAATTTCTATATATCCTTTAACAGGGGTTTAGGCTCACCAGAAAATTTTATTTGGAGTGAAAATATGTTTAAATCCTATTATTACGGAGGCACACTGATATTATAATTATATCTATCAACATACACAGTTATGGTAGATAAATTATAATATTATCTCTCTCATAACCGTCGTTAACAAACGTTTAAAAACCAAATAATATGAAACAAACATTTGGTAGTGTTGTAACTGATTTTATTTTAAACTTTAATTCCTGAGGAATTAAGGCAGATGTTAAATACTGCAGTAGTTGCTACATAATGAGATCATGACCTGCAAAGGCAAATTTAATTGAAATGTAAGAGTTATGTGTTCGTTAAATTATTCAACCCACAAATCTTTAATTCAAACAAATCAAGCGTTACTTTATTAAGAAAAATGTATTAAATCACAAACAAAACATATTAGAGAAATACTACGCTAGTTATAGATTTCATAAATTTAACAGATTAATTTTTATTCAGAGCTTTTCTGTCTACAATTCTATGGCTGAGAAATGACCCTTTTTTCGAGTTTGCTTTGCGAATTCATTTCATATTTAATTTTATAATTTCGACTCATAAAAATCTACCACAGGATGTCAAGAAAATTACATTTACTACATTATTAATAGAGAGAAACAGCATTGAACGTTTAAAGTTTTAAATTTTGAATGATTACTGTTTAAATAGTTAAATTTGCAATTTGTTCACTAAACTCCATAATTTTTTACAACTTAGGTGTTTGTCACAACCAGTGAAGCCATGCATTGGTTGTTAGATGAATTTGTTAGAGTATCAGCTTGCTCGTAATTATGAATTTCGTCCCGGCTTTGTACCGTATCGCAGCATTCCATCTACTAAACAAAAAAGAAAATAAGAAACTGTTACATCTTTAAAAAAATTAAACTTCTCCTCGCTCTGCTATCTTAATGCGCGTGCTGCTGACTCCAAGGTTTGTGCGAGATAGAAAGAGATCTGTGGGCGCTTGCCACGCACCTTAATTACCGCCCACCAATCTGCGCATTAATTAGTTTCAAACATTTCTGCCTGGAAATCAGTCTCATCCACAGATTTACTTTTACAAATTGACAATATATTTTTATTTATTTATTGTTACATGTTGGAATTAATTCACGTTTGTTTTCTGAATCTGATTTAATATGTAACCACCTAAAATGTGTTACAGTGCGTTTCGGTTAAGTACCTTCGCCGCGTTCCTTATGCTTTAGCAGAGTATGTCTGCAATACAGCAATATGATCACTGGCGTAGTGGTCGTTTTAATTTCAAAGGTCTCATGCTACTCTATTTACTAAAATAATATTTCCAAAGTTGTCGAAAGGTTAAAATGATCCTAAAGTAATAACAGCAGATATTACGAAATGGCTACATTTAGGCCAAATTATTGGGCTAATAAATAGTAGGCAAAAGAATTGTTTGATCTAACCCTATTGTTATACTCAGATTTTGAAAACCCAAACTGTGTCACTTTGGACAAGAGTTTAACTGAAGTGTTTTAATAATTAATGAATAACAGCTTTAGACGTGGGAAAAGTAAACCATGAGGGGATTGCTTAAGACAAAGAAATAGCTTTGTGAAACTGTTTAAGCAAAGAAGATATAAAGGATGTAAGAAGAAAAATAGATGAAATTGTTTTTAAAAAATTCCTTTAAATT
Organism: Prosapia bicincta; assembly: GCA_036971475.1. Classification (NCBI taxonomy): domain Eukaryota; kingdom Metazoa; phylum Arthropoda; class Insecta; order Hemiptera; family Cercopidae; genus Prosapia; species Prosapia bicincta. The sequence continues at coordinate 183,473,246 of JBAIZL010000001.1, forward strand.
GAAAAGGAATGTTGAAAGATACAACATTGTACATGAAGACGTTGAATTGATCAAAATAATACTACAACGTAGAATATATTATTGTAAAACCAAAAAGGTAGGGCCACATATGAGAAGGGAATTTGACGTGAGAAATTATAGGGGAACTTAATACTTTAACGAGGTTAGTGTGAAAAAATGGATGAGAACGTCAACAATCGTAAGCTAAGCCCAACAATCGGAGCCCTACCAACGCTAAGCTTAGTCTGTAAACAAATAGAGAGTAGCTCATCTAAACAACAGACTGAGGATAAGGAATTTTCGTACCTTTATAGGAAAATTGGTGTAAGTTCAAGATAATCATAAAATGTTTCATTTTATAAATCTTCTTGTATCCATAAAGTAATTGAATCCAGTTGTATCCAGTTGTCAATTGAATATCCCGACGAGTGGAACAGTTTTTAATTGCAGAAAGTTGTATATAAGTATAAATGTTTATGGGTGAAAAGAAAATTACGAATGGCTTCCATATATATTATGTAGCTTCCTTTATGTCTCATTAAATGAGCTAGATGAAGCTGAGATTCACTCATATCCTACGCTAAGGCTACTACGTTCAGCTCCGTCTGGTCAAGATAGTTCTCGTAGTAAGTAGACGAATCCACAACGACCACCTGCACCTGCGTCCTATTTCCGAACACATTAAGTTTTACTCTTAGCCACTAATTACATAAAAAAACAAAACAATTAATTTAAACCATTCCTCTCAATATCATAGTTGGATTAATCAAAATTAAACTATTTCTCATGGCGCATGCTTAGGCACTTCTGAATACCCTATGAGAAATTGAAATGGCTCAAACGAATGAATAGGTTTTAGTAACTGAATATGAAAACTGTGTTTTTTTACTGTGTCTTCGTGAGGTGGAGAACCATACCTTGAGAAAATTATAAAGAAATCTTTATTGTTTATAATGAAAGAAAACTTTAAATGAAATCAGCAATTATACAAAAATAAATTAAGGAATTGCAACAAAAAAATATGAAAAAACCGAGCAAGGAAAATCAGTCTTAAAGTTTAATGTCGTTTAAAACTGATAATAAAGAGACTTCACTTTCAAGAATAAAAATATCAATGATAGGAATAGAATTTAAAAAATAATTATATTTGTCTGACGTTCATATGTGTAGCCGTACTATCTGCCTCCGAGTATCTGAAAAATTAAAATCATTTTTAATTTTAAATGTTTTTAAAACTATTTATCCCTACAAGTGTTAGTATAATTAGGATGTCTTGTCAAAGCAACGGATTAATTTAATTTCGAACTACCGAGTTTCTCTTCTCATAGCTCATATGATTTGTTTTAGGGAACACACAGATACGTACAGATGCTCGTTCAGGGTTTGTTAGGTTTTAATTGCATACGCCGCAAACTCGAAGGAAGCATAGAAATGTGCTTTTCAATAAGGTTTTAATTAAATTCTTTATGGTAAGTATTTCAACGTAATCGTGTGACAAACCCAAGATATATATTAACACAGTTGAAATTAAGAGAAACTCTTTGAGAGTGCTTCTCGAAATTTGAAACATGTCTTATTACTGTAGTTGACAATTTAAAATAATTTTAAAATATATCTATCAATCATAGGAATATATACTAGGCCTAACTACTGCTTAATAAATGTTTCAAGTTTACATCAGAGGAAGCTTTTCATTGGAGTATCAACCTACACTTACCATATTACTCAAATTAAATATTACCAACAATACGACGAATAACACCAACTCACTAGTAATTTTTCGATAGTTATTTATTTATTATGTATTATCTCTCACAAGAAAATATAGTGCGTTTTGGTATGCGTATATCCTCTATTGATAAAATTAATTAAAATTTAAATTTAAATATGGTAGTAGTACAATATAGGAAGTTCTAATGACCGAAGAGTTGTAAGGAAGTGACCGCAATAAAAAATGTAGTGAGCTATATTATAATCTTTTTACACTCCTATGAAAGTTTATATATTTATACATGTATGCTAAGTGATTTCAGTGTGCATTCTTCCTCTTTCCCTAGCGTTGTCCTAAAACATTTGTAGAACACCAACATGCTTTTAAGACTATGCCGATTTTACATTAGCTTCAACTAATATTTTTGCAATATTTGTTACAATTGTCACAATCCGTGACAATACAACATTGTATTGTCACAATCCGTTTTAAATTCGGTAGAAAATCTACAAGAACAACTTGAGGCAAGTCCAGAATAAATCCAACTTCACGTTTTCTCGCTTGAGACCTGTCTTACAGATAAAGATTTATTTCTGGATGTATTTGTTAGTATATAATTTGCTTCGAAACTTTAACTCGGTCGTCTTTAATAACTGAGATTTATGGAGGAAGCGGTCAGAACAGAGAGATACAATGCATCATGGTTCATTATAGATGGTTCATTATAGATCGTAAGAACCAAAGGTTACCTACAAACACATTTCAATAAAGCAAAAATCGACGTTATAGAAAATGTTGACATATTACAAAACATTGCGAGTTAGCAGTACGTGTGAAACACAAACACAAAGGAAAAGGTTTTAAAATTCTGTATCTATCTTTTCTGAATTTTTCAACACTGCCTACATAGGTGTCTAATACTAGCAGAAGAGGTTGCAGATGGGATGCGGGGTTGAGGAGTATAATTGTTGAATATTATTTCATACAGGTCCGGATAGCGTGTAGACACCTCTGTTAATCCTCGTTTAGAACAAGTTGCTTCAAGAGGGCTACGCCTCCAAGCCATATTCCCCTCTTATAGTACCAGGGAATCAAATCCTTTCTCTAATCCTACAAACTTTCTTCTTAATATTCATCTTACACCTGTAACTGGTAACTTCGTGATGTCCCCTATAAAAGGTAGCATCGTAGAGCAATGAGAAAGACTGATCATTTATATGATTTTGAAACATTAGATGAAATAATTTTTATAATTCATTTAAAATTTGAACTTATAAAACAAACCTGTTTTATTATATGTTTAGACGTTAGCATTAAAAAGGAAAACACGCACATTAATTTTAAATTATTATAATAATGGACCTAAGGAGGGCGAGATAACCCCACAAAGTGGTGCAAGTCATCGGGCTGAGAGTTATTCTCCCCCGTGAAGATTAATTAAGTTTCTTTTATCAGCGAAAGCATTACTTTAAACTGACAAATTTGTAAGAAATATCAAGTAAATATTTAGAGACCTAATAGCTGTAAATTTTTAAAATATTTCTAAAATTACAAGTTTTAATTCACCTCCATGAAACAATAGAGCTGTCGTTGGGAAAGAGGTTTTAAGTGATTGTTGAGTACGGTTGATTAATTTTAGGAATGATATTTTAAGACGATTAAGTGTCAAATGTTTGAAGGCATGAAACGTAGAGGTTTGATGCCTGTAGCGCTTTTAATCCTAGAAATATATGAGAAAGAGGTAGTGTTGTTGATGTGTTAATGTGTATGTACGTGTATATTTTAATTGTGACTATATTTATTGTGAGTGGTGCACATTAAGCTGGGATACCGCGAGCAGCGTGATGTTACGTTACTTATGTTATTGTATTCATGCCGATTGTATTTGATTAAAGAATTGATTTAAAAAAATAAAATAACCAATATACTAAAGGAAAGTTCAAGGGTAGGTTAATTAATATCCGTAACATAGTTATAAAGTTTTACTGTAATCAAATAGGACACATATATGTACATTATTATTTGAAAAAGTCCCGTTGGTTTTTAATTAATTTAGTTTAATGGTTTTAAGCTTATTGAAAACTTCATAAAAAAATGTTTTCGGGTGAGTTGCGTGCCAGGAATGTACGGCTTCTTTCAATGTTTTTATGAAACAAGAGATTGTCAGGAGGGTAAAAGATAAGAACACTATGGTGTATGAGCAAGTACTTTTAAATTGAGTGTCTGGAGTGTTTCAATATTTTGGACTGCAGTATACGAACGGTTATTATACTTACTAACTTACTAGCCAACGCCATCCCTTGGCAGTTGAGCCATTTGGCGACCCGTTGATCAGTAGAGATGGGCATCCCTGAAGATGGGACGGTTGTAATCCTGGGCCCGGCCCAGGGCTGTGCAATCATTAAGGAGTTCGGCATTCATAAGTTCACCACCACACAGCAGTCACTCCGGGGTTGGTAGCACATGGATGCGGTAGAGGTGCGCAGCAAAGTAATCATGACCGGTTTTCAATCAGAAAACCTGCAACGCTAACAAATCGGGGAAAGTTTTGGTCAATTGGTCTACCCGTCACAAGACATTCCCACCGTTTTCTTGCTGAGAGCTCCCTCAATCGACCTTGATTTCATCTTCTAGTGGACGTCTTTAATAGGGACCTGGAGGAATGTAGTGAACTCAGATGCATGGGCTGAGTGAGACTTATTCCCTGCTTGGCTAGTTGAGGGGGTGATATAGATCGCCTGTTCGCGGTGCCCCCTGCGTAATCTAAATGATCTGTCAAGTTTTCGCCTATAAACGCGCTGACGAATGGGATTTATACCAACACAACACATCACCTATTGACACGAGTCCTTAACGGTAGCTTCGAATTGTAGGCTTTAGTTTAGCAGTAGGCATATCACTGTAATGTACACTGTTTAGTGTTCGGCCCCTTTCTTCCTGGTGTTCAAATTCTGGAATTTGTAATTCACAAGAAACCGTAACCATCAATTTTCCTACGAAAATCCCATCATCTCGACCAAGAGAATGTCCAAACGTAAGAATTATAGTACTTCACAGACACCATGCAAGAAGAGAACAACAAACTTTCAAGAAAGAAAGGGACAATGCCTTAGAAATAACCACTTTTGGAATATACTTCACCTTTTGCAGTACAAGATCATATAAACAATTTAATTTCCTTCTCAATAAATCTTTATTTCATAATATAATAAATTCAAGTCAAAATAAAAATAAATTGAATAGCCTATGGGAGAGAAACCTCTCTTAGGTTATCTAAATTAACTTATAAATATTCTAAATTGGTTTTCCATTCAACAGGTTGCCTAAAATGGAAATGTATTACGTTTCATTGATAATATCAAATATAGCTTTATCGTCGAAGAAAGAATGAAAATCCGTTATTAACTTAGGAGATAAGTATGAAAAGGAATAAAAATAAATTAAGTTTTTATTTAATGTATAGCTTAGTATAACTAACTAAGGTAACTCACTTACTCTGGTAACGTTAACCAGACTCTGATATTGAATTGAGTGAAGTTTGTTTTAAAAGGCATAGCCTATAGTAACTAGATAAAAAAACTTTAAACCTTTTGAAAATTAACAAGATTCTGAGAGACATTGTGATATTTAACTTGGCTAATCAAAAGTATATGCAAAATAATTATGATAATTGAAATTGAGTAAATGTTAGTATACTGTTATGACCTTTCGGCTTTTGATAATAATAGAAAATAAATAATATATATATATATATATATATATATATATATATATATATATATAATAAATTATATTATATATAATAATTATATATATATATATGTAATAAATTAAAAATATTCCAAAAACAAGAATTTTACGTTTCTGATATAAATTTAAATCTTTTGTTAAAGATGGATTACTAATAGAACTAACTTCTGCAGAGCACATATTCACAACACCAGTAGCCTCGTAAGGCAATATAATATATTACATATGATGATATGTTTTCTTGTAATATAGTTAATAAATTTAAAATATTTCAAGAGCAACAGACTTTTAATGAATATATTTATTCAAAGCTTTTCGCCGATAAAATTGTACCAGCATCTTCAGGAAAATAATTATCTAATAAAATATTTTTTACAAAATTAAACCATATGTGCTACCATAGATACGACGTGAGTTTCGTAGAGGAGTTAGAAGGAGGTCGTCGAAGGTATGGCAGAGTGAGATAAGTAGGTACATCTTTTTATTGATAGCAAATGCCTCAGTTACACCTCTGTACTCTCGCTATCTGACCAGCAAGCTATATGGATAGCGAGTAGGTGCAGCTCTTCATGTGGAGCAGGTCTGACCTAGGTACGCCAATCTACTCAAGCAGTCTGAGCAGCATGGAATATGGGTAGCAAATAGGAGCATCTCTTCGTTTGGAGCAGATCTGCCTCAGGTACGCCCCTCTCTAATCACTCTATCTGTAGAGATTCTATCCTTTACTTGGGAGTCTTTTGTCAATTCAAACTCCCATCTATATTAAAACTCCTTTCTTTTTATACTAAATAAATATTATGTCCACACAGTATGACATATAAGAATAGAAAGTTACAAATTCCTTTAAAAACCTAATCAATTCAATTTAACATCCTTTTAAAAACGCATGTGAGAGGCCTGAAAACATTATTACAGTAGTCCTACTTATATAAATTAATTTAAAACATATAACCTAATGCCATTAAGTACATTGAGTTTATTGAACTTAATAACAGCAGAGTCTCGAAAATCCTAGACCCGATATATCGAGCTTCCCTATAATTCGAGTCTATTTCTATCTGATCCTATTTTATCTATTTGAAAGGAAATAAGTCGGGCATCCAAGAAATAATTATGGACATAAAGAAAATGAATCCGGCATTCAAGAAATATTTCTATCAATACGTCATGCAAAAGAAGTGAGTCAGGCTTCCAAGAAATGTTTATATCAATATGGTATTTTTCTTAGTCCCCATTCTGTTGTAGTTGTTGTTGGGCATGCTCGCTATTTTGTTGTGTTTAAATGTTCGTATTAGTTATGATCAGATGACAGAAGGTCAATGGGTCATAAATATTTGTCTTTATTTACGCTGTAAGTTTTGACAGTCAACAAATATCCCTGCCCAAATGTATAGTCTTGTGAGTGATATACTCGTATTTGATAATAAACTCCCTTGAAGCAAACAATGGCGACATTCTTGATTAGCCGATCTTGTATTTATTCACGCTAATAATAAATTCTGATGACGCTGTCAAAACACGGTTCTGGAAATGAGTGGTATTACTGTATTAGGGCTCATTAGAAGTCCTATTACAAGTGTTTTTTTTCTAATGCTCGGGAATATTTTCCTTTTAATCCGAGTTTTTGGTAATCAGAAGTGGTCTCGGTCCCATTTACCTCAAAATTAACTTTCGTATATTTAAATACAATTACATTTGTAATATTTGATAAAAATAACTCTTTATTCATCAACAATACAGAAAGTAAAATTGCTTAATATAGTAGAATGTCGATAATTTGAGATAAAGGGGTTCGAAACCGCCTCGGATTAACGAAAATTCGGATTATACGCAATACGTTATTGAACCCTATTGCTATAATTCAGAATGCACAAAATAGGTTTACACAACTTTATATAAAAATTTCTTGGAACTCCGACTCATTTTCTTTACATACTTCCGTTTGCATACTTTATGATTATAAACATTCCTTCAAAACCCTACTCATTTCTTTTGCATATCATAATGATATAAACAATTCTTTGAAGTCTGGCACATTTCCATTGAATACAGTACGGCTAAAATCATTCCTTGGAATCCTTATTCATTTCCTTTCCATACCTTATTGCTATTGACACTTCTTCGAAACCTGACCTATCATTTTCTTTCACATAGATGAAATTGTTTCAAGTGGAAATACTGTAATCTCGAATTTAAGAGAAGATCGAAAAGTTGGGATTCGGAATTTCAAGACTGCTGCATATTGAAAACAGGTGCTGTATGAAACTTAATAGTATTCATTACTTTAATGCTTACACACACACTGCACACACAGACGCACACACACACACACACACACACACACACACACACACACACACACACACACACACACACACACATGTAACGAGCATTAGAAGATGTTAGTAAAATAATTACAGCTCTAATTAAATAAATTATATACCGAAAGTTTTTTTCAGCGGAACTAAAATTATATTTTATATAATAATATTTTTCGTGACTGTAAATCAGGTATAGTGTCTAATCGCTTGGAGCTTTTCCTTTTAGATATTACACAATGTTACAAATAACCGAATAACGGAAGTATCAATATCATGCTTAATATAAATAAATAACCATCCCACAAACACACACACACACAAACACACACAACCGCACCCGTTTGTATTTATATAAAAGAGTTATATTTAACTAAGATTTTAAATGAATAATAGTTTAAACATTAAATTCGCCTTGACCAACGTTAAAAGAAATGTATAGTTTAAATGTCAATCATTGTGGAAACAGAGAACTCTTGGTATATATATATATAAAGTAAGATATGGGGAGCACTTCGATCATGTTTGCGTGACCTATTTCAATCATACACTACTTAATCACTAAACAAGAATTATATTTTTCATTTTAGAAAAATATATTGCAACATAAATATAAATGTTTAGAAGTTAGATAAGTCAGTTTTAGAAGTTCGGTAAGTCATGTACGGTGCCTGGAGGGCTGGAATAATTTAGTCAATAACAACCTACTGGGAGGCTTTACAATGGTAATGAGAGTACTATCACATGCCTCACGGATGTAATTAATCGATACATCCATGTGTTAAGAACACCAAGTAATGCATTGTTAGTGATTTAATCACTGTGTGGCACACTATGTCCCTCCCCTCACATCACATTTCCACTCATATTTCCATTTATAAGGGATTCTAAATTCAAGTCATAACTAAATGTTATAAGTATATATTTATTTCTGTATACATTTTACTACTTGTTTGACGTACTTAAATATTATTGGTTAAAGATTTTTAGTTGCTCTGACATCCCAAAAGATTCGCTTCATTTATTTGCTTTTATATGTATCTCTTTTGGTGTTTGTCAGACTCTGATGATGCAGTCCGACATTAAATCATTTTTACTGATTTATTGTTTTGCGCTTTTCTGCCTCGCTCTTCGTTAAATTCTTTGTTTCCAAAGAATTATATTTTGCACCTAAATAGCAAGTTTATTCTCTGTGTAATTTTCTTACACTATCCTTTTTACTTTTAAAGTTTCATTGTAAAAGAATCATATAAACTAATGGTATTTACGAAAATCCATTTATTATTTCTTTAAATTTTATAATTCATATTTCTTATTTTGATGCTATAGGATCAAAACAGATTTCAGCTGCGTGTTTTGTTTATTTTCAATTTTCTCCTTCATTTAATTATTTTATGGTATTTTTTACTGCTCCTTATAATTACATATTATTGTGTTGTTAAGTGACATATCGCATACAATTTTCATATCAAAACAATAGATTATTATATTTGAATGTCATATGTTTGCTATGCCAATGTTAAAACTCATATTTAAGAATTACGCAGGTGATTTACACATATGGTCCTACAAAGCCATAAACATTGCTCATACGGGTTAAATTTAAAGCTACTTCAGGTCAACACTGCGTATTAGATAAAGAATATATAAAATAAAATTCATAAATCTGTGTTTAACGATGCGAATACGAGAAGTTGAGCTGCTTAGGCTCATAACTCAAGTTCAATGGAGTGTAAAAATTTCATTTGAAATTCGCTTTGTGAACTTATACTTTTTTCTGTTGAGAAAAATCTAGAGTGAGACAAAAAATTAGTAGAGAAACCTGAAAAGTTTGTATCCACTGTTTATAGTAACTTTTTCTTTGTAAATCTAAATATTAAATTATTGATGCATCCAAAGTGCAAATAATTGAAACAATTTCGAAATTGGTCGTACTCCCCCGCATTTTTCATGAAGCTTCACAACTTTCAATCATTTTACCCATTTTATTATGTTCTCGGATGAACCTAAGTACTTCTTACGTAAAAACAGCGTAATGATATTTTAAAATGTTTGTGATACTATTAGTAATACTTTTATTAATATGTTATTTTTACAGGCATCTTAACACTTTCAATTTTAAATTAAATATGTCAATTTTTACATCAATAATATTGGTTTGACTCTTCAGATTCCTGAAATATTTAGTTTTTTTTATTATTTGAAATTTTTAGAACTTCTAAACTAGGGCCTATTTAAGTAAGATCAGCTATCAAAGAGAAACACAGTAAAACAAGAAAACTGAAAAACAAATATGAGCAAGTATATATGATCAAGTAAATACTTTCTTAATACATTCAAATTGGGAATGTCCCAAATCCCAAGAACGTCCCAGATCACACGTATAATTCATTAATATATAGTTACACTTGTAAGCGCAAATTATTAATTTTTTTTTATCTTAACATATTTATTTATTTATATTTAAAAACAACATGGTTTACTTCAATTAAATTATAACATTTAACTAAGTTATTTTGAAGGTAGCTATAACAGTCCACTTGTACACTGCTACATTGATAAAGATAAGGTGTAAGATTAATTACTCCAGTTGCCAAAATCACAAACTTTTTGAAATATAACCAGGTTAACTAAAAGTATAAAAGTAAATAATATTATTATGAGTCTCCGCTAATGTTTAATTTGATTGAAATAGAACATTCAGGGACTGGTCCTTGTTAGTGAGACTATACAAATAGCCCTAAGCTATACAAAGACTACAAAGTGCATGATGACACCGCTGCCAGCTTCACACAACAAGAGACCGTGTCGAATCAGCTTGTCGCATTCAGAAATTAATAAAAATATAAAGCTATAATAAATTAATAAAGGAAAAGGTCTGTTGTACTGCCAAATTAAATTCGAAAACAAAGGATTTGAAGAAATATATCTGTGTCCACTTTGAAATTATTACGTTTCTTTTCATTGGAATTAGGGAAGTAAGTGAATATTATTATTACACTTGAACTCTCCCACTCCAGAAGGAAAGCCCAGAAAACATAAATAACAGTTCTCTTGGTAATGAATTTGCGGGGAATACTATAGGGAGATGGGAAATGCTTGAGAACTTATTTTAAACGCTTGCATGTTCAAAATATTATTTATTTATATATTTTTAATAAATGGTAACTCACACCAAACAAATATTAGAGTTGCTCTTTACACTTTAGTACAAATTATAATTTTTCTTTAAGTTATGGTGATTTATATTGAGTGGATACCTTGTGAGGCATCTTCGAGTCTTTCGTTTTACATTTAATTCTTTTAGTTTGGGTTCTTGATACAAATGGGAACTAATATTTAAGGAAACCCGATATATCAAATCATAACATAAGCTTCATGATTTTTGTTTGTTAGTTTGTGCAATAATGCACATTGGGTACTATTTTTTGATATACTATTTTTTTTTTTTTGACTAACTAAACATATCACACAATCCCTCTCTACCATTCAACAGTCATCCCTCTAAGAAAGTTTTGTTTGTTAGTACGAGAGAAACAGAATTACATATATTCATTTATTATTCATCTATTTCTACTTGATAAAAATAAAATACGTAATAAAATGAAAAATGATAATTCGTTAGTAATAATTAATTAAGATAAATCTCATATTCTCTAAAATTTTGTAGTTTTGAATATGCGACATATTCCTTTTAATGCCATTATTATTGTTATCTCACCGCAGGAATATGTCCGTATCGTTTATTTTTAGTTAATTTTATTACTTTCAACAAATATATTGTAAATATTTTCGTTTTTTTTAAGTACGCCTAATCTTTTGCTTTTTAACACAAAAGTACAACTCGAAGGAATTTCCGCTTCGCATCATATTACCGAGGGATTCCCAACTTAAATTCCTTCTGGGAGTAGTAATATGGCATTCTGCGGCAAACATTTGTCGCTTGAGCTAAAGTCCTTGCTTAATTGACTTAGTGCGTCTTGGTGCAGAACGATAAATCATAGCTAGTTTTGCGACCAATAAAAAGCTAACACAAAGTATTGAAATTACTCCGTTATTTAATTCCTAATGTAAAATAATAAATGAGTGCACTAAATTAGAGCTACTCTCAGTTGGAGTGATGAAATCTAACTAACCTCTACACCCATCATTCTGTATATTTACATATCTACCTATTTATCTATCTACATATCTAATTATTAGGATATCTAATTACCGTCAAGTCACAGCTCTAAGATAGTTCCATGAAGAAGACCCTTCCATGCAATATTAATTGGTTGTTTCAGTGTTAGTATATGTATAGGTTGCCAAAACAAGAATACATAGATCGGTTTAAATACATTTCGTAAAAATATAATTTATTTCCTTAAAGTTTTAACCTTTATTCTTCTTAAAACACATGCTTGCAACACAAAAATATGCTTACTTAAACCTTTCTTATATTCACTGCTGATTACCCACTCATATTATTGTTTAGTTTTCACTGTAATCTAATAAATTCACGAGAAAATCTTTGCCCAAAGAAGCTTCTTTCCAAACTATTTTCTTATATTTAATCCCCTACTTCATATACTTCCCCTACATATATTTAGAAAACAGACATTCTGAAAATAATACTCTCTAGGTTTCTGGCAAAAGTAAATCGCGCTTTTGGAAAAGCACCATCTCGTAGCTGATAAATAAAACTCTGCGTTAAAATTCATGTAGGTTTTTATCAAACTAGTCAGTCTACTTTAATGTGAAACACCAGTCGTGGCTTTAAACGTCTTTTGTTCGCTACTGTATTCTTGTCCAGACTATTAAACAATACAACTCACAAAAAGTTCACTCTTTGTTAGTAATTTAAAGCTGAAAAAACCTCAAGAGTATAACGCCTAACTGAATAAAATATTATGTATTTCATTCTCGTTCTCTCTGAATTTAACCAATCTGAATATTTTAGAAGGAATGTTTTCTTAAACTGAGCTTTATTTTAGGAGTTTTACCTTCAGTCCGAGACTCAAAAAGATTGGAGTCATAGTTTACCCATATAAATACACCGAGTGCTATCTCACAATGTATGAGGAGTAGTCTTGAAATTTTGTTTTATTCAAATCACGGTATATTTTCTAACTCTTATGGATATTCTTTTACGAGAATGTGAAAGCGAGAGTGAGGCTAAAAAAAATATTTGAATATACGTAAAAATTATTGTGGGTACTTTTGATTGTTAAATTTATGGTGTAGTTATGAACCATTTTCAATTGACTTCCTTACTTTATTCAAACAATCAAAAACTACTAATTGTAAAACGTCTTCTAATTTAATGATTGTAAACTGTTACAAAATCTCATTGTTTGACGATTATCTCTTCTTGATTCTAAAATCGTCATCATGTCTTCTTTGAAATCATTCATTGACTTTGTAATCTGAAACATTTAAGCTTGTCTTCGTCTTTGGAATTACAAACAACAATTTTGTATCATCGTTATAAATGTTCCAGTTATATTTTATTCCCTATATTGCCAGAGGTTTTTAGGCCATTCCATTGCATGTTAGTCCTATAATAACGTAATGTCTTTATTAATCATGTTTACACTCGCAAAGATTTTTGGTTAAATAACAAAAGCGATCACCTGCGAGTCAGGTAGGCTACAACAATTTACTTAAACAGTCAAAGTCTCAATAACAGGTACGTTACCGTCCCCAGGCCTCATTTCACCTGAATTCTGTAAACAATAGCACCGTGACATAACCTTAGTATTATTATCAAAGTACGGCATATAGGCTTTCAATAAATCAAAGCCGCATTATCCTTCTGTACTAGCAATTAACTCTAGAAAGCTTGAACGTGAGTCTGGAAAGGTAGAAGTCAAGGGTTATAAATACTGTCTCTTTTGAATATCCATGTTAGTGAATTAGTCTGTTACCCTCAAAACATTAAAAAGAAATGATTCTAAGGACAAATTGAAAAAGATACCATTTTAGCATAGGAAACAGAGCATAAACCTGGATTAGCGTGTAAAAACCAAGAGATGTATAAACTTAGACGAAAGAAGAAGTAATGACTACGTGATATAATGTACATCTCTTCGTAGCACCTTCAGCTGGTAAATCATTATATATATAGGGTATATTTTAGCTTCTGATGGGACAAAGAAGGCGAAATTTTACTTACTGGGCTTTAATTTATAAAATCTTCGTCCTTTGTCATTCTGTGGACAATTTTAAGGACTAAACAATGTATTTTTATTGCATTATTTAGCATTTATACCAAAGGTAATAAAACATTTGCATCTACTGGCCGCTAACTTCATAGATATATTTAATCCTAAGGTGTGTTATATAATTCACATTATATGAAATAAGTAATTTTCAAATGTATTATTTAAAATCTCAGTATAATAATCTTAAAATGAAAATAATTGGATAGATAAACCTATGTAATCGGTCAAGAACTACTCTAAATGTAATGCCTTTTACTTCATTTCTCCTAGAAAGGTTTGTAGATAGCTAATATATCGTTAGAGCTGCAATCACGCTGCGGCTCTGTGATAAATCGGCTTAGAAAGGAATTATGTTTCTCCTGGGCAAAAGGATTACCACATCCACACATTGCTCACTGCTATTACGTCTAGGATTATTTCATTTAAAAAAGGCTTTCAATTACTTTTTGAAGGTTTTATCTTATAAAACTCCAAGTAAATATTATATGTATAAATACGCGAATATGAATTTAATATGTCCAATAAACATATATAATAATATTAGGTTATTGAATAAACACACACACACGCACACACACACACACACACACACACACACAAATCCTTATGCGTACATAAAACCTATTTGTTTGTGTATTTCATTTATTATATTACATATTCATATCATATCTGTTGTATATTGTGTATATTGTCTCAAGTGTTAAGCTATATCTCTCTGCCTGTCTTCTATATTTTAAATACATATAATCGATATTTGAAAAGTAAGGAAGCTATACTGAAAAAAATTTATATCACACATTTTAAACGCAGAATTGGAAATTAAAAATCAGTTCATCGTGTTTAAAATAAATTACGCATAAGTGCATTTTATATATTACTAAATATTGTAATTTTAGCTGCAAAAAATAAGCTTTATTTTTCACTTCTACCCAAAACCATTTCCATTCTTGTCACTTTTATTCACATTTGTCTTGCAAGAACGGAATGTACAACCCAAGAAACAAGTTTCAGAGTTTATAACAGTCTAGATAGTTGTTTTTTTTATAAATTTATGTAGACAGTTGCCAAGAAAATTCACTTAAATCAGAGTTTGTGATATTTCTGTTGGAATTTCCGTTTCACAGTTGAATTTTGTTTATGGCTAGACATATTTATGGCACAAATTGCCAGCTATAACCAAAACATTGAAAACCAGCCATATTCAGGAGCCGTGAAATAGTTTCTCTCGAATTTTCCTTGGAACACCTCCAAAATAGTGGCATGTTACTTTGTTTAAAATTACATAAATTGTAAGCTTTAGTAATAACTTTAGCTATAACTTAGCTTTAGTATTAACTTAACCTTTAGTAATAAATTAGCTATAGTAATAAATTAGCAATAACCGTGAATACAAATTAAAGGGAAAACTTGGTAAGTCACATTTTACAATCTTTTCGGAAATCATTTGGACCTTTTTGTTTTAAATGAGTTAAACATATTAACATTGTAAAGTATTAATATACTATCGAAATTAGTTTTAAAGCTCTAAGATAAAGACTAATTTTCTTCAAAATAAATCTATTTATTGATATCTTTTTTTACATTATTTGTTTCGACCTTCTTTTTTTGCCTTTTTCTGGACAGTGATTTTTTGTTTGTGGATGGTGGGATTTCTCTCCCAGGGTCCATTATCCACTGAATGGATATAAATAGGATTATTTTCATGAAACATACTCTTCGTAATAGGACGTGTAGCACAGTCTGTTTTTTTTTCTGTGAATTCTATCCAAGTCAGATGTCCGTAGTTTTAACAATGCTTGGTAAACCTCTAATATATAAAAATGGAAAGGTTTTATTCTTAAAGGTCTAGTGGTGTCAGCCCAGTTTTTTGGGAACTCTGCATTTGAATTTTTTTTATTAGACCACAATTATTGTGACACTCATTGTTGGAGTGTCCATTTAAGAAAAGCAGCCTAACACTTTTATAAACCTTTTCTCCTTATGGGCAGGATGGTGATAAAGTTTAACGATGAAATTATTTTTATTTTGGACCGCACATGAATCTGAAAAGAATTCTAGCTCTTCGATTTCTGAATCTAGAAAGTTGTGAAAATAATGTTGCAAAACAATTCACACCTAATAACGTTTCTTGTTACACACAGATTCATCATATATATATATATATATATATATATATATATATATATATATATATATATATATATATATATATATATATATATATATATATACTTTGGCTAGTAGATAGAACGTGGATGTTAAAAAATGTACACATAACGATCTCTTTTAATAGCTGATTTTGTTGTAATGTTGGCAGTTTCGTGGTTTTTTTGAATAATCGTATACAATAGATTCTATTGTTTTCCCTGTGTTTCTCTTTATTTTAGATTAAGTTCATACCACCAGTTAGTCCTCATAAGGGAAATAACATTAGTAAAATTAAACATTTTAAATTTTCAATAGTATTCGAGATCTTTCACATCAGAATTTGCAGACATTAAAACTAGTTCAAAATTTTTTTTCGTGGCTTTGTACGCATTACATGTTGGACATTCTCCTGGGATACCCAAATATAATATTATACTCTGAATGCCTCTTGAAACATACTAAACAGCTTTTTTTATTTTGAATCTTCAGATCGATACATTGCTCTAGGATCTTTGAGACTGTAATGACTCTCTCTTCCTTGTAAAATATTTGTGCTCAATAACTTTATACTTGGTACCTTTTAGAATTGCATGTTTTCTGTTGGCATGCTTATCACTCTGATATTTCATCGGGTCGCCAGGCACTTTCTAAGATCTAAGATTAAATAAATTTTTCTTCTGTCGATTCTATGTGATGCAAAAATTTGAACCATACAAACAATTATTTCTACTGGTTTATTATCTCTATTGCAATATTTTAAAAATATGTAACTCGGTACGAATCAGAAGCAACTCTGTGTGAAATCTCTAATTGAGGTGTTCGAACACTACGCCATGCTAATAGCAAATCTGTAACTAAACTAGTTAAACAGCAATGAATATCATTATGAGATTTCATACAATTCATTCTTGTAACTACTTCTACATTTTTATCATCAACCAGGTTGAAGCATTATTGTTTACGTCACCAGGATGGCGGTAAATAAGGGGGACTTTGTTGTTTCATTACTTTTGATGCGAATCTTTGTTATGTCTTTTCGCATTCATCCATGTGAATGCTTTTTTCCACTTTCTCTTCTTTTCATGAGTTTCAATCTTGTGATATCACCAACATCAAATACTAGCACTTAAACTATACACATGATACTATACAAACACCGATTGGATATAATCACAAAATGTATTTAACAATGCATCTAGTAAACAATATGGCTGACAGCAGTGATACCAACACTCTAAAACGATCGGGACCTAGACTTAGCATGTTGATCCCCTATTTACAAGCACTTGGCATATTTTTATCCGGTATGGTTATTGCAAACAGCCTATATCTTATGACCTTTCAAGTGTTTCCCCAGAACGAGTCACCCTACAGAAACTTCCAAAATTCTGCTTCAGATTGGAATATCAGGCCTAAAACAATAACCAATTTTTTTTCCCTTGGACTCTTTAAATATGTAATCATTAGAATATATATATATATATATATATATATATATATATATATATATATATATTTATATGTATGTATGTATTTGTGTGTGGAGGGAGGGGTTAATTAACCTTTCATGAAAATAAATTTGTGTTTTATATATCTTTGTTTTTGGAAAAATTTAAGTTATACCCTATAGTTCTATGACTTCATAAGGTATGTAGACCAGATTAACGGTAGAAGTGATTATAGAACTATAAGAGGCTTAGCAAGTTTTCATAATTCTGATACTATCAATTAACGAAAAGCTGTAATGTACAATGACAAAGAAAATACAAGTTCTTGGTGTTATTTAACCATTTATATATAACAGAAATAGATATTTATTTATATTTTATATTATATTTTTTTAATATATTTATATGTATTTATTCTCTAATATATAATACATTATTGGTATAAACTGACTTTGCTGTTTCAAAATTCGTAAGCTTGAAGTTGCTTGTTGTAATCATCTTAAATTCACTGATTAAATTTTAATTAAATAATAACTAACTAAGTCACTACGTAATGGGTTACTTGGTGGCGCCTTTCGAAACAATCGTTATCTTTACGAAGCAAATCCTCTACTGGCGGCGTCCCGCAAGGTACAAAGGTTGTCCGTGTTAAATTTATGAGTGTGAAGGGGGTGAGTTAAGTTGGTTTTGTGCGATGTAATGGAATACGGTCTTGCCTTTAAAGTGTGAAAGATCTTTTAATATGTTTCCTTTATGTTGCGTAGTATTTGTATATTTCGTATTTATTTAAAATTTGTTAGTGTTTTACTTTGTTTTAATAAATAGAGAATGTTTAAATTGATATTTATGTCCGTGTGTTTGTGTTGAGAGTTTTTTAGGTGTGTTGTGAAGCTAGATTTGGCGTTTGTGTAGTTTCTTTGAGTCGTGTGTACTTCGAAGCGTAAGTAGGATGACCAACCGGTTTGGCTGATATACGGGGACTCTTTAATTGTTAATTTTGTAAATAACAGTTAGATTGTATTTGTGTGCTTGTTTCTGAGAGGGTTGTATGTGCTGTCCTAGAGTATTTGTGGTTTTGTTAGATATTTGGTAATGATTTTTTTTTAATGTGTATGTTATTTTATGTGTGTTTCTGTTGTGGAAGGTGAGGGATATGTACTTGTTGTTTTTAGTGTGGTTTCTCAGCGTGGTCGTTTTGTGATGTCGTTTGTGTTTAATTTTAATGTGTAGTTTTTCTATGAATGTATGTTGGTAGCCGTTTTGTTAACGCAACGTATTTTATCGTATTGAGTTCTCTATACATATTTAAAATTTCTGTATACATATATACATCAGTTTACAACATCTCTGTAAGAACATATAAGCTAAAATTTATATTTCAAATAAAAATACTACATGTGTAAACACTATTTCTAACACTATTTTCGTATTTCAGAAGTATTTTGTGTTTTTTAAATACATCCATTAAATCTTTAGTTCCCAAATTAGAGTTTAAAAAAAAAACACGAAAATTAAACTTTAATCATGTCACGTTTCTCTGCTCGGTTATGTGTTTTAAAAGTTTTAAAAATTATAATAGGAAATTATTTAAAATTCTTTAGATTCTGGGAAAAGAATAACACCTTATGGACATATTTTCTCTGACCGTATGTGTCAGTTATTTGTAAATCATTGATATTGCCAAATTAGTTTATATATAATTATACCTGGTTACAAAATACCAGGAAGATTAGGAAGGAACATATAGCCAAACATGTTGTTTTCTCCTCAAACATATAAGGCATAGGCTTCTTATTAAAAAAAAGAAGAAATTCTACTGCTTATACTTGAAGTCTGCCTTCTTATTCTATAATCGATGAAATAACGTTTCCTAAAAAAATACTCTTAAATTTTCATCTAAGTAAGGTTAGAAAGCATTATTTTGTTTTTTTTCTCTACAAATCTCTCTTGAACGTATATTTCAAGCAGTGCTGTGACGTAGTATAGTCCTCTGTTTCGTACTAAATGCTTGAATTTATATAGGTTTGTATGTTATAGGTGAGTCTATTCTTGTGCTTATCTTTACGTTTGTAGTTTTTAGAGTTTGAATATTAGGTTTTATTACTTTTTCTGTGTTCCTAAGGACTCTTTTCAGACCTCGTATATTTTCATCTGCGATATAGATAACCTCTGGTTACCCGATAGTTAACTTCTTTCGATTCGACTGTCAGTAAGCATTATAAAGAAGGTTACGGTGTGACATAAAGTATGTACGGTTAAACATATACCGTAAACTTTATCTTATTGGGGATCAATGATCGGTCATCCCGTTACACGAGAGTTAGTTTTTTCAGACTCAAAATTATATTTTTGGAACTCAAAATAGGAATTATTAGGGGATAGGTAAACCTGGACGAAATATAATTATATTTAGTGTTTATAGCTCGTACATTGAACATTGTATGTTTCTTATAGAATTAATAAAAGAATAATTATTTTAAAACAATTTAAGTCAATATGTTGCAAGATAGGGAAATGGATGGGTTGCAATGGATGTAGTAGTGTGGGAAAAAACGACATTCAGGTCTCGTGTCGTCACCGCAGTGTCCCAGTTTTGTGTTAATAACTGCAGTTTTAGAACAAAACATCACCCCCTTATTGTTACTGCTTTATGCTGCAAGTTTTTATAAATGGGAATAGCAAAAATTATCTTTTAAAATGTGTATAGTGGAAAGAAGATTAAATGTCTGGTAGTTTTGTATCTGTGTGTTCACACAGAGGAAAAGGAAGTTTTAGACGGGAAAGAAAGGATGGGAAAAAACTAAATTATAAGTAAAGATAACAAACTTTGAGTAAAGGAGGTGGTCTCTTTAACTGATATAAGCATAACCCAGCGAGAAATGTGGGCCTTGTTGATACTAACAATATCCTTGAAACTCTGGAAACAGGAATGTTTAACTATATTATTCAATAGATCAAGTGGAAAACAATAATGCAATAGATAATATCATACAGTATCTACGAGCCCATGATGATGGAGACATTATTGTCGAAACTAGCCCGTATAATAAGGTAAAATTTGTAAGAATCAAACCTTGATAATTTAAATTGTTTTAAATTAATCCCTGTCGCCAAGCTTTCAGTATTATTAGATAAAAACTAATAAGTAAAAAAGAATAGATATAGTCCCACTATTTATAGTGGCATAAACCCTAACTGGGATTGCCGACGTTTAAGACATTTTTACTTTCAGAAACTGAATTACACACTCTTTGATATTTGTAATAGATTATTGTATTACAAATAGTTGAATACTAAACAGAATTTCATTGCAACAACGAAACATGAGTAGTGGCAGTAAGGTAAACGCTTTAAAAAATGATAATCAGTAGATTAGGTATCGATAGTAAAAAACATAACAAGTTTTTTAAATTTTAAAATGTCTTTGGACATTCTTCAGTTCTTGATTTAAATGAGGTTAGCATCAACATCACAAAGCTAAATTATAAGGTAACTTGAATAATATTAAAGCCTCTTAAGTACTTTCCCCCAACCTTAAGCATTTTAAATTAGTTGAGGACTAATTACTTGTGAGTAGGTAATAAATGTGAGAGGTATAGTATAGCTTAGATCTCATTGCAAAAAAGATAACTTACATCAGAATATTTAACATAAACTTGAAAATGGTAAACTAACTGGAAGATTAAATATATTTTTTTAAAATAAGAGAGTTTTCTTTTCGAAAATTCCCTGTCACCGTGAGAAAATTGGAATCGCCTCAGGCTTTTTTGTTCTTGCTACCTATCCAAAGAAAGTTTTCAACATGGAGTTCAACTGAGACAAACAACCCTTCAAGCCACAGCCACACAAGATTTTGTCCTATGTCCTTTACTGCTTTGCGTTGCTGGACTTAATACTGTAGGTATAGATTGAGAAATGTCGCAGACATTTAGACAGTGTTAAGACCGAAGCATAAATGGTTGTCTGACCAACACACCTATCCGCGAGCGTATCATGAACATGCTGTAGCGGTAGAAGTATGCACATAACTATATTGAGCTGTTCAAACAAAACAGCAGCAATTGTCGTACGTGATTGATATTGATCAACTCAATGATCCTAACAAAGAATGTATCATGGATATTTAGAAATTTATAAGTAACATAGTTTAATAACATTAATTTCCTTGAGTTATGAAGAAAATAGATTGTTTAAAATTTCCTAATATATTTCTGTGTAAGATTTCCAATCGCCTATAATGATCATTTTATGGAAAACCTTTAATTTTTCTTACAACTCCTTGGAAGCAATGAAGAAATTAGTAATTACTGACCCTATATTTCGGTTGCAGAATAGTAAGTATGGGCCAAATCTTTTTCATTTTAGGGTGGATCAGTATCTCGATTTAATTTTAAAGGTCAGAATAATTTAAGTTCTCTTATATTTATTTTTTATTTAGTAAATATTGTTTAATGAATGTTTCCTAAATAAAAGTTAAATTCCGTATTACGATTTTACAATTTTATAAAAAAAAAACTGTGTTTATTGGTAAATGGTATATTCAAACAGTTTACTTTGTTTTTAAAAACAATCGAATTTATTGTTTTGGGGAATTACAAAAGAAGGTAAATATTTTAATCAGCCATTACGGATTGTAAAAAATATACTGGTATTACCTGTTATTATTATTGTAAATATCTTCCTCCGTTTGGTCATTATAATTTTAAACATAATTTTCAAACATATTTCAAATGTTATTATCACTTTACCTTTAACTTACCTTTACTTTAACTAATTTTTAATCAAACTAACATATGACTTTATCAGCAAACGTTAACAACTAATTGTGATTGCAGCAAAGGTGTTCATGGACTTTAAATATCTTTTATTCGTTATTTTAGTACTAATTACATATTCTTTATTTTTAGTAAAACATAATTTTTGTTTCTTTAAGCAGCGTGTTGCATTTATTCCGTAAAAAAAAGTTGATAAATATTTCTGTAACTATCATCAGTCTCTTTAGGATAGGTTTCAAACTGTAGTCATGCTTTTATTTGGGGTTATCGCGGATATTAGGCCTATACTTATTTTATGAAGCATGTATTATGAGCAGTTTTTTTTCTGAAATGGGTCATGTCCGTTTATAAGAATACAATCAATTGTATTTTTCCAAGAAGAAGAGCTGAGCTTTTCTCTTGATCATTTGCTGTCTTGGTGGAGGGTATTTAAATGCACTAATGCCGTTGAAAAGGGCAATGTGTCATCTAAAATGGTTCAAAACTTGGTTGAGAATTTTTTCCGACGACGTTTTCAATTTCAAGCGGGAAAATGTCGTGTATCTACAGTGACAGAGGTTTTGTATGTTTACTGAAAGAGAAATATCTTTTTTTTACACAGGGAAGTAAGGGACACTTGGCTAGTTGGTTTAAGCCGGGAAAAAATCTGAGTTACTTGGATAGAGGAGAGAACAACAAACAATCAACCTACGGGTAGTAAACGCTTGTAGATATCGGAAACATAGTAGCTTGCACTGACAAGTAATCGTCCCATATAGTAAAATTGTTTACCTAGGCGAAGATATTACACATGCCTCTATTTTAAGTATACAAGCAGGAATGTTGTATAATACACATTTAAGACCCTACACTTTCCTTTGGTTGATTTGTACAGAAACCATTAGATGTGTTTCTATTCCAAATACTAAAAACCTAGAGGAATATGTATTTTTTCGCTTTTTTTGTCTATTTGTTACAAATCCGTATTTACTCTGTTAAAACTCGTTATTTTCGTTATTTTTAAAGAAAGATTCCAAATTAATATATTTAGTTGAAAGGTAATTTCAGACTTTGTGTAAGGACTTATATGTATTTTGAAGTAAACAAAGTATTTATGAGAAATACCAGTATATTACCAATAGGTATTCTGTGTATATGTTGTGATTTTCAATAAGCAAAACTTATCAGTTGTGAAATATGTAATAATTTTTAGATTGCAAGCAAGTAGAGTGAGATTAGTTTATAGAAGTGAGACATGCATAAAAAGAAAATACTGACACTTGTGACGTAGGCTATAACTATGAGGGAGAATATTGACTCTGTGGTGATTTCGTTATACTTATAATGAGGCGTCATTTAAGTCCATAACACGATATGTTACCGTCCTTACTTTTATTAAAAACAGTTTCTCGATTTTAGTTGAAAGAGAGATAGTCAGGAAACTAAATGAGAACGTCTTTAGGGGGCCCCTAATACAAATAAGGGGACTTGTCACATGACTGCATTTTTGTCATTATTTTAATACATAATTTCAAGATTGGAGATTTAATAAATATCTATAGTATAAGACCAACACCAATTGCCTTTGTCTTGGTTAATGTCACCCATTATCTCATTAATACGAGACTATACCTATATAATGCGAGAAGCTAAAAAAGGTAAATGAAATACAATTTTCAATAATCGTTAACATTAGAGTTAGTTCTTAAAGAGATGAAATTTTATTACCTAGAAAACATGAACTTATAATTTAACCACCATTAAACTACGGATATATTTTGTATTTAAATTGATGACCGGCGAAACTACATAAGATTGCTATAATAATATCATGGGCATGACATAATAATTCAATACGAATAATTGTTTCTAATTTAATTACGATAATTTTCAATTTGCATTTTTATTTCAAAAGGTTGCATTAATATTTATAATAATATGTAAATTTAATTAATAATTATCAATAGTAAATAAACATATCATTATTTATTTAGATATAACTGAACCATTGTTTATAAAATATAATTAACAATATTTAAATTACACTTTTATTTATATAAAGGGTTGGTAAACTTTTTTGAATAAAGCTTGTACACAAATATGGAATTTATAAAAAAGTAATCGTATGTTTCTACATTTCATATTTACTTGCAATTCAGAACAAGTGATGACTTTGTTTAATATAAAAAATTGTAAGATTTAACGAATTTAATTCGTTTTTTGACAATCGTGTTAACGTTATTATGTACGACCTTATGAATGGACAAAATTTTAAATTTGGATTATTTGTTGAGTAGCAAGGTAATCTTTTAATAATTGTGGACCAATTTTTCTACTTGCAGTTGGAATACCCGTTAAACTATTCTGATTTGTAATTATATTTCTGACAAAAATAGACTTGCGCTACAAATGCCGTAGTTTAGGAATTAACATACTGATTTTTAATCAAATGTTTACCACCTTAGCGGAAACCATTTATTTATAAATAGATCCAAATTTCAATTAACAGTTTCCAATTATAAACTCTACTAGTTATTATTTTGGTTTGACAAGTTTATATAGCCTTCTCATCACAAGTTTTAAAATTAATTTGCAATTTATTTTTTTTTGTAGTTATTGTTTGCAAAAACTCACAGTAATATTTTCCTGTAGGTTTTGCATAATGTTTCACTAAGCAAAGTCCAGTTCATTTATAGTGTTTCCAGCTATGTCCCACTTTCCTTGTGTTGTCGCTTCTATTGTTTTGTGTTTAGAACAATTACTGGGAACGTGTGAAGGATGAGTGGTCGGGGTGGAGCAATGCACGACAAGTGACGTATTTTACAATGCCGCAATTTGTATAGTTATTTCAACGATTCATTTATTGAAACTAGCCAAGGGTTAGAATATAATGAATTGAGAAGGAATCTTGTACTCATATTGTATAAAATATAGTGATCAGGTGTTGAAAAAAATCGTCCGGATAACGAGGTCTCCAAATGATCTACCCTTGACGTTTATACAATTATAGAGAACATAGTCGAGGCAAAGACAGCAAAAGCAAGAAAGGAAGATAAAGTATAATAAGGTTGGCTGATTGATATCAACTGGACAGTAAACCATGTAGGCCAATTACTGTCGGATATAAACGGAAGTAGAGGTTAGTAGTTTCCAGTACGGATAAAACAAGACAAGGCAATAACTGCAGTGAATAAGTGACCATATTCTTATACGCTAAATGAAGTCTTATGAGCTGTTATTTATACTTAGGATTTATATAATTTTTTTACATAAAACTTTCATCTTTCCCAAAGTAATGTTCTACAATTTTAAATGCAATTCATATTTATAATTATGTTGATTGCTTCTTAATCATATTAAAAAGTTTAGCTTCCCAGATATACTATGATTTAGTTCTTAATAAAACAATTTTAATTGTAAACTCTAACTGTCAGTATTGAGAAAAAAATATATACATTCGACTCGATACAGTTTGATTTAAAATAAGGGTTGTAAAAGCTCAATACATAATTGAAAAATGTTTATATTTCGTCTATTTCTCAATTGTTGTTTTGTACAGTAATTGATTTTTACATGTGGCAGACTAACAGCACTAGAAAATTTCCTATGTGTAATACAATATATTAAGTTCTTGATGTAGCCTAATTAAACAGTGAATAACATATTAATTTTGTAGGTAGAGCTCTAACTCTTTAAACCACCTGATGCTTCAAAATCGTAATATATTGTCGACGACTAATTTTTTGTCTAAATTAGGATGGAATTTTAACCTGAGACTTTTTCAGGACAAACGTAGGCCTATGACAAACGAGTTGTGTGTGTGCGTGTGTGTGTGTGTGTGTGTGTGTGTGTGTGTATGTGTTGTGTCTGTGTGTGTGTGTGTCTGTGTGTGTGTGTGTGTGTGTTTGTGTTTCTATGTGTGTGTGTGCGCGCGCGCGCATGCGTGTTATGTATAAATATATTACGAAGAATTTTTAATGAGTATTTATAGCTAGAAATTATTAGGAAATGGAAACATGTTTATTGTAAAAACACCTGTTCAATTTAAAAAAATATTTTATTGTTATTAAATGATTTAATGGGATATATTATACTATAGTTTATTGCTTGATGTATAGAATTAGAATTAGTTGGGTAGATTAGTTACGAGTTTGGGAGAAAATGGCTTCGATATATAATTGACTGGTTTTTATAAAATAAATCATAATTAGTATAGTCTTGTGCAGTTAACTAGATTGCTGAACTTATATAATAATACGAGACGTATATACAAAACCTTATACTAGATTTAAAACACGCGTAAAGCTATATACTATAATATAGCGTATAAATCATGACGACCGTTGATACAAGGTTTACCATGTAGTATAAGCTCGTAGTTTGTATGTTACTCTGAGAGCCGTGCCTATCGCTTCGTAGTGTGATAGCTCTGTAGTATAGGTTAGTAACAGAGTAGTCTGAGAGCCTTGTAATACAGCTTAGTAATATGATAGTAAAAGGGTGGTACATTGTGCTGAAATGGCTTCCTAGTCATGTCGAAATTGAAGGAAATGAGCTCGCAGACCATCTAACGTTGAAATGTAACACTTTGCCACAGCCTGACAATCCTATATCTCTATTGACAGCAAGACGCCTGATTGCATCTACTATCAATAAAAAAAAAGGAAACCCAAAACGAAATGAGCGCTGGAAAGATATGGACAGGCCTGCCGCACACAGTGCTAATACCACATAGCCTACCTAGAGTGGAAGCTGTTGCCAGATTCAGAATGCTTACGGGCCATGACCATCAGCAAGCCCACCTATATAAAATAGGTTTAGCAGCGTCAGATATTTGCCCTCTGTGCAACTGCCAAAAGGTGGATGCCCCACATCTTCGGAATTGCACAGGGTTGCAAGATGTGGAAGACCGAAGCCAGCATTGTCTGTACTGGGAGGCTAGGAGGAGAATGGCAGAGGCCTGGCATTGGCTAAAGTAAAGTAAAGTAGTATGATAGTATAAGAGTCTTGTAGTATAGATTTGTAGTATGGTACTCGTACAGCCTTTTAGTATAGCTTCGTAATATCATAATCTAGTGTAGGTTCGTAGCTTGGGCAGTCTGAGACTGTATAGCTAACTACAATGGTAGTTTTAGAGTATTACATAATAGTTTCGTAGCATGGTAGTCTGAGTGATTTTTTAGAATATCTTCGTACTATGGTAGTCTGAGAGCCTTTTGCAATATCCTCAGGCTCGTAATATGCTACTAAACCTTTTAATGATCTAGCTAAGTACATTTACCTCAGGAAAGTGGCATTTGAAACTTTGATTAGCTTCAATAATCACCTACTACACTAAAATTTTAATTATAATTATTGTAACTGACAAACACTTGGGTAAGCAATATACCTTTAATGCGTAATAATCTTACAAACCAGGAAAGCTCCAAAATAAACCGTCAAACGGACATATTTCACAACAGCTGTTCACAGCAAGTGTCCACAACAGCTGTTCCCCGCAGGAGATAATGCAGTTTTAAATGAAATATGCAAGATTAAAAGTCTTTAGCCTTTAATCTCCCACTACCTCATACCTCATCTGTGTGTACTTTGCCGTAAATTACTACCAAATAATATCAATTCTCCAGAGATCGACCTCTCTGTAGAGGTTAACTATTTATCGAATTATGAGTTAAATAGCCATAAAGATAAATTACAAAACTTTTCTAAGCGAATGATAACCTGTCCTATTTATTTTAAACGCAAACCTTTTGCTTTAAAAATACATTAATTCAATCTTTTATAAAAAATTTCTTAATTGTTAAAGTATCTTAAACATTTTAAAAATTTAATTGTAAAAACATTCTTAATGTAATTCTGATAATAAAAAAAAATTAAACATACATGTAATACGTAATACCTACAATTAAAATAAGTGAATAGA
This sequence comes from Prosapia bicincta, assembly GCA_036971475.1. Taxonomy (NCBI): domain Eukaryota; kingdom Metazoa; phylum Arthropoda; class Insecta; order Hemiptera; family Cercopidae; genus Prosapia; species Prosapia bicincta. The sequence goes on from JBAIZL010000001.1 coordinate 183,501,504, forward strand.
ATAAATAATTTTAGCAAGTAAAGGCAGCCAGCTATTGAAGAACAGATAGACACGTGAACAAAAAGCTACTACTAGTTATAAGGAAAATGACATAGATTTCTAAATGAAACAACAATATGCCTATGCGCTTAACTAGTTATACACCATTCAGATACATTTTTAAGAAGAAAATGAAAGTAGGTTAGACATTTTTGAGAATATTTACGCACTAAAGATTGAAGGTGTTTATGACCGCGTAAATAAAACGTGTGATGATTTTAAAAGCGACGTAAAGCCACGTATTATAGTGATAGAAAATTTTTGATTTTATACGAGGAAGAAAAACATATCAGTAATCTATAGAATTAATCGATTTTTCAAGTTTTTTTCTTATGTTTAGACAAGTTTTACAAATTTAGACGCAAACATTCTGTATATTAGAAAAAAACTATTTTTGTTGAGGTATAGCGACGTAGGCCTATAATGTAGTAGCACAATTGATTAACAATATTTATGGGTTATTTAAATTCTGACTGGGAGAAATATGTTTTCCGAAATTGCAACAAATTACAATTTTAAAAATGTTCTTATATGTGCGCTGATGTTACAATTCACTAAACAACCTCTCTCTCTGTACCAAACATAAATTTATAGTTAATTAGATGTTTGCTTGAGAACCTTAATTTTTCAAAAAATAGTTTATACTATGATTTATAGTAATATATAAATTATTATAATATAATAATATAATATAATAATATAATATATCATAAAATTTAAAATAGTAATTTATTACCGAAATTTAATTAGGGTAATTTAATATAGTTATAGATTATTCGTTTTTCTCTTTATTGTATAGTTTTGACAGTAAAATTTAGCACACAAGTGTTATCTCTTAAATTCAAGAATAAAACATTGTAAATTTTTAAAGAACCTTACGTAAAATATTTAATATTTTAAATATTTTGTTAGCTTGAAACTTTCATTTCGAGATATTTTCTCTCCGAAGAACTTCTTAATGGCCTAAAATGCACAATATACGGGATGTAGTAAACCTAATGAACCCGTTTCTAAAAATATATCTCGTCACACCCAGTTTATAAATTCACCAATGTTATTGACGTCATTATATAACGTCAACCGGTAACGGTTTTCAGTAAATTTTACCCGCCCCATTGTATTCCTAAGGCTAAGAACCTCCTATATGCCAATTTTAAAATCTGTATTGTCATTTTGGAGAATATATTTACATATATACTCACTCACACACACACAAATATGTGTATATATATATATATATATATATATATATATATATATATATATATATATATATATATATATATATATATATATATACAGTAGACTTATACTTTGTTATAGTCCTGTCACCGATATCAAAAGAAATATGTGTGTGTGTGTGTGTGTGTGTGTGTGTGTGTGTGTGTGTGTGTGTGTGTGTGTGTGTGTGTGTGTGTGTGTGTGTGTGTGTGTGTGTGTGTGTGTGTGTGTGTTTGTGTGTGTGTGTGTGTGTGTGTGTGATTTTGTGTGTGTGTGTGTGTGTGTGGGTGTGTGTTTGGGTTATATGGTTATATTAAAATTATCTTTGCACTATACTTGAGATATATTTCTATAATTCTCTTTGCAGACGTGATAAATATGCAATTATAAAAGCTGATGTTGATATTTCATGGTCACTAGCGAGTTCAGCGACATCACAACTAGAGACAGCTAGTTACCGCTTTTTATTCACAATAATTGTGACTTTTTGGGGGAGACTGAATTAAATCATGAATTTGTTGTACTAAATATAATCCTATATAACGATAGGTGCTATTACGGTTTACCTTTCTAAAGTAAGCGCTAAACCTTTTTATAAATGCAAATTAAATATTCTTAAACATTCTTACAATTTTCTTTCTGGCTCTTATAACTGCAGATTTACTGAAACAGGACAGTTGTCAAGAGAGGTGAATATTGAAAATACGAGTGAGGGAAAAGTTAGGTAAAATTCCTGATAAAGAATTGGAAAACCTGTATAAAATCGAAACGTTTAGGGTAAGTAAAAAATAGTTCAAGTGGTTTTTATGAGAAAATATAAAACCAATTGCAACTAATGAAATTTCAAAAAAAAATGTAGTGAACTTTTGTAGTCAATCTAATTTTAAATTAGGACCAACTGAAAATACCAACCTAATATGGAGAACAAAAATGGTACCCTGATGATTCTGTCTAACTCGAGTAAAATTTAAAGCAATATTGACATTATAAAATTAAATAATCTAATACGAGAGTCTTCGTTAAGGGAGATACACCTTACGCTCAGAATGACTTACGTATTCAATTTGCTTCAGTTGGTAGGAGCACAGACAATAGAAACAAAACCACATAGTTTCACATGATGAAAATACATCAGGGGAAACATGTTTTAAAACAATTTAGATAAATACAATTTAGATAAATGAAAGTTGATTTTTTTACCTTTTAACATATGGTAATTATATAAGTAGGCTACATCATATAGCATCACTTATCATTTTGTTATATGGGCATATGTTACCTAAAAATGTACCCTAAACAAGAAAAGAGTACTAATATTTGATAAATACTTACACGTTTTAAATTTACAATTTCAATTTATATTTTATAGTTTCGCATTTGGTCTTTTGTAGTGATTGTATAGGTATATTAATAACAGGTTTGAGTGTCCTGTCAACTAGTTTTACACATGTATGGGCACAAACTTAACGATTTGTTTTAGACTCTACTAAATAGTTTAAAATTTGTTTAAAATTCGATATAAAATTCTCACTTAAAATATATTAAGAATTGGAGGGGGGTTATTTCCATTCATAATCTTTTTAAAGGCATTTTCCCCCCATTGCCTCCTAATAAAAACATACGTAATTGACGCGTTTATAATAACATCTACCTTGATGGGGATTCATTTTCATTGTTTCCTCTACTTATTATTCAATGAATATATTTGTATCTACTAAGGTTTGATACATCTAGATCAGTCTTCGTATATGAAACTGAATTAATTTAACAATAATGAGATCTATAGCGATTGACACGGTTGTTCGTTTTTATTAGCAATTTTTTTGTAAGTTTAAGCTGTTGTTTGTTATGATTTTTAACGGCTTTGAAAACCATTTCTAATACAACTCTGTAAATCAGTTCGTATAAATCAGTTACTTACAACATAGTAAAATACGGAATTCTTCCCACACGAATTTGTAGAAAATACATCGAGCTCACTAAATTAAACTTGTAAATAAAGTTTAAATTTACCTGGGAAGCATTAAAGGAACTTACCTTATACTAATTAGTTCACGGAAAAGTCCTCAGTGAAGTAATGGCTCGATCGGTAAAATGACTAACTGAATGATTCCTTTGATATATAATCAGAATGCTCTAATATACAGACAACGTAGATGGCACCCAATTACAGACATCTGTGACTTTATTTAGTTAACTATTAGAAACTATGAGGCTGTAGATACATAAAATAATGTTTAGACTTATGATTTATGATGAATTTGCAATGAAATTGAAAATACGTTTTTATAATATACTCAAATATAAGAAATCTACAGAGGGTTTATATTCGAAAATTTATTAGTCTGGCAGTAAATACACAATTTTTGAGAGATTAAATCTGCTAAACGGTTTGGTTAATGTCATAAAAGGGATTCGTCTCATCTGTCCGAAGTTCGTGCGTTGGTTATTTATTGGATTTTGTTATCCGTGAAGGTAGGCGAAAAAATGCATTTTACTCATTAAAATTTCAACTAACTTGAGAAAACTAATAGTTCAGATAAATTTATACTAATGCATAAAGTTTTGATCACAGTAAGTGATTAGGTTCAGTGTCTATGATGATTAAGAAGCTGTTTTATAGGCGGGAATTTTATTTTTAATCTAAATGTTTACGTTATTTAAACAGGCTTATACATGTATTTATTTTATTTCATGATTTTCCATATTTGTAAATCGTTTATTGCCCAGACGGTTGATCCTTTTTGTTGATTTGAAGAATTTATAGGTTTTAGTTAGTGTCTTTTTAAGTGTTGTGTGTTCCTCTTATGTGTTTAGACAAAATTACCAAGAGTCATGTTAATAAGATTGTTCGTGGGATGAATATTTTTGAAAGCTGCGGCGTGTTTCTTTAATTTAGAATTTGATACGGTTTTTAAAGTTTGGTCTTCATATCTCTGATGCTCAGAGTTTATTTTCATTCATGTCGTTTTGTAGGTTTTTGTTAGATTTAAATTATATCCTGGTTTAATTTACATCTTGAGCAATTCTTTTTAAACTTTCGTATATGAGAGTGCAATAAAATTACTTATTATTTATTAAATTGTTTTCGAATGCTGTACCATATGTAAGCAACATAAAATTCTAACTCTTACTTTCAAGTTCAAATCAATTAAGATATTATTTAAAACGAACCCTACCCTTACCAACGCCACCTACACTTAACCACCTGCCTACTGTTTAAAATGCACTTATGCGCAAGTAACGACCTCCCGACCTGACTTGCTGTTCTAAAATACCCACTACTGTTAACTATAACTATGAGGGCTGTATAGTATAACTATGAGTTTTGGTCAGCTGAAAAGATACTTATTAGCACCAACAATCATCACGTAAATAAAATGTAACCATGTGCTATTATTAACCGGTGATCCAGGTTGGGCCGTGCAAAATATGGTACAGGTTAATTTTTATAAGCTCAAGCAGCATCTACCAGAGGACCTCTTCAGGAGGAAACTCTCCTGTTGTAACATTAGGCTACTGTTTTACTGAATCTGACAAAAATACAAAAATAGACATATTGTTGTTTACTTTTTAATTTTTCAAGTAATTTAAATAACTTACTTTTATGTTTATACATTATCTTGTTGTTTCGTAATGTTGTGCTGTGGAATGAAATTTGCACTTTTAGTTACTAACCAATATCTTCGTTTTTTTTGATATAACTAATTGAGATTTTAGAAAACAATTCATTTTTATTTGTAAAAAAATAAGATCTTTTTATTTAAGAACTGATATTCATTATTATATAAAATGGAAACAGAAAAGTTAGGAAAAATCGTTTTTAGTAAGAAATATTTTTTTATTATATTTTGCATTTTTATTACAGTACTAGGTAAGTGTATGTTATATTAGAGTCCTACAGAAGTAAATAAAAAAAGAATCATGCAAATTTATTCATAAATGAAAATTTAGTGAAAGTTTTGTCACAGCACTACATTTTCAATAGATCATGGACGGGACTGGAAAAAAGTCATGCAAAAATTAACAAGATCAAAAGGGTTTTAAAGGTGTCGCTTTCTCTTCACAGCAAGGTCGTTTCCATAACAATTGCCTAAAAAGAGGTTTTATGGAAAGAATGAAAGATATATTACTGATTTCATTTATCTGAATCTCGTGAAATGGTATCAGTAACGACCGGAAGCATAACATTAAAATATGTCTTTAAAGAGAATAATATATTCTTTTGAAACGGTTATTACATTTAAACTGAAAATCGTGAAATTGAGAGAATGAAAAGATTCCAATTCCTAGACGTTTAAACAAAAAGTAGGAGAGATCTCCTCATATTTAAATCAACATCTTCACTTAGGACATGTTCTCTCTTAATCGGTGCGGTGGACAACAACGAGGTGATTCTAAACCTAAATCTTCAATACATACAACAAGTATTCCGGTTCCCTAAGAACATTGGCTTGTTTGTATTATTATACATAATTAAAATGAGTGAAATAATGTTCTATGTGACACGTTTTGTTGCGTTACAATGCTTGCTAAATTACAAATTATGCTCCAGAAACTCTCTACAGATTCGTCATGCAGCAAGTCCACAAATTTCAAACGTCACAAGCTTGCCAACTTTGTTTTAAACTTGTTCCTCTCTCGAATATATTATTCAATAAACTTTACAAAGTTTATGTTTTAATTCTAACTGTTGTTATTCGTGGAGGGGGTAAGTTTATACTGTCATTGTATTAGTTTTAATTTGAAATTATTTTAATGACAAAACTCTGTTGGTACGTTACTTTCCTTTTTGGCAAACGGGAAATTGCGAATTAAAAGTAAATAAAGTGTTTCAGGAAGGAAATACACTGTACGGAGGTTTATCTGTATCAGCATCATAGGTTAAATTGGAATAAGCGAAGGCAAACTGAAATTGTGTAACTCAATCTACATTATTCACTACATTAAAGCATTGATTTTAAAATTTCTTTTACAATTCCCTTTACATATTGCATCTTAAGGCAACCTTAAGTAAGATAGCAAACCCTTGTAATTATGGAAAGGAAAACTCTATCTAAATAAATTTAATTAAGTTAGCGACAGCAATCGTCAGACAATCATAGAGATGTTTCTTAAGAAGGGTCAACGTTAACATGTCTAATTTGCAAAAAAAACAAATGCAAATATTAAACAAAATTTTTAATTACATTCAATAACATTTGGAAGAACGTGTTTGAAGAACAACGTTTCATAATCACAAACAATCACAACCTGTAGCAATTTAAAACCCCGTTATAATAACCCCATTAAATCTCAAAATATTTAGAGTGCACGTGTCGTGTAATTGTTTTTATGGTGTAATGTAAATTCTCTCAAGCGAGAAGGTCACGTTATTCCAAAGGATTACACATTCTACAATATATATTCATGTCATGGTGGAAATAAACCAATATACTGAGGATGAGTTTCGAGGGAAGGTGTCCAATCGGAGACTGGGTTTGTTTGTTTCGAGTCAACGACAAACCCATTGATGTTCTACGTACCACATCTGTTCGACGTACTTTTTATATTAGTAATGTGTGTAGTATCTGTTCATTTATCATATATCTGCTACATGTTTAGCACATTTAAGTGCCAGATATAAGCCTATTCGATATGTTTGTAGTCATGTTTGCAGTATAAGTTTTATATAAATATAAATTTTATTAAATACTGTGGTTAAAGTTTTTTATGTGCGTCATATTTTTGTGATATATGCATGAAAAATGTATATATATATATATATATATATATATATATATATATATATATATATATATATATATATAACTTTTGTGGCTAAAGAATAAATCCAGCTTATTCCAAGAAGAAAAAGCCAGAAGAAAAACTAGGGTAAAGCGACATAGAGAGTTCATAAAATTACGGGTCAGGTTTAACCATTGTTCTATTTCTATTAGTAGTCATAAAGGGGCTGGGGAATTTTTAACAAAAGAAGGGTTCAACTAATTTAAGGTAGGACTTCCCAATTTACCTGGGTTGTAATAATGTACTGTTGCGGCAAGGTTTTTGTAGATGACTATGGGAATAACCACGTTAACTGAAGATAAGTAAATCATGGGGGAGATGAAGCGTGGTTGAAAAAGGAAGTGATCGGGCATTCTTGGAAGAACTTTAGAAGATTGCAGATGTATTGTAGGGGACCAAGTGTCAGTAATGTTAATTATGGTTAAAACGTGTGAGTAAAATTAAGGGAAATGTAATTTTTTGCATTTGTATAATTTAAAAGGTAAAACTGCGACGTAAATAAATTAATAAAGAATTAGGAAAGTTGAAGTGTGAAAGTGCATCGAAGCAGTATCAACGGTTAAGATTCAAGGAATCGACCAACAATAAGTGTTCTCTTTTATTTTTTCAGTAAAATTAGCCAACAGAACTTTAAAAAAAGTAAATTCAGAACAATTTTAACTTCTTTAGTATAAAATAATAATCTAGTTTTTTTCACCATGATTTAATTTATAAAAATGATCCATAATAATGACCCCCAGAGAAAGAGAAATTAACACTGTCAATTTAAAATTTATTGTAATAACCTAAAGCCTCAAGAGTCCAACTTTGTTTTTTTGTAATTGTAATAATTATTAAGGAAACAATCTTGTCACAAATAGTATTAAGAACAATGGGTATAATGTGTGTTAATTAAGTGTCAAGAATATATGTAGATTATCTTAAAATTAATATTGGTGTTAATTATTTATAATCCTGAATGTGAAACAAAAGAGTGTTAAGGTAATTAAATATATAACCTAAGAGTAATGTAATATTTTAAATAATTTAGGTTATAATATATATGCTACCTTATATCCTTGTACATCACAGACGCATCACTGGCTTTGTGTTACTCCTATCTCCGTGATGTTTATCTATGTTGCATGCGAGTTTTGTCCGCCTGCTTTTAATAAGTGTGTGCCTCATGTAGGTATATACCTTCATATTAATTTCATCAGTGTTGATGCGCTACATGTAAAAGACTTGAAACTAGTTATATTTATTAGTAGTTATTAGAGTACACTCTGAGTTGGGAATACATGAGTTGAATATATATAATTCCAAATGTACAAACATATTGCAGATATGGTTATAATTATGTTTATTTGGCAGAGTAACGTATCTCGACGAGGCCAGTGTTTGAGGTTAAATGAACACGTTCACAACATATGTTTTTACTCGGAGTTAAATAAATACCGAAAGTTATATCATGAAATGTTTAATGAATGGATCCCTTTAAAGCTGACTCAACTAACCCGAAAGAGTTTTCGGCATTTTTTTAAAGATTTTACAACATGTAACCGAGATGGTTGTAGGTATGCCCCTCATCACTGATAAATAAACGAGCTACATTACTTAGACAGTGAATTATTAAAGATTTGTAGAAGAGAATAAATTAAGTGAACTGTAATGTGTTAAAAAATATTTTGGTTGCCTATAAAAATCTAAAATAAAATTAGCTCCTAATATTTCAAACCTGTAACTTTATTTAAGATCTGCCTTTGAAGCTGACTCTGGTGAGATATTTTTATGATACTGGTAACATATTTTGACAAAAAGCGGGTAACGGAATGAAATTAACTTATATTGTAACACTCTGAGCGGTAGATACAACGTAGAGCAAATTTATTTTCGTGGTGAACAAAACGATGAATCCTTGACTAAAGTTATTTCTTACTGTTAAAGTGAGATAAACTCGAACAAAGTATGTCTTCTAGTAAGCGAATTTATTCTCTGTGGCTAGTAACAAACTTTCCGGACGTTTAGGTGATTCATTTTATTGATTGAATATCGGGATCATGTATCTATCTGTTCATAGATTGGATAATTATTCTATAGCGAGTGGTATGTGAGTAATAATATGTGAGTATTTGACTGTGTGAGCTTGCGCCGGTACTTATTGTGTGCCGGAATTGGGAGAATTGGATTTCTGACACCGGGCAGATTGGATATACAAGTAGGTATTGTTTTTAAGTTTTCTTTCACATCTACCTGGCAGGTTAAAGAGATAATCTTTAGCCCTGACAGGAATAAAAACGTTTAGTACAAATTTCTCAATGTAAAATAACCGCAGTAGAGTCATTACGAACGGAAGATTTAGGTTTTCAAAATTAACAGATAACCGGTAATCTATAGTATATATTTCACTCGTAATTATTAAATTCGGACAGAAGAAGAGTTTGGAGTAATTCACTGGAGAAGAGCGACTCATTGCAAGAAAACAGGAGAGGAGATGGAACGTTTCTGAACCATTCCGGACAGGATCAGCATCCATTTGCTGGCAAAAACAGGCGACTGAAGATTACGTTTTACCTCAAAGGAAAGTCATTTCCAGTCATGCTTAACTTGGCTTCTTAAAGTATAATTTCGAGTAAATTTGTTAAATTAAAAAAAAAATACAATTTCAAGAAAAGATTCGGCTTTACTTAAATTCATTTATAGACATAGAAATATAAAATTATAGACATTTATTATATTTTAAATTATAACAGTTATACCTATAAAAAGATATATCAAGAAAGATATTTCAAGTAAATTCTGAAAAAATTTATAGTATAAAATAGACCAATATATCTTGATTTCAAAATGATAAATCTTTAGCAAATATATATATATATATATATATATATATATATATATATATATATGTATATATATATATATATATATATATATATATATATATATATATATAAATGGGGATACAATTAATTAATATCATAAAATAATTATAAATAACAAAAATATTTGCTATGATTGATGAGTAGGTAAGATTTTATTGGGAATTGAGTAAGAATTACATAGTATGAAGAATTACATATTTAATAGGGGGAGTTTAATATAAATTAAACGCTAAATTTTATATACATATAAATATATATATATATATATATATAGTCTATATATATATATATATATATATATATATATATATATATATATATATATATATTCGAGAAAGCAAATTTGTCTGTTCTTTGTCATTAGCTTATATAAAAATATTAATAATTATTAAGAGACATTAAATAAAAATATTAATCAAAACCATACGTGTAAATTTGTAATCTATACACGAAGGACGTTTAGCTCCGTGATCGATTGGCTTGACGTAAAGACTAACAATACGTTTTAGATTGAAAAACTTTCGTCCCAAAATAAATGTTAAATATTTTTGCCATGTAACGGCATAGTATTCCGGAGGACCCTAAAGACACAAAAATTTAAAAGACAAAAAAGTTAACATCTATCGCACATACCTTACTGGGCGAAGTACCACCACTTGTCCTACCTGTCGGATGACGGACAGTTGTTCGGGTGCACCCATCACGCACTTATCACTTACCTAACTAACTTAAAAGAAAGAGTACATAATTCACAATATTCACTGTGACCGGGTAATAATTGTCTTCGTCACACGATGGGAGAAACAAAGAAAGAAAAATCTACGTCACGTATGGCGTAACGGGAAATATGTGTGATCTAAACTCATCCTTGCTTAGAACTCACGAGAAACTACGTCACGTCGAGAGTGGCGGGAGGGATGTCGTCTGATCGACGTCTTGATATGAACTGTTCATACCGAAACTTGCAAGGGACAAAGGTTGGCCGGAAAAGGAATCCCTCTCTGAAGCATTTACAATGGTTTGTAAATTATATTTCATTTAAAGAAAAGTACGTAACACTAAAGATGTTGCTAAATGTTTACAAGAAGATAGGTCTCCCTTGGTCTCATCAAGTACACTTTGAAGTAGGATATACTTTGCAGTGATAAAATGTGGAAGTTGGTTGCTTGGTTTCGTCACACAAGCAATAACTTTGTACTAATCCGGAACTTAAACGGCATTTTAACATAGGCGAACAACTTTAACTAAGGGTATTTGATGAAAACGACACACTTACTGGAGAATCAGTATCAGAAAATATATTTATGATTTCATTAGGTCGGGACCTGTTGATTTCTTATGCACAAAGACCACGAAATCAATCTTTATATGTAGTCCACTAACTTCTGAAATGTAAATTTTAGACTTATACTTAAATGAAAATAATTTGCCATAATCATAATAATGATAATAGTAAACTTAACAACCGTCTCGTTCGGTCGTATATTGACACACTCAAACAAACAAATACATTACCTCTGTGTAATGGAAAAAAATATTACCATCTTGGTATATTATGGAAAAAAAACATCTACAACCATTTTTAATACGGTAGTGCACATTAATTTGATTCTTTTTATCTATAAAACTAACACATTTTTGCAAAACAATAAGAGAAACCCCGTTTACCTGCAATTTACAGATCCACTTATGGAATGGGTGTTTCACCAATGGCCTGTATAGAAACTCTGTTTTTATGAGTAGAGAGTATATTAGCCCAAAAGTTTAAGTGATTTGGGGACACTCAAGAGAATTAATGGGGGATAAAATATCTGTTAAAAACTCTCTGGTTCGAAAAGTAGTCTTGTTTGCACGACTCAGGGGAAGAAAAAATAACTTTCATTAATAAATTCCCCGCAGCACTATCGGCAGTTAAACAAATTGGGCTATATATATTTCCTTGACAGAACAAGCTCTACCTTTTTGTAAGGGGTTTATAGAAAGGAGAATTGTTTATAAATATTACAGATTGAACCCCTTAAATATGAATAAATGACATACGAACAATCTAAAAGTTATATTCTGTGGATATATAGGCAATGTATTGGAATGAAAACAATATCCCATTAATGTGTTAATGTACATTAGGTTAAATAATATTAAAAGCTTTATAAATGTTGTAGTTCTGCTTTCCTGACCCACCAACTATCATTCATAATTAACCCATTGCCCTATGTTCTGGCATATGTTACCCATTTTCATATTGTCTTAACTTTGTTAAATTAAAATGTTATATTAAATAAAATTAAAAAATTGACAGAATAACGAAGTTTCAAACGAATTGCATTCTTTTACGACACATTTATACACTATAAAGAAAATATTAAAATGTTTAAACTGTCTACTTATAAAAATATTATTTTAAATATAAAATTTGTTACTTGCACAATTATAAAAGTTAAAAAAAAAATTGTTCCCTCAATAATAAAGCACAGCAACACTACAAATCATATAAGTAATTATTTCTGCAATATCTATGAGTTTAATGAAGCAGACTGATTGGAATCCAATTATATATGAAGACGGTTTCAAATGTCAGGGAAACCGCTATAATTATTTCAAGAAAAAATACTATATATTTCAAAATAAAAACACATTAATATCGTTTCTAAATAGGCAGATACAAGCAAAATAGTTAAACTAATCATCAATAGTTACAAAAAAATATAACATTATACGAAAAAAAATTGATTAAGATTTTAAATGATTTCATAAATCAAAGACCGCATTAAACCATAGGCAATATAAATTCTACCTTTGTCTCGTAAACAACATATAACACCAATTACAAATGTAAATTTTAAAAATATAAATCCATAATTATAAAATATGATAAACCTGAGAGTATAAACTACGATAAATCTGCTGACTCCAAAAATAAATAAATAAGTTTAAAAAATACCTCATCAAACTACACAAGGTCGACTGGAGTAAAGGTTTTTACTAAGTCGTTAGCGTTTTGTCGTTCGTCATAGAAGAGTAAAATCTATGAATAAAATATATATTCATCGTGAATGATAAGTCTTTTCAATCTCTCTCTCTCTCTCTCTCTCTCTCTCTCTCTTTCTCTCTCTCTCTCTCTCTCTCTCTATATATATATATATATATATATATATATATATGTGTGTGTGTGTGTGTGTGTGTTGTGTGTGTGTGTGTGTGTGTGTGTGTGTCTGTGTGTGTGTGTATGTGTGTGTGTGTGTGCGTGCCTGCGCGCGCGCGTGTGTGTGAGTGTATGTGTGTGTCTATGTCTGTGTCTGTGTGTGGGTGTGTGTGTTTGTGTAATATGAGCTCGGTAATACTAAAGTACTTTGTAGAAAAATATTTCAAGAAATCAATTGTTAGGCAAAGTTTTCCACTTTCATTCTTCCTTGCCTCTTTATGTTTTCTGACGCAAACTTATCACAAACCAAACAGTTACCGCGATCAGAAAAACGTACAGACTTTAATACTGCAACCTTTCCTTGGTTTTTCTTACGTCCGGCTTGTTAGATGTAGCGTGGAACTTACTTGGTTTAAACATATTTGCTAAAGAAGTTATTTTGACCTACGTTTTTACCGATGACAATCGCTCAACATCACAACACATCGACAAATCAGAAAGTTCACTTCACTGACAAAAATAGTCTGGTCATGGATCAGGATCATGGCACTTTCATGTTGATACTGGCTTATTGTTCTACAAATTTTCGCTATGCGGTTTTCCCGTCGAAAAAATTTTCTCTAGTAGCCTTAAATATCTAGTTTTCCTAATGCCATATTAATATGATGTTATCAAGGCGGACATCTGCCATCAAGTCAGACAGATTTAAACCCAATATAGTAAAAAGATTTTTTTAATAAGTTTTTTTGAAAATCATTAATAATAATTCCTAAATTTTGGACCGCCGCTTGAAATTTTATTTTAACTGGAATGCACTACATACAGCGTACGTACATCACAATAATGGGTAGTTGTCAATATTTGAACCTTGTGAAATGTGCCCAATGTAGCTCTAATTTTCCAGGCAGACATTCCCCCAATCTGGAACCGCTGCAGCATTAAGCTGGTTGTCTGTACAAGTCCCCATTAAATTATATTTGGTCTATCCATCAATCTTACTTTTATAACCTAGAAACGTTTCTGCGTATTTTATGACTACGTTCTATTTTAGTCCAGATGTTAGCATCGTTCTACTATATCCTCTGATTGGAACAGCTTAAACACTCAAAGTAGGTGATATTACGTCATTAGTTTTGTCTTTGAACACTCGAAAGTTCATGAAATTAACTTTAGATATAAAGAATTCTCGATTCGTCAGGAAATGTTTGATATGGGAACTCAATTTCACTTGACTGCTCATTCCATTGCCCTCTTTATATGAAAATGCGATATTCCTGTGGGTTCAATATCAAACTGGTTCTGCCACTCGGTCGTATTTCTGACCTAGTCTTGTTTGACCGTTTCTTCTGTTTTTATATATGTACTCAGAGTTTATATAAACTCTGGATTTTGACCCAGAATGTCAATTATGACCCCTGTCACCACCAGAGTCTTTGCCGCAATAAAATAAGGAAACTTTTAGTGAGCCCCCCCCCCCGTTATTGAACTGGACTTATTCGAGTTATATACATAACAAAAACTAGATACCAGACCCTCAGAGCAAGATTGATTATAAATAAATAAATAAGATCGAAATAAATATGAGTTGTCGATCCTTGTCACTTGCATTTTTGGATAATTATCGTTTTCAAACACTATCACACGTTGTTCAACGGGTATTTGGTTACATAAATGCAATCAAGGCGACAATTCTGGCAAGTGGAAGTTACAATCCTAGCGTGACGTACAGTCTAATAACTGTCTATAGGTTGTTGGTTGAAACTTTAGTTGTCCTACATCACGACACACACACACACACATACACAAACACACACTTACACAGAGATACGTTTGATCTTAATCGCCGTAGTGGGAGTGAGATTCTAATTAAAGTACAGTAACCTTATAATTCAAGGAATAGTAAGAATTGCGCCTTAAAATTCTCGTTAAATCTAAAGTTCTAAAAAAACAATGTGAACTTTCAGAAATTAGACATGTAGTTACTAAATAAGATTTCCGTGAGATATTTATAAACTTACTGTAGCATTGATTACTTTCATTATGTATAATTTTTATATTTAATAAATAATGTTTGGATTGATAAAATTACTTCTTGGTCTGCTAATAAGGTATTTTTCAAAAATTCAATTTCTTTATTTTAACTGGATAATAGTTACTATAACCACATAACCTTAATTGGAAGGGTACTCAATTTTAGTTCGTCGAAATGAAAATTTATATTTTTAACTTCATGTTAAAACAAATGACGTATTGAAAAATTATAGGAGAGATTATAATTGTATCTGTGGCCACCCCATTGTTGACATGCTTTATTTTAGGCCTTAAACAACCATAAATACTCAACCGTTTTCTATTCAAGCAATTTGGTTGATGGTTAAATAAAAAATATTTTATGCTTCCGAGTTTTTCTAATAAACTTGAACATCTAGTGACACAACATTTAAGTGCATAGAGTAATTATATACTTTTAAAATTATCATTTATCTTTTCTTCGGCCTATGATATTTCAAATGTTAAATATAACTCAATGAATAAAATGTAAAGATCAAGTGAAACCTGACACATGGTAGGAAAAATATAACGTAAGTGACTCAGATTCATAAAATGTGTTGCATTTCCCATTTATTTTTTTTTGAAATACAATCGGAAATCCGAGTGAACATATGTAGTTATAATGGGTAGCCTACAACAAAAATATTTGTGTCAAATAGGTTTTGGACCTTTTCTGGAATTGTTTCATTCAATAATTTTTTCTACCTATATACTTACCAACAGTTCAAAAGTCACTACCATACATAATTCATCCAGACACAACTTCCCATTCAATAAAAGTAAATTCACAAATTGAAGTTTGTAGAGGGACTTCAGCTTCATCGCACATTGATATCTTCGCCTCTGGGATTTTCCTGTAATAAGCTAACGCTCGTAACTTTTCTAAATAAACTATGCAGCAATAGTAAGGCAATTCATTTGGAACCAAAATTTAGAAAGAAAAAGGAAAGGAAGTATCTTAGAGATTTAACTTCTACAAACCAGGTTCTTGGTTTAGTTAAGATTTAAGAGAATGTTTGATTACAAGAAGGTAAGAAAATGAGAGTAACCAAAGGTTCAGGGATACAAAAATTATACAAAAAAATTATACAAAGCAACTCTCAGCGAACGAAATTATAAGTTCAATGAATCAAGGTTGGTTACTGAGTAGCGAACACTTTACAGTTGTGAACCCTTCAGGGGAATTTCCACTGAATAAATTTGCATTTAACTTTGATTTTACAACGTGTTTACCATTTTATTCATGTTTTTTGAGGAGAAAATCATTTCTTTAGTTTATTTTGTAACAGGGCAAATTAATTTTTGGCTCCATATACCAGATAAAAGCTGTTTTCTAGCTTTTGCTTTTCTCACAAATGTTTCAAATTAAAATTTTATTTTGACCAGAGAATCTTATAAAAAAACCATAAAATCATACAAACTGTGTTATGAATCCCAATTAAAGTGTTATAATTTGAGATCGTATATTTTCAAATACTGAATCAGACAAAGGATGGAAGTTAACGACCTTATTTCCATTTACGTTGCAAAAATAATTTCTAAGTTTACACAGTTATTCTGGTTATTTAATATTAAATCCTCTCTCAGTAACATTTTTGTTTAACTTCTGCTCAACTTTGATCAATTGTCCTCTCTGCAACGTAGTTCCTTATTTCGACCACATATCGCCATGTTTTACAGACTGCGTAGAGGTTACCAAGAAGTTTATTGACCTTCAAAATAATTATTGAAAAATATCATTCAAAGATTAAAAAAATCTTACGTTTTACTCTTCCTATTTTAGGTTGATAATTCCAATATATTTTTTGTAAACATTGGCAACCCGTCCTGAAGAATTAAAAAAGAATTATTGTAGGCATATAATACCAAATCTACGTTTTGATAAAGAGTCTAATCTTCCAAATGGGACGCTGGACTAGGGCATTTGACTAAATAAGGGATTTTAAACTATGATATATCTCGGTAAGGTAAAGTTAGATAATACCAACAAGTTATTATGGTTTGCTGTCAGTTCATCAAGGTATCAACTCATTACAAAACCCGTGAGAGGAATGAGAAAAATATCTCTCGGTCTAGTTCGTTTGTTAAGAACTACTTTGACAGACAGCGTTGTATAACACAATTTTTATTCGAGCTTATTACCTTAACAAATTTAATGAAACTAAATTTGGCGTTGTGACAGTATGCTTACGCATAAACCCCACGATAAGAGCGATTTTAGCCGGAATGGGCTTCAGAAATATTCCAATATTACGTAATGTTTATGTTTGCGCCTAACTGTTACAGACATTTGTTACTAAGTATGTAAAGGGAATAGCAATTTAAAGTCATATTCAAGTAAAAGTTCAATTTATTAGAGGTATTTTGGAAAGTTAAAATGAGAGACAATATAATATAAATGGCTTCTATTATAGGAGAAAGGCTTCTTAAACAATAGGTAATATTGTTTTTGTTGTGTGTGTGTGTTTCTGTGTGTGTGTGTGTGTGTGTGTGTGTGTGTATGTGTGAGTGTGTGTGTGTGTGTGTGTGTGTGGGTGTGTGTGTGTGAATGTGATAAACTCCCGATACATCAATCTTGTAACGGAATAGATGGTGATAAGGTAATCTTTAGATTTAGAAAAATTAGATCATAGTTATTGAACTTTAAAAGTACGCGCGATTACAGGCGGCACGGCACGGACATTCAGCCGTCTTGACAGTTTAAAAAAATGAATAACCTTGAATTAAATGTGTATGCGCTCACTTGGACGGTACGGCCTGTTTCTTCACCTATCGCCGTTTTAAAAGTCGGAGATGAAGAACTTTAGGAAATTTCTGAACGGATGACTCATCGGCACAAACAAATCTTTTACGTTTGTCCACAACTCATGATTGTTTGATACTATATCCTTCTGGATACACGTTTTTAAATTGTGTGAAACTCAGGTTAAAACCTTATACAATATTTCGCATATACATCCGTCTGGTCTTCAAAATGTGTATACTGAATAAACTCTATGTTAGCGAATTAAAAAAAGTTAAAAACTCAATGAGCTCAAATAAGATTAAAAGCAGAGTACTTCGATGGGTGTGTTGTAGCGTATATGTAAGCTAAAAATTCATCTGCTCAAATAAGACTATTCACAGCGAATTCGTGCAACTAATAACACATGTTTTTGATGTGATCACTCACACAAATTTTTTTTGTTGAATAAAAATACGATTGATTCATATGTCAAGAATAATTTATTTAATAAAAATTCAACAACGTTTCGACAGTATATTGTTGTCTTCATTCAGGCCTACAAGTACAATAGACAAAATTAACTGTAATGACAAATTTAAATAAAAAATTAATTTTATAAAATAGCATTATAATTAAAATATACATTAAATTAATAATACTAATAAATTACCATTACAAACAACACAAATAATCAAATTAAATTATTAAAAGCTCACTATAACTTTATATAAATTGCTTATTTATCTATGTTGGTTTTCTAAATCATTTATGGGTTTTTGTGCATTACTATTGTTAAATTAGTCATGTTGTGTCTTCATTTATAACTTATTAAGAAATTGTAATGTAAAATAAGTGAAACGTTGGTTTGTGCCTAAATTTTAAGAGTTGTTGATTCTAATTGATAGAAGGTTTAGGGATTTTTTGATGCATTTTAATTATTTTACTTATTTATTTTAAAGATGGCATCTAAAAGACTATCATTTTAATAGTGTGATTTTAACATTTTAATTTGATTATTTGTGTTGTTTGTAATGTCAATTTAATGGTATTAATAACCTAGATATATATATTGTAATGTTATTTATATTATATTAGAATAATATAGACATAGTTAATTTTGTCAATTGTACTTGTAGTCCTGAATGAGAACTACAATATAGTTGTCGAAACGTTGTCAAACTTTTATTAAATTAAGTATTCTTGAACCATGAATCAACCGTATTTTTATTCAACATAAATCGTAAAACATAGTAAACAATAACCTAAATTCATCGTCAAATCGCTTTTATACAAGGCTCACTTGCCAACTAAAACTAGTAGTATTGATGTAGTTACACAGTGTCTAATACAAATACCTTTAGGCCTACTATAATAATATCTGATGTTTCCGGTGTCAGCCTGATAATAATAATAATAATAGCCCTAATATAAACCCCTTATACAATAATTGTAACTATCAATACATTCAGATTACCAATAAGTATTACTCAGTATATTAACAACGAAAATATAATAATAATGACTATGTTACTAGACTGCAAGTTACTAGACTGTAAGCCTAAATAATGATTAAATAAGTACTTTATTTAAACACCAAATATAATAATAATTGTAACTGCCAATAAATTTCGATAACATTTTGATACAGGTTCAATAGAATTGACGATTAACTAGACATGATTAACCCCCAGCACCCAGTATCGTTACTCGTTTGCGTTAGCTTGTTACACTTTCAAACAATAACAGCTAATGTTTGCGCTCAAATACACCAAACAGCACAACCAAACCGGCGATCGTAGCGAAATATTTGTTCACATAAATACAATTTTGAGTTATACCTCCAACTTTCCCAGAGACATCATTCTCCTGACCAAAAAATTTTAAAAAACTTCACAAACTGACTTTTGTTTGTCAAACTGTAATTCCATTTAGAAGTTTTAGTCTAATCGCGTTTTAAGATAAAATTATTTTATTAAATTACCATTTTTTTCACCATCGTCTTCTCTGTATCATATATTACTATAACACCAAATTCTCTTATTTTCTGAAATTTGTAACAGGTTTAAAACGCGGTTGGAGTGCTGCGACAACTATTAAACTAAGCCCTCTTTCCTTTTTACCTTTGGTAATTTTGTGTTTAACATTTAAATTACTAACGATATCGTTTAAAACCCAAATATCTCTAGATTGAAAATATTCTGAACTTTGTTTAAGAACCCCAGTTTAGGCATAACGGATTTCAATAAATCAACCATTGTCACTTGACAAAAAAAAACATTTCTCTTCATGACCAGCATATAGAGGGTGTCGCTTTTTGTATTCAGATCCACTGACAGCCATCAGTCGCTTCGTACTTCAATAAATTACACCCTTTCAATATTGTCATCTGAACCGAAAATACTACCCTATTCAATAGCGTTCAGCCCTGAAGTGTGTTCAAACAATGTAATATTTTTGCAGCCCATTAAAATTTAAATTCCTTAGTCGTATGGAAAACATTCTCAACATAACTCTCTAAATTTATTGTTTAGCAAATATCATTTACAATAAAGTATTCTGATTAGTTAATGTAATAATTTTTCTAACTTTTACACAATATTAAAATAGTAATATTTATTTTTAAATAGAACGATTTTCTTACAGTGTGTGGAGCTCAAGAGAAAATTTTAATATTTTTTAAATCAATTATTTTACATCAGCTAATTATAATTTTAAAGAAAAAACAATTATAAGAATTGATTTACTCTAGTAATAATTCGTAAAAATCAATTATTTTTAAAGGACTGATAATTGTGAATATGTACAGTACATTTGTAAATAATTTCATCCAAACTAATCTAAGGAGTATAACCAAAATTCGTAAATAGGAGGTATTTAACCTCACCAATTTGATGGACTAAGTGTAAATATTCTGAAAAATCGTCATCATCAAGTTTGTGAAAAATGTTATGTATATATATTTCTTTTTATTTCTCAAGAGCCTCTCTAAGGACTTTCACAAAAATTGGTAAATTTTGCCTCCTGGCTTTTAATCTCAGGAATCTAAAGGGCTAAGTGAAAAAAATCTAAAAGCTCATTAGCATAACGTTTTAGAAAATGTATATAAATAAATATTTGTGATTTTGTCTCAAAAACCTCTCGACTTACTTTCACCAAAATTGGTATATAAAGGTTTTTTAACTTCAGCAATCCAATGGGCTTAGAGAAAGATTTCTGAAAAATCGTTATTTTCAAATTTTTGATATATCATATATATATTTGTAAATCTCTTCTCGACAACCACTCTAAGGATTTTCACCCACATTATTATAGAGGGGGTTTTTAACTTCAGCAATCCAAAGTGAACATTTTCTAAAAAATCATCAAGTTTTAGAAAATTTTTAAGAAGTTGATATTTCCAGAACTAGATTGGAATTAAGCAAGAGTCAACTTTGACGTACTATGCAAACACATTAGTTGCCAGTTAGACTAGCATTTACCATGGCAATCCAAAGTTATAGAGACTTCTTTTCATTAAATTTCTGAAGTATTTCCAATAATTTGAAACTTCATATATACTAATGTGGATACAGTTTTAATTTTTATTATATGTATTTATTTTTTATTTTTGTCATTATTTTTTTCAAGTTAATTTTCTACAATGCTAAATAATAATTTTAAATTAACTGTTTCACAAATGTCTTAGTTTCACTCTCTTTTACAGTTCAATAATATATTATATTCTGAGATTTATTTAAAGTTATTGACTATATTTCTTAATCAAATTTGAGTTTTGTAATTTTTATGTGCCTTTGTCTCAATATACTTGATAGCCTATATTTTAAAAACCGCTAGGCCAAAGATGATAATGTACCTCGTTTAGCGAGAAACCCTCCTAAAAGAGCTATGAGAATACATTGAGTTACGCTCGAATATTCCCACCACTACGAAATTTAGTATTTCATTTTAGTTATTTTCTGTTAGGTAGTTGTTGGTAAATCTATTACCTTTAAAGATTAAAACCAAACTAAGATAAATGGTTCTTACATAATAAACATAACATCGTACAAACATAATAAACTAACAAAATATAACATATTGTAAAAAAATTAATTTATACCCCTGGATTTATCT
The DNA here is from genome assembly GCA_036971475.1 of Prosapia bicincta. Taxonomy (NCBI): domain Eukaryota; kingdom Metazoa; phylum Arthropoda; class Insecta; order Hemiptera; family Cercopidae; genus Prosapia; species Prosapia bicincta. The sequence goes on from JBAIZL010000001.1 coordinate 183,523,447, forward strand.
TTAAAATTAGAATTATTTATTTTAAAACTCAATACCAATTGCTTTAGTCTAGTATCCAAAGCTGTTGAAATATGGGTGTGCTCCCACGCGTGTATGAGTGTGTGTGTGTGAGTGTGTGTGTGTGTGTTTGTGTAGTGTGTGTGTGTGTGTGTGTGTGTGTGTGTGTGTGTGTGTGTGTGTGTGTGTGTGTGTGTGTGTGTGTGTGTGTGTGTGTGTAACACCAAAATATAACAAGCAAAACATTGATAACCAAATATAGTTAAAAATGTAGATAATAGTTTACAGAATAAGATTGTGTGATTTAAAATCCTCTAATATTATGAACCTTATTTATTACACACACACACACACACACACACACACACACACACACACACACACACACACACGTAAGAGCACCAAAGAAAAACACATAGGGAGACTGAAAGAATGAGAGAAAGGTAAAAAAGACAGAGTCAGAGAAATTCTTTAATGAAATATACTTTAGGTCTACTTTGAAGGTTTTACTCTTAAGAAGAATAGCGATTTCACTTGAAATTATTTAGTATTCTGCCAACAAAGGCTACCCTTATAACGTAGTCGTGACACGATTACAACTTCCATTGTTAGACACTGCAATTCCTGTTTCTACTTTAGACCAATAAGATTCACATTTTTTCTTAGTCCTTTTTTATAACCAATAATTTTCTCTGATTCGTACCAGACAAGGGCAGATATTGATTAAAAAAAAAAACTACACATATTATAGTTTTTCGAATGTACTTAATAAATCAACTTTTGGCGTCTTCTGCAGGTTGTATCTAGTAGAGTATGCAAATTGCTAGTTGCATTTGACAAATAGTTGGGCAAATGGAATTTTGTGATGTGCAAAGCTGGCAAATTCTGAAACAGATCATTGGCATTCCATTTTCCAATATCTAAGGAAGTGAGTAATATTTGGCTACTTATACGGACTCTTATTGTTTAGATTAAGGTCATATCTAACTTGCTTGTGGTGGTTAGGCTCTTAGAGCTAAATGTAAATAATATGAAATATCAACAATATACTGCTATCTGCAATGAAAGAATGAGTATAATAATCCAAGGGATAAGGTTTTCTCATAGTCATAGTTTTAGTGTGATGCGTATACCACTGGATGTAAATACCTGTTCAAGTAAATTAGATTCACTTCTATCGAACATCGGGTTGTTGTAAACCATGTTGTTTTTTACCGTAAAATCCTAATAAAATAATAATATTCACACAAATACTTTTATTTGAGAGTGTTCATTTTCAAACAACATTATTTATTATGATATTGATAATTAAGGATGGAGGAAGTAAAATTATAAACCGGAAGTTATAACTATTAAAAAAATGAAACAATGAACAACGACACAGAAAGTTTTAATTTTTAAAGTAAACACCGGCAAATGCGAGCAACAATGCCCAGCAACACTCTACTTCACAATAAAACATCTATAACCTCCTGCAGCTATTGTTTATATATCTTTCATTGTCACACCCCAAGGAGCAACTGCAGTGTCCTACTTCTCTAATTGAGGTAATGGAAGAGAATGTAATAGCAGAATGTAATGACAGTGCAGTTCACATTCAGAATTAAATACAATATCATATTTTAGGAGTATTATCTTTCTGGTAAAGACGTGTTTTAATTACAACAAATCATTATAAATATAAAAACACATATTCTTTAATCAAAACAAAAATCAAAAAACCACTTTCAATTTGTATTAGAAAACTGTAGTTTGTCAATTTGTCTGTTTTAAAATTAACATCATATTAAAAATAAAGAATGTTGATTGAAAAATAGATGTAAAAATAACTCAAAATGTTAGTATATAATGTTTGCTGTAGGGTAATTTAAAAATAAATACATAAAAAATTACTGTTACGGATAGCGGTGGATACCTATTTCACGTTTGGCAGAAGCAAATCTATTTTACTTAAAGCACACAATGTGCAACAAGCCCGTTTCGATAACAAGTGTCACATTTTTGATAAGCATAGCAGAGACGGTGGAAAGAATACCATCAATTAACAACCCACCGTCGATAACTGAGATAAAATATAACAACAGGTGCTGCAGAGGATGAGGATCTCGTTCCACAGAGCCGATTCATGCTACTGTGAGTGACGGACTGCTTGGGCGATCAGAGGCTTTAGTTAGTGGCTAGATTACTCACAAAAGTTCATTTATTCAAGCAATAGACAAAGCGTTTAATATCAAGAGTGTAACAAAAACCGGGCTAAACGTATTTTATATCAATTCTGAAACTATTGAACTCTCCAAGTAATGCTTTAACAGCTATCCAAAGATGTAATACAAGATTATAACTCTTACAATCCTTGTCATTTTCACCAACCCTGTCACTTGTTTCCAGGTGCCATTCTGGGTAACAAGTCCCTCACTCTCATGTTTTTTGACAATAATTCCCTAGCCATGATGATCATTACCTTCATGATCCATGCTATGACTTCCTACACTAACGCTTTCCTTACTTACTAACATCCTTTTCTTACTAACATGTCCCTAGCTATTCTCATTATTTCCTTCATGGTAATTCCAAATCTGTTTTGTTAGTGCTACTTACATGTTTTCTCCAATCTATTTTACTAATATTTTCCTTTACATATTTTCTTAAATAATACATCCATTGCGATATTGTTCTTCACTATCATATCCTTAATGACCTGTTACCTAATAGATTCTCTTACCTATCATACCCTGCTAACTTGTACTTTGGTATTAAAATCTATTACGTCTATTGTATTTTTGTTCATTTCTAATTTGTCATATTTTAACCTGTCACTTTGTTTCTGTATTTTGTTTACCTAAAATCTGGGTAGAATTGAGTTACGAATAATATCTGAGGCATTATTGTAAAAAAAACTCAACCACGAGGAGAAAGATAACATATCTTTATGTAACGAAGTAATTAAGAGTAAGACAGGAAAAATTAGAAGTAATTATTTAAATATCATATTCAATTCATAAAATAATATCATATTTAGACAGAAACTGAATAAATTGTTAAATACACCACTAAGTTCAACGCTGGCTTTGCAAGACGTATTCACTAAAACACTTACAATGACAATTATTATTCACTATTAGACATGAGTGCCTATATAATAAATATTAATTAATCCCTTTCGTTGCCTCTTCGTACATAGGTTTCTGAAAAGTAATAAATTGCTAGATGTTTATATTTGTCAGGGCAATAAATCCAGTTTGTATTCCCTGTGACAGTAAAAAAATACAATCAATATTTATATTTGGTCACAAACGTAATAACTGCAAAGACATATATTAATACAAATCTAACTTCTATAATAGAAAAGCTGGAATACTATAAAATAATCCTCCAGAAACCAAATATTATAATGCACTAGGGGTAAGTAGACCTATAATGTTGTTCAAAGATCAATGAAGGACGAAGTGCAAGAATTAACTGTCTTCTATCTTCATAGACATAAACTATTGCACTTTTAAAGCTTTAATTGAGTCAGCAGTTCCAATGTGGTAATCGGTACAGTTTGCTGCGAGTTATATTTCTTGTAATAGTTTTTACTTCATCCTGTTTTTAGGAGTTATCGTATGGAATGCATACTATGGAAAATAATTGAAGGGGTCGTATTAATAGATGGGGTATCATGATGTTTTAATTATTTGAGATATAACTAATAATTAACTGGTATCATTCTTTAGCTTTGAATAATCTAACATTACAATACCAGTTATTTTAGTGGATATTAAAGAATTAAGCTATAATTAGGCTCACATGATCAATCCAATGACAAAACCCCGTGAGAGGATTGAGAATATTGTTTCTCTATTAGGTATGTTTCTCATTTGACAGAAAGGAGAAGCTTTGTAGATATGAAGTATTAAAATGTCTGACTATTTCCAATGATATATGCTGATGTGTTGTGCCAGTACATTTCTATTATATAAATATAACTTATAGGAAAAATGCAATTAAAATCCATAGATATAAATTTTAGTAAAGAGGGATATTATTTTTGAGAAATTTGGACATAATTGACGTATGTTTAGTACTGATGATGTTGGTAAAATTAATAAGTTTTTATCGATAAGATACTGCCTTTTAACATAACCTGTAGGTTTCAACTTACATTTCAGGTGCTTAGTAATTAAAGTCAAGAACACTAATACAACTTTCTTTTAATTTATATATCAAGTGTTTAAAAAGTACCTAAGGTCACAAGACAGTTTTTATGACGAGTTTACATAAGTATTTTTTCCTAATGTCGTTCAACCGTGTTTAAAATATAATCTCCTAGAACACCTTTCAGAAAGTATTATTATTTAATATTTTCTAACGATTAGTCCCTATGGTTATTACAAATTATTTATTTGTTAATAAAATAATTACCAAGACAAATCAAGAAAGTAGTGAGTGAAACACAGTTGTACTGTATATCCAGTATATATCCATTGTATATCCAGTGGGTTTCTTTATTTGGATTATATTGTTCCAATATTTATCCAAACCGTACAGAATAGTATAGGTTGTCAAGGATCACGAAATTAAAATAAAATGGCGGAAAAAATAGTATTGTGCAATAACTAGATATCTCTCTGTAACCAAGAGATAACGTTAGATACATTGAGAAAATTTCAACTATGAGTCCCATGTTCAAGGGTCAGACGTCCTTCTCACTATGAGACCGAATTGGATTTTTTTGGTTAAAACCTTGTAAAATTTATAGGATAGTAGTTGAGTTTGTAAGATTGTACCTAACCATTATTTAGTTAGGTTGCATGTAGCCTACATGTAGGTAAAGTCTGTACCCAAGTACTTAAAGCCTAATTAATAAATTAGTACATCAGAACTAAATTTGAAATATTTTCAAAATAGAGAATATTTCATTTGTGGACATGTACTTTCTACAGCTTATTTTTTACCATTGCAACACGAGTTGAGGTTGCAAAACTCAGAATAACATTATAAGGCTTTAGCTTGATCTTACTAAAGGTTAAAACTGTAAACTTATTGTAGTTTCAGATAGGCAAGAAAAAACCATCAACCGTAACTCATTTGTTTATTTTCATTCATATTGGTTAGAAAATATATTGTCTGAAGTAGAATCCTTTTCATTTTCTTTCTTTTGTAATTTTAAAAATATTTTCAGTACGTTTTCTGTTTTTACTTTTCTAATTCGGCATCCCTTTAGTTCTAAAAAAAAATTTTAAAGAGCATGCCTTTACTTTACAAAAGAAACACTGAACAACTGGGATGCTATTGCAAATACAGTACAATTACTGGGTGCAATGGAAGAAAAAAAGCAGTGGTTAATGAAGAAATGTTGCTCCGCTATCTTTTTGATAGTAGGTTGGAAAGAGGCAATTGGTCAGAGTTTATCTATGTGGCTTCTTACCTTCCACACTTTTCTAGTGGTATTTTAAAAATAAGATCTAATAGAAGAAGATAATAAATAACGTATTTTAAATCAAAAAGTATTACATTGATTTGAAAAATAATAATTTCATAGGGTATTGGTAAATTTGACAAATGAAATACATTTTCTCATGACCAGCTTGCAGAGGAACTCTCTTTATGCATTCAGAACGCCTGCCAAACATTAATCGTTGACTACTTCAATAAATTACATTCTTTTAATATTGACGCAAAATGTCAACTGAACCGAGAATACTACCCTATTCAACTGCGCTCAACTCTGAAATGTGTTCTACTACTGAGTATTTTTACGGCCACAATAAACTAAAATTCCTGAAATTAATGATTTACTAATCATTTAGAAAACATTTTCTTCATAACTTTCTTATTTTTTTTTCAGTAAACCCCATTTAAAGAAATTGGACTTTATATTGGAATATTTTGTTTAGTGAAGTTTATTCTGTAGCCACCGAGACTCTAGAGAAGCACCCTGCAGGACTTGCCACGTAATTGCGGTCACCGTACAATATTCACAATTGTATAATATTTTGAATGTGTTTGAGTACATTTATCTGCCAATCCTAACTTTTCAATATTCTGTTTCGTTGACGCGTTTTGGATTAACTCCATTTTCAAAACTTAATTACTACTGGTCGCCCAATTATTTAGCTCGTCTTTACAAACGTATCTGTTAGCCACGCCCCCACCACTTCCACATCTCACTTCCTGTTTATGCACATCTACTCTTTCTCCTTGCGTCCACCTACTTAATAATTTTAAACTTTTAATATAACGTTCGACTGTGTATTTATTTACTCGTTTATTGTATTTTACTTTTTTAACTAAGCTTTATAAATTTTTAAATTTTCTAAGACTTTAAACGTCTTCGTTTATTAACGTGATGTAAAAATATAATTGTATTTTTCATTTCTTCCGATGTATGACCCTCTTCAATAAAAGGTGCAGCATAATTAGAATCATTTTTCTAATACTTAAACGACCTAGTATGCTCTTTATATCTGGTTTAAAATTTTCGTTCTGTTTGTCCTATGTATGTTGCTTTGCAATTAAATTCATAGACTCCGTTTTTACTAAACTTTTTTAAACCTTCTATATTACACTTTAATTTATTCTTTAATGTGTTGTTAGTTTTCATTCCAACTTCTATATTATATTTCTTGAATTTTTTTTAAAATTTATAAACCTCTTTTCCTGTATATGTAGATTTAGCCCATTTCTTTCTCTCTATTTCGTTTGTGGGACTTTTTATTTAATTTCTTCTCACCCTAATTTTTCTTGAAGGATTTTATGTGTAAAGTATAAAATACTTGATGAGGTTTATTAACATTATAGAATATATTGGTATCGCCCTTTGCAAATCAGGTAATTGTCTTCACGCTGTCGGATGGAATCGATGACCAATTATCTGCAATGAGAATCATATACTTTGCCAGAAAACGTTTTTTTGGCAAGTACCTGATGCACCTAAGAAAATAACTAGACTACCTGCAACGCTTCACAGATTTAAATTCCAGGCAATTAAATAATGTTCAATTATAGGAAACGGAAATTGAAAGTATTTCCAGATTTTAAAATTATATATATATGTATATATATATATATATATATATATATATATATATATATATATATATATATTGGATCTATGGTTGCAAGTGAATATGCTGTGTAATTAATTACAGCGTACGGGCAATTACACTGCCAGCTTAAAACAGCGTGCTTGTGATTGACTAAACATTTGGGCGTTGTTTGACGTCTGCCTGAGCGACTAAATTCTAACACTCTCAGACAATAACAGGCGTTTGGTTAACCACGATGTAATGTACCTGGTAATGTAAAGGAAAATATCAAATTGGTACTGCTTTAAGATCGTATATTTCCGATGAGTATAATTTAAATGTTCAAACACATTATATATTACATTAAAAAAATCCTTTTGCGAGAAGTCGAAGTTGCTATAATTTAGCAAGTTTTTTTTTCATTTTATTGTAGAGGCAAGGTATTGCATCTCATAAAATCCTCCCATCCAGATGTTTAACACTGAAAAGGGATCCACATAAATCCCGCATAAGTATATTCATGTAACGAGCTGCTTGATTTTTCTATAATAATCACCCTGCCACCAGTCACGTCCTAGCTCATCGTTCCTATACTTATACGCTATTACGGCTTTCACATATAAATAGCAGGAATATGTTATTTAATGTTTCTTTTCGGCATTTGTCGACTATCTAAATTGGTTTTTATTTATCAAACAGAGAATTACAACTGGTGATGAAAAATATCTTGACCAGAAAATTATAAAACCAATGAACCCATGTCACCAATGCACCGAAAATTCCAAATATTTGAAAAAATAACTTTACTCCCTCATATTTATACACTCTATGTGTTAAGTACAGGTTTTTTAACCTCACTTTCAATAAACCACGTTTGTTCACATCTGTCATTATCTTCGATATAACCTAGGAACAGCTGGTGTTCCTTACCACAGTTCAATTTCCACCGCCTACTAGACATTCGTTGCCGGCCAGAATCTAGGCTTCTTTTACTGCAAATAAATAGTTTTGCGATCCAGTTACCAGACGCATTGAGCCTATTCATCTATGTTCTAGACTAGGTTCACAGAGTCTTCTGATCTAATTACTCTTTGCTAGCCATTTCCTTCAGCTCCATAGTTACTCTATCCCTTCCAATATGGCTTTTGCCTAGTGCGGCTCACCAGTTTCTAGTCAAGTGCTTTTAGCCGGTTACATAGGATTCTAACCGCGTTATAATATTACACCGTTTATTGATTATGTTCAGTTAAAAACGTGCCGAGCTGCTTGGCGGCTAGGGCGCAACAAGCCACAGTGTTGACCAACTTTATTACCGCCATTATCGACCGCAGTCAGACGAGATTAAGGGCGTGCCAGCGTCTCTATTGAACTCTCTGACTCAGTTCCTTCTACATGTTTCCCCGTACACTCGCCGTCGTTGTGCCGCTTGGCTTTTGCCTTCCTGCGACCAACGGCCGTTCATTGGGGGTAAAAGGACGTCAAAGAACAGAGATTGGGCAGCCTCTTTCTAAACACGTCGCTCGGTCGTGGCGGTTTTCGTGTATCTTAAATGCGTTCTAACTATAAATTACCACGTCGAACTTTAATAAATCAATTTAAAACGCGTTATAATTTTGAATGTCATTGTCTTAGGTTAACCGCTCGGTATTTCCTTTTACCTCTGACAGTTAATTGTCTAACCTCACGAGTGAACTATAAGTGTTATTTAAAGTGTTAATTAAAGTTTTTCTATTGTGACGATTGAAGTGATTTTACTTTACATTAATTCTAAATGAGTTCTATTTTATGCCACTCTTCGCAATCTACAGTTCATCACTTCAGGACATACCCAGGCCTGGGACTACCACCGCATCACCGCTTCACCTAAACTGTATAGTTTGGAATGGTAAGTGGCGTAGACTTAACTTCACTCATAAACTTTAACTATTTCTTTTAATTAACGTTTAGTGTTTAATTAAAACTTCAGTGTTTTTTATTAATAAGGCAGACCCCATACTGCTCCAACAAAGCGTGGGTGGCTCCTCCGGATTTTATTGTGTAACCTCGTATAATTCGAACTACCATATTGATTTTTAATGATTCACACATTTTATTTCTTTAGTTTGCTAACAAAACTATACACTATGCTTCATAGTAACTATACGATGTTTTACTACTTAAAAATAAGGATAATCTGTTTACTATTAGTGTAACGTCTTTAACAATTCAAGACAAAAATTTATAAAATATGCTGACAAAGGCTAAATTGTTCAGACGTTAGTTAGCTATCATTATAAAATTTCATTTCGTCAACTGTTTCCTCTATTGCTGACCGTAAGTGGTATAAGTCATGCTATTTCATTCGAACTTTAATATGTATATATAAAGTGTGTATATATATAAGTGTAGCCAACAAACATCTATCTTTTAGTTACAAAACAAATTTTAATTTCATCAAAAATTTATAAATATTATTCTAGTTTCGCCATTTCTAATTTAAAAGCAAAGTTCCCGTAATAGCGACCCCAAGAGCAAGAATAAAATTTTAATACTGTTTTTTGTTATTCTATTAGAAATCTAAAGCCTCAGAAGTCCATGTTTTATCATTGTAAATCTAGTTAAGATATCAATCCTGTCACTGCACAATATTATTATAAATTTGGTTAAATGTGTAGAGTTAATAGAAGAGAATAAATGCAAGTGATGTTTGAAAATTGATAAGAATGTTAATTTTTATATAAACCTGAAGGTGTGACATTATTATGCAAGGCAAATCAATAACATTAAAAAAAATAAATTAATTATAATAAAAGTTAAGTTATAATTCGACTCCCAACTAGTTGGCAAAGTTAAATAGAAATGGTGAATATAAAAAAATAAAGTAAATCATAAATTATTAAACAGGTTTATTAATCTGTTGGCTTAAGTAAAAGTGTTAATTAAGGAAATTAATTAAAAACTCTGAACATTATTAAGACTATAGTGAACATTATTAGGGAAGAGACTTTAAATCATGAATAAACTAGATGAAACAAATTTGGGTGTGGGGACAGAGGCAATTGTAGGGACTAGCGTTAACACTGGAATAGATATGGTACAGCTGATGCAATACTTAAGTGAGCAGTTTGATAAAACTATAAGTAAATTAGATCAAACGAACCAAGATTTAAATAGTAAATTAGATGAATCTAACAGAAAATTAGATACAATAATTAATAAAGATAACGGAATCAATGAAGAAGTTAAGGAAATTAATGATAGATCAGTTGAGAATAATGAAGATTTTAAGGTAGAAATTAATGATGTATTAATTGAGGATAAAGAAGAATGCAATTATGAAATCTTAGAATTAATCAATAAAAGTCATACAACCCAAACTAAATTAGCGGACGTGGAAATAATATGTGAAGATCAACAACAAAACAAGCGGAAGATTTAAACATAATTGAAATTAACAAGAGGCAATGTATTACTGACAATCTTGAGTTAAAACAGTTAGACGACCACCTTCAGCAAAACCAAAATCAATTAACGTCAGTAGAAATTCGAAAGGAACCTGTCAACATGATAGAGAACGTCGAACAAAATTTATTGTTTGTTCAAGGGATATCACATGTAATAATCAAAAAATTTGTACGACATTTTGACCTAAATGTTGCAGCAACTTTAACCACTAGAGCGATAAAAACTAAAAGTGCATTCGTCAACTTAATAACAGAATTTCACTTTCAACAGAAGGAACACCTTCGATTTACAGGTCACAATAGACCCGGCTGATTTAGCCAAATACACGAACATAACCCATTTGAGAGAGGAAAACACCTGCAATAGTCAAGGACAATTCGACCCTTAAATTGATCATATGCGTATTTATTCAGACTCATATAATTCTTCTTAAAAAAAATATATAAATAATATTTGTGCTACAAAAAAAAAACAATAAACAATGAATAACGAACTTAAATTTAATAAATTGCGCAAAGGGTAAATTTAATTTGGAAGTGGTAAAACTAATACTTAGTTAAACAAGTAAAATGAATTGTAAAAATTTATCATTTAAATTTAAAGAAAGATTGGTTATTTGTATATTGTGATTTTGTAATTATGGAGTAATTGATAAGAGAAATGTTTTAAACAATTTTTCTAATATAAATGGGAAAATAATTATATTTGTTTCTTTTAACTAATTAAAATTAGGGTTAATTGAGAAGGTATAAAATTATTATAATTATAAACCATTTAGGAACGTATGCATATTAATTTTAACATCTTAATAGACTTGTAAGGCTTTCAATTAAATTTACTTCATCTGTCAGCTATTTTATAATAATTTTAAGTAAGATAGTGTCAACTAAAACATTTCACAAAACTGAGTAACTTTCATCTATAATTATAGCAATATATTTGCGACACTTTGTTTTGTTTAGTATAATTACCATTCAACAATTGAATTATTTTATTCAGTTTAATAATTAATATGCAGCATATTGAATGACATATTTTAAAATTGTAAGATAATGATAATTAACGATTAGTGATTTATACTATGTATTTTTAACTAAACGCAATTACTTGTTTGTTTTATTTAAAATGAATCTTAACCCTGTAACAAAATACTCGTCTTAGTAAAAGAAATTAATATTCTCCTTTTTGGTAATAAACCTTATAAAGTTGGTTATATTTGTAGTACAAATTTAAGATTGGGTGAAGAATTTAAACAAATTGTTCTTTATGTCATAGCATTCAAATATTGTAAACAGCAAATTCTTAGAAATTTATGAAGGACCCTACGAAATTTAGAAATGTTTTGGTAATAGCAGTTACCAACTTACTTCCATAATTAATGGTAAAGTTAAGGGTAAATTTAACTGTTGAATGTTAAAAAGGCATCACAAACCCATATTAAATAATTAAATAATTGAATAAAAAAAACTTTTAGATTTTAATTAATAAATAACTATTGCTTAGGATCGTAGGATGAACAATGGCATTGTAAACTTTCACATTTAATTTTAAAGAAAGAGTATTAATTTGTATGACGTGAATTTATAATTATGTACTAATTATAAGTGAAGATATTTAGAATATAAGAAGATTAACTATAGTAAATTTAAATGTATTAGTAATTTAAGATTGGTGAAGAATGTAAAACAAATTGTTCTTTGATGTCATAGCATTTAAATATTGTAAATTTTAAATATAAGAAATTAAAGAAAATTAATTTTAAAATTCTGGGGACTCTATAACATAAAGTACGAGGCTTTGGATTAAATTAAGTTAGTTGCTAAAATAATAATTTATAGGATTTAAAAAAAGACACAAATAGTTTTCTAGTGCGGGCAAAGCAGGTACTATGTAATTTATCCTTTCCAGGAAAGCTATATGTTGAGTCCGGCAAATTGACAATAGAAGGTCCAAAGCTAGTTATGACGGGACATCCAGCGGCCGATATAGCCGCGGGGAATTAACCGTGTACCGTTAGGTTTAGCTAATTGTAGAACTGTGGGAGACTTACACAGAACGTATTGGTGGTAGTGGGAGAGATTGGATTTTTAATAAAAACTAAATGATCGGAAGTTTAAAGGGATGTTTTGAGGAGAGTCTCAAAGGAGGAAGACGGATTGGTGGGGACCAAGATGGAAGTGTTGTAAAGGGAGAAATTGATTAAATTAGGTAAAGTTTTTTTTTATATGTAAATTTTAAAAGTGCCACGTAAAGTTTTTTTGAAATATAAAGTAAGTTTTTTTTTTGTGTCAGGTGTAAGCTCTGAAGTGAACAAAGCCAGGATTCCAGGGACTCTTCAGAACAATAAGTATATTTGAATATAAGTGTAGCCAAAAGACATCTATCTTTTAGTTCAAAACAAATTTTAATTTCATCAAAATTTATAAAGTGTATTCTAGTTTCGCCATTTCTAATTTAAAAGCAAAGTTCCCGTAATAGTGACCCCGAGAGCAAGAATAAAATTTTAATACTGTTTTTTGTTATTCTATTCGAAATCTAAAGCCTCAGAAGTCCACCTTTTATCATTGTAAATTTAGTTAAGATATCAATCCTGTCACTGCACAATATAAATATAAATTTGGAATAATGTGTAGATTTAATTGAAGAGAATAAATGCAAGTGATGTTTAAATCTTTATAAGATTATTAATTCTTTTATAAACCTGAACGTGTGACATTAATATGTAAGGTAAATAAATAACATAAAAAATAAATTAATTATAACAAAAGTTAAGTTATCATATATATATATATATATATATATATATATATATATATATTATAATTTACACTATAATGTACTTAAATAATAAACTTACATGCTACATATATGACTTAAGAGTGAGTATTCTTGTAAGTGATACGTTAATACAATAAAACAGTGTTGCTAAGTTGAATATATATATATATATATATATATATATATATATATATATATATATATATATATTGGTTATCAACTTTTTTCGTTCTTAGAATACTAAATATGAGAGTCTAAATAAAATAATTATCTTGATTTATATTTTATTACAGATATTTCTGTGTTCTATTTTACCACTGGGGAACCCCCTATTACTCCACTGAGGAAACCATCTTTTGATGTTTTTAACTAAATATTGAATGGCAAATAACTGAAATATATTAGTTGTTTGTAAATAAAATTATTCAAATAGTTACTAATTTTATAAACATAAGTTTCACAATTGCATTTTTAATAAGTTTAGATGTGAAACATAACAATATTACTTGTACAATGAATACGCCTCCTACAATGAAGCTGACAAGTCCAGATTATGTTTTTGAAGCAATCAAAATGCAGTCTAAACTGATAAATTAATTTAGTAAATAATATTGGCTATCTTATGTATTAATTAAAGTTGGTTAATTTATTGTCATTGTTTTACATTTGACACTTCATGTATAAAGTATAAATGAGTGTATCCATTGTCTTTCACATGTGTTCAGTTTAGAAAAGTATAAAGCTTAAACATAATTTCATAATTAATGTTTAAATATCATGTAGGAATCGTTTAAAGAGAATAGTATATAAAAGAAAACATATCCAAATAAACAGATAAGAAAGTGGTGCACTGCTGGTTATTCCATTCGTCTCGTAATATTATCTGTAAGGCGTTTCGAGGCTACAATCTTGTATATTTTGTTGTTAAGCTAAACCTTCATTTGTATATTTACTTCCTGGTATATAATCGAAATAGAAGCGTTTAAAAATAAACAAGATGTAATTTGTTTTCAATTTTTTTTTAAATTCAGTCACAAATTTCATGTGATGGTTTTATAATACCGCATTATACAAAATAAATAATTAATAATTAATTAAATATTGAATAAGTTTCAATTATTTTTTAACAGATATTACGTGAGAGTAGGAAGATTGTGCTAAAACATGAATGTTATTCAAAAGGTGCATCACCAATTTAGTTACGCCAATATTTGCCATATATCAATGTTTTCCTAACCCTCCTTAAGGAATATTGACTACAGTGTAACCTTCTCCTTTCACATTGCTAACATGTGACTTGTATTTAGATACAAACCAACAACAGCAATTTTTCAAATCATATAGTTAAACATATGTATTTTTTAAAATATAAAATTGGTATAAAACCGGAAAAATAACAAAGAATAAAATATTAAGATGTATAAACCTCTTTAGATCTATGGTATCGTCTAAATGTTAAGCTTTTTTGGAGATGCTGCCTGTCTAGAGAAACGTGGGAAATTTTATAGAGTATACAAATGGGTATGACCTTCAGTTTACTAAATTTAGGGGTTGTAAAATGATTTAGTGTCTATTACCTTTACTGTTTTTATATGACAACCTAATTTTAGTTGGTTAGATATTTTGAACGTTGTATATTCCAGTGAATAGACATGTTAGATATCTCGAGTTGATTACATATAAATGTTATTCGAAATAAGTTTTAAATGAAACATATTAGATTTTCGTTTATTAAACTTTGTATTTAAATTAAAATAATATCGGAGAACGAAATTCATTTTACGTTAAAGATATGTTGGTTTTAAATTCACACTGAGGGATATATTTTACATTTATATAACGTTGGCGTATCGTACGTATTTGTGAAAGCTTTGGCATTCCATTTAAGCTGACATCTCCTATATTGTACACGTGTCGTGTAAGTTAATGTTGGATTGTGCACAGATCTCCGACTCAAAAATGTCACCTCTGGCTTTGTAACGTCGCCATCTACAACTCGCTAACTGGAAAATCCTTTCGTAAACTAAAATCAACTTCAGCTGTAACAACGTGGAACTGATACCCTAATAATCGTTTATCGCCTCACACGACAATTTTATAAAATATTATTAAATTTTGCTGAAAATGAAAAACATTGAATACAATGGAAATATTATAATTAACCAAACATCCAATACTACTAACACTAAAATAAGGAAAGATATAAACTAAATAGCAAATCAGCAAACTAACTTTTTAGTTGACCATTATATATATTTAAAGCCTTAAAAGCAATTCAGTGTTCATAACATCGTCAGCATCATTAGATGGTTTAAATAAAACGAATTTACGTAAGAAAATGCTTTGCTCAAAAATTCCTCATATTGGAATGTATAAGTTACTTTTTCCTCTTATTAATTTAATAGTTTCATTCAGAAGATAATTTTGATTGAATAGAAAAGATTTGAGCAATAGCTGCATCACAAGTGTTGAATAAAACATGGTCGTCGTGGACTTTTTGCGTTACAGCGTGTTGTTACCGTCGCAGCTGAAACAGTTGCAAAGTTATCCCTGTTGGACTGCAAAACTACCCTCTTAACGCTAAACTTTGCGAAAAAATCCATACCTATCAATATTTAAAACACAACCGTCGCTAAGCTTTTTGGAATTACCCATGACGCTATTTCCGCGCAGTGACTAAGTGCACCAACCGCCTGTCTTGGTCCTTATCTACAAAATAATTATTCTAATGATGAGGTTTTTAAAGTAAATTAAATCAAATATATTTATTTTGGGGTTTGAGTGTTACTAATGAAGAAAAAGGCAAATAACCAGGAAAAAGGTCAATTTAAAGTAAAAACTGGGGATTGTGAGTTGACACATGGTGAGGTTACTGGACAAAGAATATCCAGAGATTGTTCAAATGCCACTTACCCATCTTCGAGACCGTCACAATATACATATACCTAGAAGTGCATTCAAAGTTAGTTATTTTGGAAATCGTTAGTGTTTATTACTGTTTTTTAAACAGTCAACCTACACGGCCAGAAACAAACAAACCGATTACATATATTCTTCAAGTCTTGGTGTAGTAGCGTTAATGGGCAATAGCTAGGTCCAGAATATTTTACTACACAATTTATTCTCTCCTAAACTATCGCAATGAGAATTTATTTATACCTAAAGTTATCAATTTGTATAAGAATAAAACTTTCAATTAGAGTATTGAAATAGAAATGAGGCATTATCCGATATGAGGTTTGCAGTTTAAATAAGAAATCAGTTTCATTAGTAATAAATTTGGCCTACAATACTTTGAGATCAAATTATGTGAAGGTTATGGACAACACCCGTTGTCCGAGAATAATATTAAAGCAGGTACTTTCTTTAGGGAGAGAAAATGTGGATAACTCAGAGAAAAGGTTATGACCAGTTTATAGAAACACATCAGAGTTTCGAATCAAATAGTTTAACATGGTACAGTCTGTCAAGGATGCGAGGAAGTAGATACCATTGATATTAGGAAACAACTATTTCTACAACCAGCCACAATCAGCTATCACATCGATTACAATGAGTTTTTATAAAAGTGCATGTGTACTAACCCTTTGTCCAACTCCTGTTTCAATCTTCCATGTTATCTTCTCCAACAGGGTGGTTCCAAGATGATCTTTCCACGATCAGAGTTCAGAGCAGAAATTTTCATATTAAGATTTCTCCTCATGTATGTCATGTTTGTGTAATCCTATAAAGCAATAAGAACAGAAGAGTTTAATTATGTTTCAAAAAAAGTAACGACATAGCCAAATTTGCAGCCAAAATGGCTACAGAATCATTGTGTTTCAGTTTTTTTTTTTTTAAGAAAGATACTAAATTCGTATTTAATTGATATTTTTCATAAATGAAATATATAACGGTTTTAGTTTGTTTTCTTTTTTGTAACAATAAGAACATTGTTTTAGAAATGAAACGTCAATGGCAGTATTGAAACGGAAACAATCACAAATTCTAACTGACAGTGCATTTTGTAGAAGTGTTATTTTGTAAAGAAATTCCACAAAGCTTTCAGAATGCCTTCTGTTACAACCTTGTTATAGCGTCTTCCTCCTGAAGTATCATAGATTTTTTCAATTATATAGGTAACTGAACGACAGAAGGCGCTGAGGAGTGATTGTTCACTTTTATGAATTTCCTCAGCTCTAACAGGCTTATATAAAATGTAACGTTCAACCGCTTTGGCCTATTGGCTTCTCGATATGGCAATGAATTGACAAACTACACCTAGTAGTTTGCTTTACATAATTAAATTACCTCAACCTTCAGATCTCTCTGACTCAGTAATAGATATATTTCAGTTCAAAATTGGATAAAAAAATTGAAACTAGTTAAAAAACATAACTATATTACATAGGACTAATAAAATCATTAATAAACCTATAAATAAAACGTATTATGGTATAACATCTATAAAAATGGTTCATTTAAGCTAGAACTAAGAGATATTTCTTTGCTGAAGTACAGTGGCCTAACGAATGACAAATATTCCCAAACAATCTTTGTTTTTACTTTCTGTATATAAATTAATTGCCTACGTAGCGATAGGAATGTAACAACAAAATCAGATACAGCAGAGTTTACGAATCTTTCCGTCCTCATCTGTAGGTTAGATCAGTAAATTATATAAACACGCAATTTTAATGGGTAGACGGTAGTAACTAAATTATAAAACTAAATAAAACTTCGTTGTAAGCATACATTACTTATTATTTGAACAATAATTACATATCAATTCTGTTTACAATAAGCTGCATTATATCAAAGGCACGTGGATTACTAAATGAAGTATTCTATTCTGTGTCAAGAAATATCTAAATTTTGCGGTATAACGCCTTTTACTTTAGGCCGAGGGTGGAAAGCGGGCAAGTTAAAAATTGGTTAGTACGCATTGCGTAAAAAAAAAGTTTGTTTGACGATAAACACTTAGTGGTTTGCAGGTAGCTTAGCAATCTCTATTTCTTGTTGGCAATCAGTTTTAAATTGGAAATAAATTACTTAAAAAAAGATTTAATTGGTACGTTTTGTTTTAGAATGAACGTAAAATAAACGGTACAGTAACGTTTTCACGTTTTTCAGAGATAATACCAAAGTACATGATTTTAAGGGAAATTTTACAATAAAGCTATTATTGAAGTAAGGGAAGGGAATAAGATGGTGTATCAAAGAGTGAAATCAAGGTTAGTGAAGGAATCCTAGGTAAAGTGTTTATGATTATATCTTGGGCTTTAAATAAAATCCTGACTTCTAAATATACTCTCTAGGAAGGTTGTAAAGAAATTAATAACTTTCAGTTGCGTTCCGTGTAGTTTTCTATGCATGCACCGATAACTAATTAATTTTGTATTTTAGGAAAATATACTTTTTACGAAAATAAAAAAGGAAAAGAATTGAAGTAATCGCTCCAATAAATGGAAAAATTACTTACTTTACTTTACTTTAGCCAACGCCTGTCCTTGGCTTTCCGATACCGTGCCTCCCAGTAACGGCCAGCGGGGTCTTAAGGGTAGACGGAGAGATCTGCGCGGACTTGAGGTGTTCGGCGTTCATTGTGCCATTCAAGCAGAGAGGGCAGGTAGGGTCATCTGCTATCCGATGCGGTGCAGATGCTCTTGCAGGTAGTCATGGCCAGTGAGTAGACGGATACTGGCGACCGATTCAGAGCTCTCTAAATTACTGGGAAGCGGTCCCTTAGAGGCTAAAACATACCATTTTTTGTTTTTTGCCAGTTTCGCCACGGGAAAATTGACAAAGCATTTTATGTATAAAATGTTTAGTTTATCTCTTTTTATTGATATTTTCGTTTTATCAATCATTTGATGAATGAAAACTAAACTCCGATGCGGAAGACAATTGAAACAATAAGTGATTTCACTGCGGAAATGAAACAGAAAGTTCCACATTGATTTCTTTGTTAAGTTCGATTAAAAAAAAAGTCCAGATCATTTGACCATTGTTGTTTCCTTTACATGTAAATACCTCAAACGATTGGAAAACTTTAAGAGTATGGCAAGGATTTTAATGGATTATTTTAAGCCTCAGTAAATATTAGGGATCAGAACTATAGATTTAAAGGTTAACTGAGTTACATTACTGTACAAAGTTTTAACTTATTAATAGTGTTGTTAATTTTAAGAATATATAATATTCCAAATTATTATGTTTACAAACTATATATAAATATGTCTTACAATACAATCCCCAACACTGAAATAAAATATATCAAAATATTTATTTTATTTGTAGCCTATATATATGTAAAATATCAAATAGGTTTTCCTGATAGAATTACTTTCAAGATTAAATAATATACACTAATTACAGGAATTAATTTATTGAATAAAACACTCAAGCTTTTCCTAATACTCAAGTTTTTTTCTAATAGGTAACCAACTTTAGCTATACAATTTAAATTGAGACAGTGAAGTAAAACAAAAACAAATAGATCAAAACCGGGAGTAAAATTAAGTTCGAAAACTATAAAGGTGGTTCAAGACGGGTTAAAAGACTAAATTCAGGACTTTAAATTGAAAAAAAAACAGATATGTAAAGAAAAATGTATAATTTCACGCAAAAGAAAAGCGTACTGTTTGTTTCGGATATCACGCCAACTTAGAAAGAATGGAGCGCCTGCGACGAGAGTTTGGGCGAGTCCTACATCCAAAATTACTAGCCACGAAAGGAGAGAGATGAAATCACACGATGAAACAAAAGAGGGAGTGACGCATTAACTTTTCTCTCTCTCTTTTTCAAATTTATTTTGAATCTTCTGGGGAACTTTTTGAAATTTTAAAGTTTAAATTTAAATAAAATTTGCAGAATTTGAAAATGCGATTAAAAGAAGTGGCTTCCTTTCAGAAAGAAATTGGAGGGAGTTAGGTTGTGGTAATTACCTCAAACTAAATTGGCGGACCCTCCCTTTGTAGATTAAAAAAGCACAAATCAAAATATTTAGATATACATTTTTAGAATGCTAAAATTAGAATTAAAAGTAAAATTTTTGAAAAAGAATATGTGGATCCTATGAAGTAAATTAAAGTTATAAAAGGTGTAAACAGATTTTAAGTAATAGAATAAGCTATGTTATAGATAAAGACTATGAGAGGTTTAAATTGTTCTCAAGGGTTGAAACATACAAGTTTACGAATTTAAGTGATATGAAATATTTCAAAATATTTGTTAGATAAAATTTTTGTTTTTTAAATATTTGTTGTTTTTTATAGTTGGTTCAAGATACCAAAGTCAAATGAAAAGGTTGTGGAAATAAGTTAAATTGTAATGAAATTTTAGAAAACAAAGTAAAATCTTGCACAGGAAAGTGAAGTAGTAATTGTACCAAGTATATTAAAAGTGTTAAATAGAAGAAACCGTTAAATAATAAAGTTTGAGTTTTAAATAATAACAAAGAAAGAATTATTTGTTATTTTAAATTAAATTTAGATTTTTAGAAAAGAATAATGGTATTACAATGTAATACAAAACTTGTTTGCTTACAAAGTTTATAATGAAGGAAATAATTTTGTTTTGTAAATGTTTGTTGTCTTTTATTATTGGTTTAAGAAATACCAAAGTTTACCAATTATTGGATACCAAAGTAAAATGAAAGGATTTACTGAATAGATAAATTATAAAACATTCATATTTATAATATCAACAATATTTAAATGCATAAACAAGTCACAATAAATAGCAAATGAACATTTTAATTTTATGGAGTGTTCTTTAATCTACAAAAATATCTTGCGTTTCATAACGCAAATTCTGAAATGAAATTTATGTACGCTTATAAATGTTTGCAGACAAAAATATTCCTTTATATCGCCTATCTTAATTTTTTATGAATTTTAAGTATAATATTAAGAAAGGCTTTACAAAATATATTCTAAGCCAACTGTTTACCAATATTATCTAAGTATGGTTTCATAATTAAAATTAAAATTAAAAACATCTATTTTTTTATTTTATCTTTTTCAATTTTTTTTCTTTATACGATCAAAACGACCTGGATTTTAGAAAATAAATTATAATCTAATAGAGATATTTTAAGAATTATTTTCAATTAAACGAGAAATTTGATATTGAATAAACAATTTCAAAATCAATTTTTAGAATTTAAATGATTGACCTAGAAAGGGTAAATCTTGATCGTAAAGTAACTATGAACTACCCTAAGTTTTATGAAAAAGAAGTAAGATAAGAAGAAGTTAATATGAAAATTATTTGTTTACTAAAGAAGATATACAACCGGTTTATATAATTATATTCAAAAGGTTTAAGAAAAGTTAGATGATTAAGTAGAGTTTTAAAGATATAATGGTGTTTACAAACTGTGCTGTAACGTATCTTAATTTTACCATAAATAAAATCCAAAGTTTTTACTAACTTGCGACCAGACAGTGATTATATTTATTTAAAAAAATGTATTATACAATCCTAAACCAAAATGGTCAGTTAGCCGTAATATGCTTTTAAATGAGCTCATCCCCCGGGAACAGATTTCCAAAGGGTTAAATCTCAGCGAGTTAATTTTTTAAATAAAGTTCAGTGACTGGTTCTCTGACAGAATTTTGCGATATTTACACAGGGTTCTGGCCGTTGGCCGGACCGGCTCGTTTCAAAACATTTACCGGATACGAGGGCTAGCGGCGGCGTTTCGCGAAAGGGTTGCGGGCGTTAAGTCGTTGGGCCGCTCCGTTGCAACACACACACACACACACACACACACACACACACATATACACACACACACAAACCACAAACCTCAAACACAAACACACACTCTACTTCACATTTGAAGTATTTAAAATAAATATCTGAGGCAAAATGGTCCGTAGTAATCCCCTTCTAAACAAAGGCCTAGATCTTGATAATGTATTTCTCCAAAACATTCATATTTATAATATCAACAATATTTAAATGCATAAACAAGTCACAATAAATAGCAAATGAACATTTTAATTTTATGGAGTGTTCTTTAATCTACAAAAATATCTTGCGTTTCATAACGCAAATTCTGAAATGAAATTTATGTACGCTTATAAATGTTTGCAGACAAAAATATTCCTTTATATCGCCTATCCTAATTTTTTCTGAATTTTAAGTATAATATTAAGAATGGCTTTACAAAATATATTCTAAACCAACTGTTTATCAATATTATCTAAGTATGGTTTCATAATTAAAATTAAAATTAAAAACATCTCTTTTTTAATTTTATCTTTTTCAATTTGTTTTTTTTATACGATCAAAACGACCTGAAACAATTTCATTTTTTTACATATATTATGTAACTTCAAATTTGGTTTGTATTCTTGCATCTGCCTATCCACGAAATAGATTGATGGCTTGTAATAGTATTCCCTAAGCGATGACATATTAAAAAAATATTCATCATATTCCAAATATTACTGATAATATTAAGACCTTACTAGCAGCATTATTTAATAAACAAACAAATAATTATGTATTTTTTAAAATTTATATTTCTACAATAATGATCTTCTAAAAATTACTCGAAAATTGATTGCATAAGTTATTTGATATGTCTCATTTTAATTATGAAAACCATTTTTCTAACTCCTAATTTTATTACAATAATTTAATTCAGGTATTTACTCCTAAATAACACTCTATCTCTTTTATTGAAACTTCGTTAAACTTTCAACTCTTTCTAAATGTTTATAGTTTATCAAAAATTTCACATTTTATTTATTACTCCCGTTTAAATAACCTAAATAGATTATGTATTTTTGTTTTCGTTTATATACTTCATGACGAATCCATATTCGTTCTAAAACGTAAAGAAATATGGTGTCCGGTATAAAAATAATATACATTATCAGATAGCTCAGTAAAGCCATTTAGAACAAAAAATATTCATTTATGAAATAATATTTAAATGATATATGTTATTCTAGCAATTTCGAACAAAAGAATTTAATTTCAAGTTTTCCTTTGTATTAAACCAAAAATAGTGTATAACGTTTCAATATCTTTCCGTTACATTGTATTCCTCCATTTTGGTCATTGTTGTTTGACATCGAGAGCAGCGCCCTTCTAGTCTACAGGTGGTCTACCATCCTTGGACGCTACTAGACTGTCATCGTTGTTGCTTGGATACTTCATATTTTCGGCATCTGCATTTTCATTATTTTTTTTCTTAAGGCAAATCACGTAATTTTCATGAATTTAAAACTTTGTATGTAATTTTCACATAGATTTAATTTATGTTTTTTGATGTTTTAAAGTTTACGATTTACAATTTCAACTGTTTATTTTGAAACTAACTGCTTGACAGATGTTTCACTCTGACTTTCATTTACAGTTTAACAACCTCATACATTCTGAGACTTAAAGAAAATAACTGACCATATTTTTAATAAATTTTAACTTTTTAACTAAAATTTTGGTATATGCCACTGTCTCATTTACTTGAACTTTTAAAAACCGAATTGCAAAAGATGATAATGTCCCTCTTCTAAGGAGAAAGCCCCATAAAAGGGCTGTCCAAGGCACAGAGTTACATTTTGGCTTCCACCACCAACAAATTTAGTATTTCATTTAAGGAATGTTCACTTCTGTAATTATACAAGCAGAGCTAGTCTATTGCCAATATAGTACCTTCACACATAAAAACCAAGCTAAGCCGAATGGTTCTCTCTTCACTTTTCTTCTCCATCCATTTTTCGTCTTCATCGAAGGTCTCTACCAATCACAATTCCTGTAAGAAATGACCTGATGTCTAGACATTTGGTGGGATATTTAAGTCATATTTCCCTTATGCTTTGTTTCATACTTTTTACTTAAAAAATAAAGTAGACAGTTCTCTAACACGCAATATTTTGTAGCTAGGCATTTACCAAAAACTTCTCGTTTCTTATTATTTTTAGTGTTTTTATAGCTGACTCATTTAGAATTTTGATGTTCTCACTACGTAGATAATAGCTTTATTTTTCTTTCTCTTGTGTAGCTTACTGATACAAATGAAAAATCTTCCCTTTTCATAATTACAAAAATATAGAACCCCTATTTACTAATTACTTGCATACCAGTATTAAAACTATTTTTAACCCGTTATTGGTTTTTTTTAATTTTAATTTTTTATTCTTTAATTAAATACCAACTGTAACGCTTGAGACTATTATCTAAGACATTGCATTGTATGTCTGTGTATGTGTGCGCGTGCGTGTGTGTGTGTGTGTGTGTGTGTGTGTTTGTATGGGTCGACAAGCGAGGTCCTGATACACTCCCTTGTACCGACTAGAGCGGTCCTAGCGCACACCGAGGTCTTAGTTCAGGACCTCGGTTTTGGGTCCTCGCCATATACTTGCTGTTAAGTAGGAAAGGTCGTTAGAGTTCTCGAGTGTATCCAATAAGTGGATCTGGAATCGCTGACAGACTTTACACACTTTAGTACACATTTCAAAGTCATGATATATTCAGAGCCAGGGCAGACGTTAGGTTTTGCACGGCTTCTGATTTATATATCTTGACACAACAATAAAATTATTTGTCTTGCTTTTAAATCTATTTATATTTAACGTTTACATTGAATAAACATACTACTAGTTTTACTTTTTTAATTTTTAATGGAAAATGTTGTAAAATGTGGATATAACCTATAATTCTTATAAGTGCACATACTATTATACATAAAAAAAAGATTTTGTATTATCTGAAAAAAAATGTTTTATTTATCTAATTTTAAATTTCATTTATTGTTAAACATATTTTGATAATTTATGTTCAGTGTAGATTGTCTGACGAAGCCAACATGGTTATAGAAAATGAGTTTCGATTAAAGATGAATTGTTTTTTTGTATTGTGACACATTGTTTTAATAATTGTAGTGTTTACTTTTTAATTTTTATACACTCTCGTGAAAATTGTTTATAGAAATAATTATAATCTAGTCCTTTGCACATCACAGTTTTTAGCAAATACTAAGGTCAAAATGTATGAGGACCCTAGGCATAGCATAATTAACACAAAAATTAAATAAAAAAGTCCCCTTTTACTTATAATAACTTCTAAGATATCTGACCAAAACTTTAAAGATCAGCGTCGAAAATCATATTACAGTACTTTTAGGTTTGAAGTGAATAACTTTATTAGGTTATAACTAGTTATATTTAGGGTTAATCAGAGTTTAAATTTTAATTCTCATGAGGCACATTTATTTCAGAACTCCTTTTTATACGGAATTTTACCGTATGGTTTTAAAATATGCTAATTACTATTCTGAATTTTATCTCATTACCTTAGTCTGCTGGCGCTACCACATGCTTGTCCTTCAGGAAATATTCATATGCTTAGACCTATTTCATCGATATATTTGATAGATAATCGAATATTTAACTTGCCTATTTGAATTGGCAAGTTAAACTTTTTAATTATTTTAAGTCGTCATTACGATTTCATATACATTTTAAGAGTGTTCTTAAATGTAAGGAACAACTTGAAAAAGATGAGCCACAGCGATATTCTTGCCATTTTTTTTGCTCCTCTAAGAAACCCGTTAGACATCTTCCACTGGTTGGGAACACCAGTCTAACCGTAGGGAACTAAAAACCATCTACTAATTATATAATTGGTTTTAAACAAATATTTTAATCATAAAACTACAATTTCGATAAGAAGAGACTAATCAGATTATTAGAAAAAAAACTTTCACTGAAAGATAATGTGAATTGGATCCTAAAAGATATTGTAATCATAAGAAAGATTTTTCTTCAAAAAACCTTTGTCAAAATAATAAAAAATTTATATTAGTAAATTTCTTTTTATGACAAATATTTTTAAAAATGTCTGAATAATTTCTATAAACCAGTCTTCACCGCTAATAACGACAAGCCGTATGAAAATGCGTGCATCATAGTATACGATAATAAGTTATTAGATTAAAATAACTCCCAAGAAACCCGATATTATAATAAACTTTGATTAAGTACAATGTTATAGAATGATCACTGAAGGACGGAGTCTAAGAATTATTTGTCTCCTATCCTCGTAAAAATAAATTCTTGTACTTATAAAGCTTTTATTGAGTCAGCAGTTCCCAATATGGGAATCGTTATAGTTTGCTGCTAGTAATGTTTCCTGCAATAGCTTTTATTTCATTCGGACCTTAAGAATATTTTCACTGCATGTATACTATGGTAGATTGTAAATGATTCATGTTAATGTATACAATCTAATGATGTTTTTATTATGTAAGTTAAAACTAGTAATTTGTTAAGCTCAATTTTTCCCTTTATATAGTCTGACATAATGGTACCAGCCATATTGGATCTGTATCTACGGAATGTAATTTCCAGATATTAAAGAAAGTATATCACAAACATAACGCGAGTAGGCCTATGTTGATTTATAAATAGTAAAATTAACAACGTAATAAAAATGTTTGTTGTCTTTATCTTTTTTTTCAAAGACATAACATTTGTTAATATTAATCGCCTGAGATACAAATGCATTTTTCCTCTCCTCGTCAACGTTATCTTAAAAATTTAACTTCGACAACATTGTTCTTGTTATGTGTATTTAACTGTACAACTTTATTTGTGTTGTTATCATTTTGCCAAATATGTCTTTGCTCACCCACAACATGAACACGCAGTTTGTGATTACTGTGTTACTAGTGTTATTTCAATTCACACAGAACAATGACGACATTATCTCCTAATGCATATCCTACACATGTCCATATGATTATACAAAAATTGATTCATTCCACAGAATAATAAATTAATATTTACAGCGTTATGCAAGTGAGTCAGGCGTGAGGTTTAGATGTAATGATTCATTTCTATAGCAACATTACGCCCGGCTAATTATCTTTGTTAAAAGGTTTTTCTGTCTTAAGTAATAAGACAGTAAGTTATAAAACGTTGCTTTTCAGGCAGGAGAGCAGGATGTGAATTGAGTTTATTTTTATTACTAAGAAAAGGCTTGCTTCAAGTAGGATGTTAAGGACTTATAAGTTGGAATAGTATTATGTTAATATTTCTTTGCGAATATAAATATTGTGAGTGCAAATTATAAAACTCACTCTTTACATTTCTCCTAGTATAGATCAAACTTATTATTATAAAGATTTGTTCGTCATTTATCTTTAATTTCCAAAAATAAAATTATAACCATAATAAAATAGGTAGATTTTACAATAGAAAAAGCTACCAAGGGTACATAATAAACAAGACAGCAGAATATTTAGGCCAGGCACTTGATTAGATCAATGCAATATATTTATAGTAAATATTTGTAATATTGTAGTATTGTGATACAAGCCATTGTCGTAAATGATAAAAGCATAAAAACGTCTAGGTAACACATAGCTTTTGTATTAAACTGTAAAGAAACTTCAAACAAAAATTATAAGACCACATAAACTGGTTTAGCTACGTAGTCTAGCTTAGGTGGCTACCAACGGAAGGACATAGTGCGAGAACAATTGATCTCGTATAAGGAGTCGATTAATTACCAAAATAAGGCCTCCTTAAATTTTAAATAAGAGAGTAAATTATATGTGTAGCTAACGCTCCTACGAGGATGAGTAAATTATAGGTGATAAAAAAACTCTGCAACATTAGTGGTTGAGAACCAAAGATAAAGAATACACACCTAGGTCTATCTTTAAAGTACAATTCTTCTCCAGATTTCATATAACTGATTTAGCAATCTATTCGGTAAATGTTACTGTACAATTTGGTTACTACGAGAGCTATGTTTTATTTTCACTACTCTATAGAAGGACAATAAGAGTTGGGCGGAGTCATACCGAACCTGGAGTTGCAATTATTAAGAAGAATACGGTTAAAGTTACTCTTGCATTGCTTCATAATACTGTAGATACATGGCTTATTTAAACAATACACTTGATTGCATTTACATTTCATATTGTTCTTGTCAGATGTGAAAAGCAGAAAAGGTGAGAAACAGATAAATACAATCAATAGCTTCCATTAAATGCACGGTTTTGAAAATACCTAAAGAGGGTGTGGATAAAAGGATCTATATGTTTAGCAGTATGGAAATAATGACGTTAACCCCAAAGTGAAATTTTTCTCTGTATCTTTACATTATTCAAATACTGTTTCCATTTTGTTAGGAGAATTCTTATCGGGGAAGGGTAACCATGAGCTGGCATGGTGAATTTATAGATCCGTGGCAAAAAGATGATGAGTGCAAAAGAGGATCGTGCTCTTACGTGATAAGTCCGACAAGAACATATTTCTGGTTTCAATATTATGTTTATTAAAAATAATAAATAAGTAGTGGTTAGGTTAAAAATAACATATCGATGTATAGCTCCTAACTTTTCATGTAGCTTCGACCATTATTGGTTACGAACTGTAGAGTGTTACACTATCGGTTTTGTTTGAAGTAGTCTAGCGGTGTGAGGGAACACTTGCTTTGTTCTCTGGAAGAACGCCGTAGAAAAACCTTTGTAGATAAGTCTCTGGAAAGATATGACATCAAATACACATGAAAAACATTCAAAATAAAATACAAGGGGGTAATTTACAGTGTAAAGTAATTGTTGCTACATCACTATTCTCTAAAAATGTATGTAACATAATTACAATAAGGTTTAGCAATGCGAATATATTATAATAGAATATAAAAACGGTAAGATTTCTAACATATATTACAGGAATATTTATTATTAACTTTAAAATTAATAACGCTAGCATTACGATATATGTAAATGTTTTTTTTTCCTTAGTTTGTCTTGGAATCTATTATACGTTTATTTATCAAAAAAGAACGAAGAACTAATAAAAGTATATCCTCAGAACGTACTCACTGACAACTAATGCGATGCTATAAAGTCCTTGGATTTTTACATGATTTGGCTCGTAGCCAAAATAAACTTGGCACCAGATCCTTATGTTCCCTTAATTATCCTTGTTTATTTACTCTTAAAATATATTGATGAGAAGGTAGCATGACTTAGAACACAATTGTATCCAGTTTTTAAACATACTGCAATTGTTGTTGTTTTAACTTTTTTTTCAGTTTGGTAGATAGTATTTATTTAACAATAAATGTTTTTTATGTGTTTTGAATATAAAAGTATTTTCAGTATTTACAAGGTTTTGTTTCACAAAAGTGTTTTCAGTTTTTATGTCACTACTGTAGCTGACCACAGTATACTTCACTATTTTTAAAAATTAGTGTACAGAAGAATCTAATAGGAGGTTTCCATCTGAGGAGGGTCTTTAATACGATCAACAAGAAATAAATTATAAAAACATGTTTTGATAGAGAGGGACGAAACCCTTTTTAAAGGTGTAAATAATGTTCAAATGCATTTATAGTTCATAACGTTATTATTATAGGGTCTATCTGTTCTAAATTTGAAAAGCTTCCAATAACCTTGGAAAGGAGAGATAGGAGAATATGTTACTTTTTCAAACGACGTCAGTGAATATCAGGTAAAACTAGGCATTCATGAAGGTTTGATCATAATGAGATATTTAAAATTATTTTTGCATTTAAATCTTTTCTAGCATATACCCACACATCCAGGATCGAGCTCTTTTACCTTTCTATAAATAGAGCTCTGTGGTTCTATCAATAGATACCACACAAATGATCTATTTATTGTAAACTATATCTTAATTGTTTCAAGACAATAGTCGGTTTCATTATTATAGGTCTGTGAAAAACAGGTAGAAAATACGTTGGTCCGATCATTTTTTTAAAGTTGGTATGATCTCACTCTTTGATATCATGAACTGATGGTGTTTCGGAAAAACAAAGTTCAAATTCTTAAGAATTTAGATACGCATTTCCTACTGTCCTCCCCCTCCAATTCGATTTTACTCTCAATTTTAAGTTCAAGATATAGAAGTCATTGTTTTTTTTGTAAAGGACAAACATATACATGTTGTCTCAAAAAAATATCTGTGCTGTTGTTAAAATATTATTGAGTGAATTGTCAACATTTCGTTTACACAATTAAATCACGAAAATGTCCAATCTTTTCATTGAGGTTCCCATCATCGTCCAACACTACATAATTTCGTCAATAGTGTTGAAATCTTTCATTTTAGAATTATTGTTTGCTATATTGAAATTGTGATCTGAGAATATTAACCTCGTCATGTCGAACTCTGATCGAGTCATCTCTTAAAAACACTTGTCAGTGATCGCGGTCTTTTATTACAAATGTGTTATTTGGTTTGTAAGATACTGGTCCCCGCAGGGGGGTGCGGACTAGCCGCACCTACGAGGGATTTGGCGTCCCTCGCGGTACCCTAGCCTAACACTACACCACTTACAAAAACATACACACACACATACACACACCAACACAATCTATACACATTTCAACACTTACATCTTCGCTTAGGGAATTTTGACTGGTCAGAACCGTTACGCGTTGGGAGTGCTGAAAAGTCCAGAGCGTGACAAACTCTGGTCTGGGACGCTGATGTGAGCTTGCTCTGCCGAAGACGTAAGCGCGGTTTCTGGTCTACCAGCCGCTTCGGCCCTTGGTCAGGGAGTGTCCGCGGTGCATGGGTGTCGGAGCCTGTGCACAGTATTACGAGTTCTCGACTGATGCCCATCCAGTCGAGCTAAGGAGAAAAGCTATAGGCCTCAGAGTTCTGAGGATTGGAAATGATCTTATTGTGATCCAAGGGTGTACCCGTTCCTATAGTATCGCCCGTAACGCTTGACACGATGGCTGGCAAAAAATATTTATGGATTCAAAAACCCCGTCAAATACGACTAGTTTAAAGAGAACACGCCAGGATTCTCCTGACGATCATATTCAAAAGGATTTGAGTAAAAAGTTGATGGTGGCAACGTCGCAGACATTGCCATCAGCAAAGTATTTAGTTGTTTCTAGTGCCGAAGAAGGGAACGATCTTTCCAAAGTTTCTCCCTTCCTTATTAACAAGGCTATTACTGCTTGTGCTGGAGGCCCAGTAGCCTCTATTAAGAAACTCAGAAACGGAACACTGTTAGTTGCGACTTCCACCGAGAGACAAACCCGTGCTCTATTTAAAATGACCTCTTTCTTTGACCAGGTCAAGGTATCTGTGGCTCCCCACAGATCCTTGAATTACTCAAAGGGGGTCATCACATGTAGGGATTTAATGTACATTTCAGTTGATGAAATTAAGTCCGAACTGTCGTCTCAGTCAGTTACGGACGTTGTCCCTATCATGAAAATGGACAAAGGAGAAAAGGTAGCAACAGCTTCTTTTATCGTTACCTTCGGCAAACCGGAAATACCCGAATATTTACATGCAGGTTACCAAAGGCTCTCAGTAAGACCATACGTGGCTAACCCTAGGCGCTGCTTCAAGTGCCAGCGATTTGGGCATATCAGCTCTACGTGTTCGAAGCAGAACGTATGCGGTATATGTAGCGTTGAAGGCCATGATGATAAGGATTGTGTTAATTCTCCGAAATGCGCCAACTGTGGTGGTGACCACCCAGCGCGATCCTACAATTGTCCTACCTTTAAGGAAGAGAAAGCTATCCTAGGCATCATGGCGAAAGACAAGCTGTCGTTTCCAGAGGCCAAAAAACTCTATCGATCAACTCAGCCAAAGACAGACAGTAAGACTTATGCCGCTACCCTGACCGCTTCAAAATCGTCTTGTTCCAACTGTGCTGAGCTGTCCAAGAAGATTGAAGCTCTAACTGAACAAGTGTCTCGCCTTTTATGCTTAGTCACAAATGGTCCGTCTTTTTTAATTTGGAACAACCTGCAGCAACTGATAGTGTTTTGCCTCGTGTACCTATCCCTTCCACTGGGGGGATTGGAGCACGAAATAAGTCACTAAGCGAGCCTTGTGTTTCTGTGCAGAAGATATTATCAACGGGTAATATACCTTCTGTGCAGAAGACGTTGGAAAAATACAAACCACGTAAACCAGTCTTACGTCAGACCACATCGCCACCGTCGTTACCGGGTATTAAGAAAAATGCTAACAAAGGAGGGAATGTGAAAACTACCCCTCCTAAACCCAAAACTTCCTCAGATTCCATCCCTGAACGGGTGGATATGGAATCTGAGAAATGTAAGCCTGAGACGTCTATAAACGTCCCAGGAAAGAAAGGAGAGAGCACCAATGGGTGTCAAATAAACCCTTTTCTAAGCTAATAAATGTCCTTGCTTAGGAAGCCAGTGATACAATGGAACGTCAACGGTGTTATGAGTCACATAGAAGAACTTAAAGTACTCGTGCGAGATGTGTACCCAATGTTTGTATGTCTACAGGAGACACATCTCCACGCATCGCATAATTTCTATTTAAGGGAGTATTCAGTTTTTAGATCGGACTTCGTTACAGAAGATCGAGCTAGAGGTGGCGTAGCCATCCTAGCCCGTGACTGTATCGATGCTGTTTCTCTAAACTTAATAACTCCTTTACAAGCAGTAGCCGTTCAAACAGCTGTCCCGTATAGAATCACTGTGTGTTGTGTCTACTTGCCACCACAAGAAAACCTGCATCACAGTGATTTAGTGACTTTAATAAGCCAGTTACCAACTCCGTTCTTATTGGTAGGGGATTTTAATGCCCACCATTCGTCTTGGGGATCTCCGACTAGGAACTCTCGAGGTGACCTTGTTGAGAGTGTGAGAACGGAACTGGACTTATGTCTGCTAAATGATGGTTCGCCTACCCATTTAGCAGCATCTACCGGTGGATGGACAGCTGTTGACCTATCTATTTGCAGCCCTCAATTAGCTACTAGATGCACATGGTCGGTACTCAATGATTTGTATGGAAGCGACCATGTGCCTATTAAGATCAGTTTATGTGACTCCCAACCCTGTTATGCTCGAAATCCCAGTTGGATTTTGCGAAAAGCCAACTGGGACTCCTACTCGAATTACCTTGTATCACTTGACATGGATTATTTGACACCCATTGATGAAAATTTAGAAAATTTTACAAAAGCAATTTTAAATGCCGCTGAAAAGACCATTCCGAAAACCTCTGCGCATCCACGCCGACCGCCTGTGCCGTGGTGGAACGATGAATGCACAGAAATCCTCCGTTTACGACGAAGAGCTCTTAGGAGATTTAAACGACACCCAACAAATGGAAACCTTCAGGAATATAAAATACTCCGTGCGAAAGCACGGAGGGTATTTAGGCTGAGTAGAAAGAACTCTTGGGAACAGTACATTAGCACAATTAGACGAACAACTCTGTCATCCACAGTGTGGAGGAAACTAAGATCAGTTTGTGGTACTTCCATTCCGTTGCCAGCCATTGCGCTGAAGCAACCAGATGGGAGATTAATCACAAACAGTGATGACATTGCTAATGTACTTGGAACATCTTTTTCAAACTTTTCTGCTACTACAGCCTATGATAGATTGTTCCAGATGTATAAACTGAAGGAAGAAGCAATACCGTTTACCGTTGGGTTGTCTGAGGACTCTACTTTAAACACCCCTTTCTCTATAGGGGAATTGGAGTCAGCTCTTGCGTCAACGAAGGATTCTGCACCAGGTCCAGATTCCATTGTGTACTCCATGCTAAAACATCTACCATCATCGGCGAAACTTGTCCTCCTTCGAGTATACAATCGTTTATTCGAGGAGCGCTCTTTCCCCGATGCATGGTTAGAATGGACTGTAATTCCTCTTTTGAAGCCAGGTAAGTACAAAACCAACCCCAGTAGTTACAGGCCTATATCACTTACAAGCGTCTTGTGCAAACTACTGGAGAAGATGGTCAACCGCCGTCTTGTCTGGTACCTAGAAACCAACAACCTTCTTAGCAACGAACAATGTGGTTTCAGACTAGGACGCTCATCAGTTGACCAATTGGTTTTGTTAGAATCCGCTATTCAAGATGCCTTTCTCTTGCGTCAAACGCTCGTTGCGGTTTTCTTTGACCTTGAAAAGGCATATGATATGGCATGGAAAAGAGGAATTCTGAACACTCTGAAATCATGGAGTATACAAGGGAATATCCTAGCATTCATCGCTAACTTTCTTTCAAACAGATCTTTCCGCGTTCGACTTGGAGGCACGTATTCAAACAGCTATACACAGGAGAATGGTGTACCGCAGGGCAGCGTGCTGAGCGTCACGCTGTTTGCCGTTGCAATAAATAGTATCACCAGTAATATACGATCTCCGGTACACTGTTCCCTTTTTGTGGATGACTTTTGTATATATGTGCCTGCTCGTAGTATGGCAACTGCGGAAAGATCTTTGCAGTTAGCAGTATACAGGTTAGAGGAATGGTCTAAATTTACAGGTTTCAAATTCTCTGCTTCGAAGACCCAATGTGTAGCATTTAGTCGTCGTAGGCAACACCAGGAGCCGATCCTTTATCTTGACGGGGTTCAGCTTCAAACCACGGATAGTGTTCGATTTTTGGGTCTTTTATTTGATAAAAGACTCTCATGGGGTCCACATGTTCGTGATTTGAAGGTGAGATGCAGCAAGAAATTGGACATGTTAAGAGTCCTTAGTGGTACGAATTGGGGAGCAGACAGAACTAGTATACTTCGATTTTATCGCGCAGTCGTTAGATCGCGCATAGATTATGGTTGTCAAGTCTACTCATCTGCACGACCTACAGTTCTGAAAACTCTTGATACCATCCACCACTCTGGACTTAGACTGGCTACTGGTGCATTTAGAACTAGCCCAATCCCTAGTCTTCTTGTCGAAGCTGGGGAACCTGCCCTTTCTAGACGACGTCAGATGCTACAAATATCTTACGTTTCTGTTCTTCGAAGCAAACCCAACCACCCGGCATTTGAAAGAGTCTTCAATAATACGCTAAATCAAGTGTACAATACACGTCAACGTTCGACCGCTCCATTTGGCATACGAACATTAAGAATATTGGATGACCTTGAGTTGCAACTTCCAACTATGTTTGAACGACAAATGTGCTATCTACCTCCATGGATAATAAAAACGCCGTACTTCGATTTTTCATTGTCGAGTTATATAAAACACGATACTCCTGTTGTGGTCTACCACCAGGAATTTTTATCCATTTATAAATCTCACCAACACAGTGAAATTATTTTCACTGATGGATCTAAACTGGACAATGGCGTTGGGTGTGCGTTTTATGCATCTGGATGTACCTACACGTACGGATTGCCCTCAGCTTGCAGTGTTTTCACGGCAGAACTATTTGCTATTTTTAAAGCTTTGACCGTCATTCAATCTCGATCCTCGCATTATCTTTTGTGTTCGGATTCCAAAAGTGCTCTTCAGGCTCTTCAGGATGTTTTCTCTAGCAACCCTTTAGTTGGGGACATTTTGTGTGCTGTACACAGGCTTCAATTGAGGGGTGTGGGGGTAACTTTCTGTTGGGTTCCTGGACATTGCGGAATACTTGGAAACACAAAAGCGGATGAAGCGGCGAGGAAAGCTACAAGTTTGGTGCCTATTACTCAACTGGTAATGGCATCTGATTATGTGTGTTTCGCGAAACATTTATTGCTCGCTGCTTGGAATGACGAGTGGCATACCGTGATTGAGAATAAGCTGAGGGAAATTAAAGATACCGTCCGTCCATGGAGGTCTTCAATTCGTTCAAAACGTAGGGAGGAAGTGATGGTTACACGCCTTCGCGTTGGCCACTCTTTTGCAACTCATGGATATTTGATGCGTCGTGAAGATCCACCAATATGCCAATACTGCGGGGGTATCTTCACAATAAAACATATTTTGGTAGATTGTGTTAGTGTAGGTAATGTTCGTGCCCTTTTTAATTTAAAAGGGAGTTTAAAGGTGGTGCTAAGAGACGATGCCTCGGCCATTGACCGAGTTATCGCATTCTTGCACCACTTGAAAATATTTTTTAAAATTTAATAATAAATATATATATATATTTTAATTTTATTTATACATATAATTCTCTGTGTTTCTTTTATTTATTTTAATTAAATTTATTTTCTGTTCTTGTTATTGTTATTGAGATTTATTTATTGGTAAATTGTTACCTATTATTGTTTTACATATTATTTATTTACTGTTATATTGTTCTTTGTTGTTATTTTGTTATTTAGTTTTTAAGAATTTTATCATTGTTATATTGTTGTTTTTTGTTTTTTATTGTTGGTGTTTTATTTTGTTTTGTAATTTTTGGTTGTATTTATTTATTTGTTTATTTATTAGTTTATTTGATTTTATTTAAAACATTGCGTTCTTTGTTAGATTTTGTTTGGCGATGATAACCACAATTGATTTTTCGCCAGGGAAAAAAAAAAAAAAAAAAAAAAAAAAAAAGTAAGATATTGGTAAATTTCCAATTGCAAATAAGTATGTTACATGATATATTTTTTGCTTAGTAAATATAAAATCGGCTTAGCTTAAACAACTTTTTTTTAAAGATGTTACATCAACAGAGCAAGCAGGATATTCTCAAAAAGTTTCTGAGTGCGCAATTGCGGGGGCGTTTCCGAATTCAAGTATTAAGTTTCTGTGGGAACTAGCGTTTGGAACTCTCTCGCAACAAGTTTTAGAGAGAGGAGAAAGATGGGCTAGCAATCGTAAAATTTGTTATAAAATTTTAAATGATGTGATTGCCTAAATTAATTAAAACCGAAAAATGTTACTGGTGGCGTGGTTGAGTTTTGTTTTTTTTCTTAATTTAAAAGTGAACTAGTGTAAATAATAAAATTTGTGTTATATTATTTGTTAGGTAATACAGAGTAATAAGCAAATTATAATTTAAAATGTAATGTCTTGAATATAATATTGTTTTGGAAATTAAATGTCTTTTACAAACATAAAAGAATTTAATGTAACGTGTCTTTGATAGATCTATTAAACAGACAGCTAGTCTGCCTGAGTTAATAGTTAGATCAATTGTTTAAAAAACTATTGACTCGGCCAGTTTCTTAAAGTACAAGTGGATAAAGATAGCTAAATCTTTTTAAAAAGGTTAAAACCCACTACGACTCCAATCACAATAATCCAGGAGCTCAGGAAGTAGCGCTACTCTATAATTTGCTTTTGCTAGTAAACTTTGAGGCTAGGTTTTAATGCAAACTGTTTAATTAATATTTTGTTGCATCCCATGTTTTTAAATTATATTTACTGTTTTTAAATTGCACAGTTTTTATCTTTGCAGTTTTTATTATTTATTGTTCTTATAGTAAGATTAAGTATTTTTATAATAGGTTTAAACATAGGTTTATCGTCTAAGGACGAATTAATTTTTGAATTGAAACTTAGATCAGTACATGTTAGAATAGATAGTACAGTTCAAGAAATTAGAAAGACCTTAAGAAAAATAGACAGAGATAATGAATATAAATATAACTGATAAGAATGATGTAACAAAGGAATTTGAAACAATAGAATCTAAATTTAAGTATTTATTAAAAATGTCTAATAACCTAAATGATGATAGGACTGTAGTTATTTTAAGAACAGAAACTAAATTAATACATTTAAGATTAGGATGGAGATGATTACCTAAATTTCAATTAGACACAAAGGTTTCAGTTGATGTTAAAGATTTTATTAATAAATTAAATAATTTAGAAACTCAGAAATTAACCTAGATCAAAATTTAGGAAAAAAACTGAAAGACAATCGTGGAATAGTAGTTTATATGAAGAGAAATTAGTGAATGATGTTTTTGAATAAACAAATCCTAATGAAAGTGAATTAACAAGTATAATTTTACCTAAATTAAATATTGGAGATAATTTAAATGTAGAAATGAATTCACAATTAGTAATACCTAAACCTAGAATCGAAAATGTATCGATTTTTATTCAGTCTTGTGTAACGAAATGAGTAAACCTTTAGAAAAATATTTAAACCTATTATCATTAGCAAGAAATATCTAACTAGGTTATAATATGGCTCGATTAATGCAAAATGATGAAGCGGTTACTATTTTGAAAAACCTTGCACCCATGATATCAAGTGTGAAGTCGAAGCTACATTTTAAATCTTACAGTCACTGCAAACCAAGTTAACTTAATTAATTCACTTAGTTATTACCAAGTTAAACCAGAGACGGAAACGATTCCCCACGTTCAAAATGCACCTTCATAGTTCTATGTGAGGTGTCGCAAATGTACATTATATAAGGTGAACGCAACTCTATGAGAAGCAACTTTCTTTTCCCCGCTACAGCCACTACTTGGCAAGCGAAGTCGAAGTATATGTGGCCCTACTTATTTTTCTCTACCCTAGCATTATACCCCAGTGAACAGGTTTCCTGCATTATCTATCCCGATAATTTTGTAGGAAAATTTCTTTCCAACTATTTTTTGCCAGGTATATTTCATCCCATTATTCAAGCGGGTCTTAACAGGCTGTTTCATTTCACTGTCTTACTACTATCCATGGAAGTAGCTATATATCGTGGTATCTGGGTGGTAAATCTTATTCAGTCCATTGAGCCCTAAAGATTTAGGCCTACGTATTTGCGAAGGAAGATAGATGCTAATAGGTATGCTAATATATAGACTGGTAATAGGTATTGTAGTAGGGTAATACCTATATTAAGAACAAAACATACACACTCAAAATATATATTGAGAGAGAGAGAGAGAGAGGGGGGGAGAGAGAGAGGGGGGAGAGAGAGAGAGAGGAGGTTGGTCTGTATCAGCATTTCTTGTATAATTAGAAGTTTGTAAATTAAATGTCATAATAATAAGTGATTTTTAGGAACAATATTTAAAAAAATAATAATTCCATTACTATTACTAGTAATAATAATAAATACTACTTCAGCAATATTTAAGAATATTTCTAGGTCTTTAGCTCCCACATAAAAATTTATACGTCCAATTAAACTAACGTCAATTACGTATTGCCTATAAGTAATATACTTGCATTATAGAGAGTTAAATCCACCCCAATAATTTAGGTTTAGTTTACCCACAATTAAACTAAAATCAAGCTGTAGTCGGCGTTACCGATATTGTAACTAGGACACCGAACATGTGAGGGATGAATAAGAAACTGAACTGGAAATATAAGAGGAGGTATTAGTAAAACGGATTTACCGATCTTCTAAATTGGAACAAAGCTTCGTCTAATTTGAATGCATTTTATGTTTATTTTAATACGACCTTTGAAGATGATTGGATATTGTAACATAAAAATCATTGAACAATTTATTTTATACACATTCTTAAGGAATTTAGGTGTTGACATATGCAGTTATCTGTTACATAATTAATAAAGTGACCTGCAAAATCAAGAATTAAATTGAACCTGAGAGCCTCCATCTTTCGGCATAAGTTCATATATTTTAATTTGTATTCCCATTTTCAGAATATGCGTCCGCCTTATGCAGATAATCTCATATTAAGATAATATAAACTGTTT
Organism: Prosapia bicincta; assembly: GCA_036971475.1. Taxonomy (NCBI): domain Eukaryota; kingdom Metazoa; phylum Arthropoda; class Insecta; order Hemiptera; family Cercopidae; genus Prosapia; species Prosapia bicincta. The sequence continues at coordinate 183,563,017 of JBAIZL010000001.1, forward strand.
GTATTAAACATTTTTCAACACAAAAAAGACGAATTGTCGGTCAGAGGGATAAGCGACTCTACGCCCTATAGAATGAGAAAGCAACAACCACTATTTGGCAAAGTCCAATTGCAATTCTAGAAGACTAAGATTATTCTAAACCTGTCATCTTTGAGTATAATCAATGAAGAGTTACATAAAATTCTGTTGAACTAAATTTTATAATAGTATTCACTATGTGTTATTACAAGGGCTAAGAATGTTGTTATAAAAACTAAAAATTGTTTGTAAGATAGCTGATTCCGTAAACTACATTGTCTAGAGTTTTTTAAATTCCAGATTGCTGCTATTTCATAATTTGATAATCTGAAGATGACAATATAATGATGTATGAGAGACATAAAGAGTGAGTTTATGGACTGAATAATATTTCCTTCTGGTTAACATAATATTTTTGCAAATACCTTATACTATTTTTTATAAATACATTTTACTGTAGTATATTATATGACGAAATACCGATGTTGAATGTCGCGTGAAACCTTGTTCAAACGTTTTGCCGGATTCTCAATTCTTATGTATTTCGTCATGTGTTGTATTTTTTTTTTCATAATGCCCTACAGCTTAGACTTCGGATGAGATTCCCACTAAGCATTATATTTAATAACGTGGTAAAGGCAGAGTGATACATATGTAGGTTATAGTGGTGATACGTTGCCTTACCCTCTATGATATGTATGTGACCTGTGATAAGAATCAATTAATTCGAAGTACGTTGCTAGAGTTATCATGACAACCGTATGTATTGTTCTTTACAGCAGTGAAATCGATTTATTAGTTAATTACAATTTTTATCATAAATACAGTTTTAAGCAGTTACATTATTTGTAACTCACTATGAATTTATTAATAGAAATCAAATAAATAAGGGCGTCTTTGAAAACAAAAGGAGTTGTTGAAGGGCGCGGTATACTATTAAAACTAAATTAGTTTGTAAAGTCTGAGGATATGAAAAAAATCATGCTTTTATTAGGATCACTGACAGAAAAACGGATATTTTATTATCATCGTTTTATATTGTAGAATATCAATTGATTAAAATAATAACAATGTGTATTAGGATCTTAGGATAGCCTCCACCATAAGGTAAATCAACCAAGAGGTCAGTTAGGGTTTAAGTGGACAACGGGATACATCTTCTCAATAATAAACAAACTAAGTTCTAATCTTGGCAAGTGTAAAATGCTAACATATGTAAAACCAGTAGCCCAATCGAAGATAGTAATGAATATTATAAGTTATTAAGTTTTTTTTTTCATTTTACTATCTTTTCATTATTTAGATAATTTATGAGACAAAGGAATACAAATGTGGAAGGGTTAGTTGGAAACCTTCTTATTTAGAAGAGCAATAAAGAGTTCATGATATTTCCCTTTTCAGGTTTACCTTAATATATGTCATTCCCTTATGACCAAGACTCTAGACACTCTTTTACACTATCGGTCTCTCACTCAATATGTCAAACAACCTGAAACACGAACGCCTGCACGCACGCACACACACACACACGGGGGAAAAATAGTCAAAAGTCATTAAACTACTTTGTATGAAATGTAAGAAAAGGTTTGCAAAGACTATTTATATAACGAAAACATACGGAGACTGCATGAAGACGGACACAGTAGAGTTAAAGAAAATGTAGCGCTAGAAAGGGAACATAGGTATTCTCGGATGTAGCAGAAAGGAAAATAGTGGTTTTGAAGTCTATAAAATGCCTTCACTTAGTGTTTTGAGTGGCCGTGTTTTATAAAACAAAAAAAATTATGGTTCTGACAAATAAAAAATTTCTTTCTCGTTTTACATTAAATTGAGAACTGTTGACATACAAAGAGGAATACGTTGATGATTGGAGGTTTCCAGCTTGGAGCAACGTTCGTAGTCACAGTACTAATGAGCTAATCAAATTATATTTTTAAATAAATACATTTAGAGGCCTTTCAATGCTGTTTCCAATTTCTCGTTATAAAGTTCAATAAGTTATAGAGTATACGATGAGTTTGTGAGTGAGACAAGAGTGACACAATCAGGATCTTCAGAATAAGCAGACTTGGTTAAAATAGTTTAATTAAAATGTCTTTATTGTTACTTTTTGATATTATTAGACATTTCATCACGATTTATTATTTTTTAAAAATTATATTACTTAATATAACCAATATGTTCTTCTTGATCCAAAAATATTTTTTTTTTTTTTACTGATCAAACGTTATTATTGTCATATAGCAGATACATAGGCATTATAAAAATAGTTTTACCAATACTTGACAAAGAAAACGAAAGCAAACCTATTGTTGTTATTTTTAAACGTATTATTCAAATATTATATTTTAAACGAAAGGAAAGTTGTCCCTAATCCCACAAAACAGAATAACTCTCTACAGATTACAGTGGAAAGAAAACGACGTCATTTAGGAAACCCAATTATTGACCAAATAATACTTCTATTATTACTACAACATTTCGTACTTTATTAGAAAATATTACCTACTCAATAATATCACTCTAATACTATGCTAGTGCAATAATGTATGCAAATTAGTTATCGGGTTTGGTTAGGTTTAAATGTAGAATAAATTGTATTTGATAAACTAAAATAATAATAAAACGAATTAGTTGGGTTTTCTTTCACCTATATCTTTCAATATAAGCTTCCAAGAAAGATGTAGTTGGTCTTGCACAGAAGCCTTTACGACAAAAAATTTTATTAATATGTGTACTCTTTTTTTGTCTTGTGTTGTGAACATGAAAACTGTTTTACCTCAATTATTTTGATAGCATCAGGAACGTATAATTTAAAACAAGAAAATAATTGGATTGCTAAAGCTAGCGTTATAATTATATAATAGATTGGATTGTGTAGCTTATTACATTTTATAAACAAAATAATGTTAAAATATTAGTTTGTTGTTGTGTTATATATTACTTTAATGTAGTGCTTTATAAGGAAATCATCAAGTCTCCTGTGTCCTTGTACATCGAGGATATGAAGGAAATCATCAAGTCTCCTGTGTCCTTGTACATCGAGGATATGAAGGAAATCATCAAGTCTTCTGTGTCCTTATACATCGAGGATATGAATACATCTAATTTAGGCGATACTAATGGTTTGCTTGAAAAACTTTCTTCTTGTTCAAAATGTACATTTAAGGAACACATGAAAATAACTAACGTAAAAAATTAAAGTCTGGTAGGCATTACTGAAAGTATTTCATGATATAGATTGTATTGTTTATGCTCCACAACAAAATTCAACTAAAATAATTTGTAACTTGGTGTATGTTTGATTTGAAGTGAAAGTTTAGGAAAAACACCTGCGATATAACGAGGAAAGTTAAACTTGAGTTGATGGGTTGACATTTCGTTGTAGCTGCAGTAAATAATATTACAAGATTCCAACATTACAGGTAGTAAGTTTCGATCAAATTCTTGTAGCAAATAACGAGACAAAGTTCACAATGCGGGAGATTAAAGCAAGGTTTGGGTTTCTATTGTCAGTACATAGTAATGCGCTAAATCTATTACCACGTTAAATCAGAGGTAGAAAGACGTTGCTCAGGTTTCTTGCAATAGTAATCAATTTAAATTATTTTAAATAGATTTACCTAGAAGTCATAACCCTAATGTATAAGTAAATGAAATTCAATTAGATTACAATTTTAATGACTTTTCTGATAAAATTAGGGATTACAGACCCAAAAGATGAACCTTACATTAGGTGATCAGGATTACGAAAATACGTTTGAAATTGTTAGTATTTGTTTTAATTATTACCACGAGCCACAGAACGATAAAATACAGATTGAGCATCTAAGGACGACGCTAGTTACTTTAATGCTGTTTAAACGCTCGATAAAAGTTTATCCTTCAACTCTAATTATTTATATACTTTTCAATCTCGTAGTATTTCTTCTATTCATTTGAATTTCACTTGTATTTAATAATTACATCTATACTTTGTTTCATATCACTTAAGTGTTGTTTACAAATCATGTATTCATAATATTCTTTGTAATAACTGCTTTCTTATACACCTCAATACTGCAACCAGAATTAAATGCTTATGCACGAACTTATCACAAATAAAAAGCTGTAAATTCTTAGTGATACTGCTAAAAATGAAATATTTTGAAAGATGTATACCAACCTCACTTGCATCGGACACACACACACACACACACACATACACACACAAGCTTAAAACTCAAGACTTTCATATAACACAGAATGCCATTCATTACAAACTTAAATTATATTTAACGATAAGTCTCTTATTTAAAGCACAATCTTCTTCCCCCCTAGGACGTCTTAAAAACAAGTTAATAATTTTATGAGACTTTATATCTATATTTTTGTTCAAATTTCCTAAGAAAATAATTTACTAGGACTCTGGACAAGATTAAGGTTTATAAGTACAGGTAAAACACCTCGTTATTTTATTTACAAAATTTACATAACAAATTTAAATATCATTATATAGTTGTAGCGCAAGCAATGGGTTTATTCTGTTTTCTGTTGTTATTAGTTAAACCTTCAATATACTTTGTATACTTTATCCATTATATTATTGTACAAATAAAAATATTTCCGATAATTACTAGCAAGCCACGAAAATTATGCTGAAATTTGAAGTTTCAGAAAGGCTTTGTGGTTAAATTTCTATTTAAAGCTAAATCGTGTGTATCTAAATGACATGTGGTAATTGAATTGAGTTTCATTTCCAACAGTTTTGTAGCCCATGTAAAAGAGTTTAGAGGCTGATGTTATGGAAGTGTTGAATAAAACATCTACCTCGTTCGTGCAGAACTTCCTCTTGTTGGCTTTAACAATTCTCAGAAACTCATCCCGTATGCGCAGCGGAAATCGGTAACTCGCACCATTCTGCGCTTATTTACAATGAACTTATCACGCTATATATGGAGACTCTACACACGTGGCCCTTGTCTGTTGTAGCTCTAATCACTCTCCTTCCTTAATCAAATAAATACCTTATAATAATGATATTACACGATTGGTCAGATTATAGTTACGACTTCAGAGGTTGATTTACATTTTTTATCCCATAACCAAACAGGATATAATATCATTGACTTTAATAATTAAGCTGTTTTACCTTAACTAAGGAATCAAAACTGCCCGTAAGTTTCGCAACCTTTATTCTAACCTCTGCTCACACGTTTATAAGAGATTCTCAACTTAATAATTATTTCAACTCTTTACCCTAATATAATATTCATATAATTAAAACGGCCTGATAAATACCTGACGTTTCTTTATGTAATATTAATGTATATACTTAATGTCAACCAATATGTAATTAAATTGTTCATTGTTAATAAAAGAGATATTATTGTAGATGTTTTGAAAATGATTGCATAAGGGCGATTTCTATGACTTTTGCAAAATGTGGGAGTTACATAATATACAATAGAAACAGATATTTTATATTCGGTCACTGTATAAAAAATATACCACGGAGTTGCTTTGAGTCCCTAATTCATCTAGACAAATTGATGCTTGGAATGTAATTACATAAGAATGTTGTAAGGTAGCCGTTTTCCCAAGTAATAACTCAAATTTGACAAACTGTGAGAGTTTAATTATGTTATAAACAAACATAATTCTAAATAGGCCTAAACCTAATCGACTGATTTTAATTAAACAGTAAGTGTGTAGTTAGTTGAACTAAGCTAATGTGCCTAATATTAATTAAATTTGGAATAAATATACTACAGACTAGTAAATAATAAACTGAGAAAGAGTAGACACAGTAATTTATACTTAGAAAGAACAAAATGTAATTAGTAAGATATAATAAACAAAACTATATCTTACATGGGGCTAGCCTAAATAACGGATGCCAATAGGACGGTAATTGTGTAGCCTATGGAACCAGACCAAAAGATATAATATTACAACATTTTTAACCAAATGTAATGATGAATAGTGAATTTAAGAATAAGAAGTGTAAGGAGAGTAACTTAGGCCTAGCTAGGGAAAATTGTAATTCTTTAAAGGTATAGCGAAGAACTGAAGTTAGGAATAAACGTATATTTAATTCGGTTTCAAAACGTGTAGGGAGATGAATAATAAGATCTTGCTTCCCGAGGAAACAGCGTTCCCGTCGTAATTTTATAAATAAAAAGGAACAGTAACTTAAATAAATTAAAAGATATATAGACAAATAGTTATAAAAATTTAAGTTAAAGAATTAACGTAACACATTGCAATAAAGAAAAGATTTTTATTAAAATCAAGAATAAATAAGTTGAGCTAGCCAATAGTAGGAGAATGGTTTGGGATAGTAGCGTCTACACCGCCGCGCCGCTACGAATCGCCGATTTTACCAGAAAGCGAAGATAAAAATCATACATGTTGTAAAACGGACGTATAAAGTGCTTCGATGCGACAGGGGAGTGAAAAAGTATTTGGGCAGATGCTCAAATATCCTCAGAGCATCATCTCGGCAAAGGAAATGCTCAAACGCCGGACTTAAAGAATTTCACTGACGCCATGCAAGAAAAGACTAACAAAATTTCGAGAAAGAAAGGGACAAAGACCAAGAACCAACTACTTTTGAAAAATACTTTTTTTTTACAGCACATGGTCTAAGAAACAATCTAATTTTCTATTCAATAAATCTTTATTTTAAGTCACTAGACTTAAATTAACGTCAAAATTGAATAGCCTAAGGGAGATAAACCTCTCTTAGGTTACCAAAATTAACTTATACATATCAATTGATTTGCCAATCTACCGTTTGCCTTAAATGGGAATTAACGAATTACGTTTAAATGATGTAATATCAAATATGGTGTTATTAAAATAGTACATAAGTATGAATAGGAGTAAATGTAAATGAAGATTTTATTAAATGTATAGCTTAGTACAACTAACTAGGATAACTTAAAAATGGGTACAAGGTAACCAGAGTTTGATATGAAATTGAATGAAGTTTGCATAAAAGGCATATCTTACTGTAACTAGGTAGAGTTTCTTTAAACTGTTTGAAGTTTAACAAGATTCAGAGATATGAGAAATTTAAACTTGGCTACACAAAAATAAGAACAAACTTAATTATGATAATTGAAATTGAGTAAATGTTAGTACATATATATTATGAACTTTTTGCTTTTGATAATATTAGAAAAGTATAGCGTATGTACAGATAAATATATGTGCGTGTTAATAGTAATAATATAGATCTAATAAGGAGAGATATTCTGCACTATTACCCTGAATCTAGATATGCAGGTTAAATATAATGTCAGGTTAGATAAAACAGGTGACAATAATTCCTGTAAAATAACATAAACTAAGTAATGATAAATTCTAATGTTAAATAAAAAAAATATATTTCCCACTTAGATTCGTTTCTTAATTAAGATAAAATAAATTCACAGGGTATCCCATTGTAGTATTTAAGTCAAAAGTGTCTTTCAAAGATTCCCCTACCCAGAAAGGATCATAATAGCTTACAGGAAGCTTATTGGTTTTTGTAACAAATTCAGGGTTTGGTTCTCTTTAGAGGTTTATTCCTTGAGATACAGTTCTTAAACCAGGGTTCGAAGTCAAGGGAAAAAGATTACTTTCTTGCTGACGACGAATGGTCATTCATATCAGGTTTGTATAGGGGTTAGCCGGAGGTCGTCGAGGATATGCCAGGGAGAGGTAAGGTCCGTAAGCAGCTGATAATCTACGTCTAGAAAATGACTATTGATATAAATTAGAAAGAAGTATTTGGATCCCTTAAGCATCAATGTGCTTAATTCTGAAATTAATGACGATTGTTTGCACCATTTAAGCAAGGCCGTATGTTCCCTTAATAGAATGACTTTTTAGGCGTGAAAGGATTATGTGAAATTAATCTTTACAACATCATTGTTGTATTTGACCACAACGGTAATTGTACAAACACAAAACCTGCTACATGAAAAGAGATATCGCAATAATAACGTTCCAAGCGATGTATTTTGTAACAACCTTTTGGGATACATGCTTTTAGATTGTACCACCCTAAACGTATCTGACTGAGGTTAGATTGATATTTTTAGTTTATATATTTATTTTGCTAATCCATATAAGCTATTTACAAAGGAAAATTATGATTCTTATTTATAGTTTATATATTATGGTTGCCATTCCCAATAGGCTAAATAGACATTCCTAAAAGGAAAATTATGATTGATCTTTATAGTACATATATATATATATATATATATATATATATATATATATATATATATATATGATTCTTTTGCTATTTCATACTTAACGAGTTTCAAGGTATCTACTTGATGTACTTTAAAGTACTACATAAATGTAGAGTATGTATATCGAAAACAGTTTAGGTAGAAGGTAAAATCCCCACAAATATAAAATAAATAAATATTTAAAAGATTAGCTACGATGTTGATAAAACTATGATTGGCTGACATTAGTAATTCGAAATACTAGAAATATTCTATCACTATATTTTTAAATAAATAAGTTTAAAATATTTTGGAATCTGATAAAATGAGGATAACATTAGGACAAAACAAACAAAAAATTGCATAAACCTATAGCGAGAATACTAGTACAACATAGGATAACACGACATAAGTAGTAAATGTTACATATCATTATAACTCTCCAAAGTATCCGATTACTCCCAGCGTGCATACAACTCGACAATACAAATACAAATAATTATAAGGACTTTAACAAGTAGAATATAACAAAAATGTTATTCCTAATAATCAATAGTTTAATCTACATTATTAGGCTAATATAGAGTTTTAAACATAGGTATTACCTCATTTTTTAACAATAATTGTATTAACAGTATTTTTTTTAGTATAGATATTAGCATGTAGTTTTTTTATTCAGGTCTGTAGATGGGCGAAACTTCACCCTAAATATCAAATTATTAATAGTTCAATAGATTATAAATGATAGATAATAATAATAATAATAATAGTTCAATAATAATTATTAATATATTTAAGTAGTTCAATTATTATATCTTACTGTTCCAGATTCTAGTATTATTTTCTACTACATATTTTACGTAAAATGGTTCAGTAAAATCCATGATATTTTTCTCACTGATTGTGTAGAGATTTAATCCACGTATCAAATATACTTATAGATTTGAAAATTGTATTATGGATACACATATTTAGCATTAAAAACTGAAAAATCTCTAAGCTATCCCTATACAACATTCCGTACTCAATTGATATACCAATTTTAATAAAAATACAAATAAATATTGGCCAACACCACAACAAATAAATACACACAACAGTAAACATACATCGTTAAAGTTTTATGTAAATAGTTGTCTAGGGTGAAAGGTTAAGTTTGTCCTATGCTTGTGATAATTAAATTCTGCAAGTAAGTAATGTATTTATAGAAAAGTTGTTTTTATAACGAAATGCACATTCAGGATGGAGTGTATGGAGTAAAGAGAGGAAACAATATTGTAGAGATAACAAGGTTGATGCGAAATAAACTGGCAAAAGAACTTGCCAACCTGTAAGGTAACGCTATGTATCGAAAGTAAAAAAAAGTCTTAATTGATAAATAACTCAAAAAATAATTTATTCAATGTGTGTTTCTATTATCAATAAAGATAAAATAATATATGTGTTTAGTGTTCTAGATTCTGCAAATTAACTAATGCAAATAGTAAGATGTGGTTCTAATACTCTTCTCATATAAGGGTTTCCCACTGGATGAAACCTACACCTAAGTATAAAACCTACAAGGCGTTGGAAACTAGTACATCAAAGGTTTTACATAGTCTCAGGTGCTTAGTGCTAAAAGCACTGTGTATATTGATCCCTTAATCGTTATTGTGGATAGGTTCTCAACCCATATAATTTACCGTAGTTTATCTCTGAAACCAGAGTTTTCCAACTTCCACAAGGTATAAGGTGATTCTTACATTCCATAAAAGAAAAATGGCTTTATTTATTTATACAAAAAATGAACAATTGTTAGTTCAAAGCTTTTCTCAAAGAATAATGCGCCCATGTTTATTACCCGTGCTACCCCACATCTACACATGAAGCTAAATAATAATAATGTTGACCTTATTAACGACATTAAGCTTGCTGATCTCTGAATACATGAGCCTGGTATCTCAAATTGTGACGGGAGAATCATGTGCCTATGTTTATTTCTTGTACTACCCCACATCTACACATAAAGCTAAATACTAATACTGTTAGCCCTGTTCATGATATTAGGCATGCTGCTCTCTGAACACATGAGCCTGGTATCTCAGATTGTGACGGGTGAATCATGTGCCTATGTTTATTTCTTGTAATACACCAAATCTACACATACAGCTAAATACTAATACTGCTAGCCTTGTTCATGACATGAGGCATGCTGCTCTCTGACTACATGGGCCTGTTATCTGTGATTGTAAGTGGATAATCATGCGTCTATGTTTATTTCTCGTACTACCCCACATCTACACACGCATCTAAATAATAATATTGCAGACGTTGTTCATGATATGACGCATGCCTCTCTCTGCCTACATGGGCCTGATATCTCTGATTGTGAGGGGAGGGTCATGCGCCTATGTTTATTTCTCGTACTACCCCACATCTACACACGCATCTGAATAGTAATACTGCAGACCTTGTTCATGATATTACGCATGCTTCTCTCTGCCTACATTGGCCTGGTATCTCTGATTGTGAGGGGAGGGTCATGCGCCTATGTTTATTTCTCGTACTACACCACATCTACACACGCAGTTAAATAATAATACTGCTGACCTTGTTCATGATATTAGACTTGCTGCTCTCTGACTACATGGGCATGTTATATCTGATTGTAAGTGGAGAATCATGCGTCTCTTCTGACCTTGTTCATAATAATAGATTTGCTGCTCTCTGACTACATGGGCCTGTTATCTCTGATTGTAAGGGGAGAATCATGCTCATATGTTTATTTCTCGTACTACCCCATATCTACAGACGCATCTAAATAATAATACTGCTGACCTTGTTCATGATATTAGACTTGTAGCTCTCTGACTACATGGGCCTGGTATCTCTGATTGTGAGGTAAGGGTCATGTGTCAATGTTTATTTCTCGTGCTACCCCAGATCTACACACGCAGCTAAATAATAATACTGCTGACCTTGTTCATGATATTCGGCTTTCTGCTCTCTGACTACATGGGCCCAGTATCTATAATTGTGAGGGGAGGGTCATGCGCCTATGTTATTTCTCGTGCTACCCCACATCTACACACGCATCTAAATAATAATACTGCTGACCTTGTTCATGATATTAGACTTGCAGCTCTCTGACTAGCTGGGCATGGTATCTCTGCTTATGAGGAGAGGGTCATGCGCCTACTACACGACATCTAAACACGCAGCTAAATAATAGTACTGCTGACCTTGCTCATGATATTAGGCTTGCAGCTCTCGGTGACTACATGGGCCTGGTATCTCTGATTATGAGGAGAGGGTCATGCGCCTACTACACGACATCTACAGACGCAGCTAAATAATAATACTGCTGACCTTGTTCATGATATTAGGCATGCAGCTCTCGGTGACTACATGGGCCTGGTATCTCTGATTGTGAGGGATAATGATGCACCTATTTTGTATTTCTAGGAGGCTTACTTCTGAAATATACTTCTGAAAACCGTGATAATGATAATAGGCACTCTCACTACAACAGCCATGTTCTAAATACGGTACAAACGGCTACAGATGGAAATCATATTTAGTCTGATTCTCCCTTCATGATTCACTGTCATGTGTTAACAAATAGTCGACATCTGCATCCATCTAAATCAAGGAAGTTTCTCACTGACACATTACTAAGGAACTTAGACTTAGTAATAAATATTAATTGTTTAATGACAGCTACAAAGTGCAACTGTCTTACAGCTCTGAATTCTCTCTGATTTTACCAATTCTTGGCTTTGATAAAAAAAAATACTAAATTAGAAACCATTCACTCAAATACACCACCGGGACATTGGCTATATATTAATATTATTTGGAGTTTTGTGGAGTTATTTTTTAATTGGAACAAATTGATATTCGGTGTCTCTGAATAACGGTTAAAAGAATTAAATAAAAACTTTGTTCAATAAAAAAGTACTGTATTTATCCCTTTATGCATGTTTATGAACATAGTTTATATAATGATATAGAAATTGACATTAGTGTCCCATACAAATGTGTGTGTTCAGCTCAATTTAGACATGCTATACAATGGGCCTAATCAGAAATTTAATTCCGTTTCAATGTAACCAAGTATATTTTTAAATAGAGTTCGCAATTAGGTCCTTGTTTTAGGTTAGTTAAATTTGAATTATAAAATATTACTAGATGGGATATGTTTGTATAAACGCCAATACTATTTTAAAGTTTGTGTTACTATGTAATAATGTTTTAATATATTTAAAATGTATACCGGGTTACTTGTTATGCATAGACCATAAGCTCTATAAAATAGGATCATTGTTTTGTTAAATGATAAACTGTTCCATGAATTAAAATTTGAATTTTTTTTTCATTGGGTTGAATACGATGCCAACGGTCGTTTACTTATTTACACCTAACTCCACTTTATGTAACCCAAATAAGAATATATTTAAAATGGTGTCTTTCCTTACTACGTATTGTATATAATCTTCTACTGCTCGCCTGTATATGGTTTAATAAATTTCCTTAAAAGAAGCGAGTGTATTCTCAACACGTTTAAGCTTTTTGCAACCTAGAAATAAACGTAGTGTATTTGTTTATCACATGCTAATTTAAAACCACTAGGTAATAGGAGTTTTCCTCTAAATATTCCGAAAAGACCTAGTGCCAAATATCTTATTCGTCCAATGTCCAATGTTAACGTTCAACAACGTTAAATTAAAACGTCGGACATTAAAATACAATACATATTGACCGGAACTTCAGTAAATAGAACTTTTTACATTGGCGGCTGTACATGCAAAACAATGGTAACATTCATGTATTAATGATGGGTAAAAATACATTCCCTACTAAAATACCTCGGTCATTAGTAAATATAAATAAATAAATAAATATATATATATATATATATATATATATATATCGCAATAGGTATTCTTGTATAATAATAAAGAACATAAGTCAAAATACAAGTACAAGAATTATAATTGAATTTACAATTCAATTATTGTAAAATTCAATTATAATTCTTGTACTTGTATTTTGACTTATGTTCTTTATATATATATATATATATATATATATATATATATATATATATATATATATATATATATATATATATATATATTAATAAGGTTTTCCTTCACTGGAAATCTAAGATTATTCTTAATTCATGTGTTACTGTAAAATATAAAGTAAGATAATTTTCTTTAAGTTAGTCTTACAAGAACAGAAAAATGTTCTAATAATAAAGTGATATTTTCGAGAGACAAATTTATATTTTGAAGATCCTATAAAATATTTTTAAAACGACCTTCTATCAATAAAATGAGAGCCAATTCGACACTAAGAACATATAATACTGTTGTCACTTTGTACTTTAAAATTACATCAACTCTAACAGAGAATAGTTATTAACCTCCATAACTTCCACATTTTGAGTAAAAGCTTCTACTATTCACCAAAAGTGTTCACAAGTAAATATAAGAATATAATGAACATGAAAAAAAAATTTTTGCAATTCATATTTTTCATTCTTAATTTTAATATTTCAAAAAAATTGTATTATTATGTAAGAGTTATATACTTATACCCCCTCCCCAACAATCATAGAGTACATCTTTTCATATCATTCAGGTACTAAAAAACTGAAAAATCTTTATTTTTCCATATTTTTTCATCGTTTTGGATGCACATCTAACGATTGTCTAGTGAAAATCTGAAACGGTACTCCTTGGAAGGAGCTCTCTAATATAAATCATCAGTATATTACTGATTTAAAATCGAACATTTCGTTCTTGTAAAGAATACGGAAATGAAATAAGAATGAATAGGAAAAAAAACGAAAATAGTCATCAAAACTAATATGAGACATTAGTATTCTGTAGTAGTATTCTGCAGTGAAAAATAATTGTAATTCAATTTTACAAAATTAAGTAATATATACAATTGGATAGGTCAAACATATGTGATTAGGTGAAAAGGACATCACTGGCCATATAAAATACGGGATTATACTAAAATTTCAAATGAGAATATGTAAGGTAAATAATATAGTAGTCTAAAGGTTGTATAATGCAGCGTTATGCCACAATTAAGCTTATAAACAAATTCATAAAGTATATGTGAGCATCACAAAGATAAAATTTATACTGAGGATAAATTATTGTGCTGATATTAATTTCATTCGAATTGCCTGCTTGATTTGAGTACCCTTGACTAAGCATAAATGTTTGTTTTATTAATCACGTCCGCAATAACAGCAGTAAAACATTTTGAATACCCCTTTCGTAAATTAGGATTTTATTAGTTCAAATATGGTTCAAATTATCGGCGCATAAATGACGTTTTGTAGAATGAGTGTTTGGGATTTTATTCCTTCTCTAATAGAAATATGTCAGATGTCATATTCTTGATGTACAGTTTCTCAGTCATTACATAGTTATATAATACACCATATACAAGCAGTGAATAGTCTTTCATTGCCATTCAAAGGTGTTCTGTACGCATTAACTTCTCTTATTTTACTCTATCTTTGAAATATTTATTGTATTTCAAATTGCTTGTCTGCCATTCGCGGCAGAGGGACGTACTTTTCATTAATTAATTCAATATTTCAGCGCCTTTCATTGTATTTCTAATTTATTAATATTCATCATTTTACCTTTAAACAGTTAGTAATAAGTCGTGTGTACAAGTTGAGAGCGTTTTTATTCCACTGATAATGTATCAAATATATCCACATATATAGGTATTCGAAATATCTGAGATTACTTCCATAATATAAATTGAACGATGTTGCGAGCTTATTCTATTGAAACCATCTGTCTGGTTCCGTCTGCCTTTAACTCTGGACAAACGTATAAAAAGACAAGTTGAGGCAATTCAAGATCAAGTTTGAACAAAAAGAGAAGGAAATGAAAAAGCTACATTATTTTCCAACCAACATTTGGAATTCTATATTTGTCGACAATTTTTTATGTGTAGTAAACAATCTTCCCAATGAGCGTAATTTGTAAGTTTGTATTACAAAACGCATACGTTTCATTAATCAAGGAAGACAGGTTCTTCAATCTTGTTTGCCATTACAGCTACGGTTTGGTAAACAAGAGACCCACTCCAGTTTCCTCCACTAAGCCTGACTCAATCATGTTTTACTTGAAAGACAGCATCATTAAATTCGCATTACATCTCCAAAGCAGTCATTTTTTATCATTAGGCCTAACCGTGGGTCCCATCACAGTTTGAAGGATCGGTGCTTGATCCTTAATAAAAACGTTTTAATAACATTGAAAGAAATTTTATCGAAATTACGAGAAATTAGAAGATATTGCTTACTTGGATATCATTTACCATAAAAAAACAAGCCTATGAGGAAATGTGTTTTCCTTTTTTTCTAACTTTTCACCGTTATCTGACTGAGGTAGCGAGAGGGGGAGTCAAATCAGTTTTTCTTTTAATTATTCTAATGTATTGTTTAAAAATATTTTAATACTTTTGAAGTATAGAAAAACAGAATCTTGCTGATTAGACACAATGAAAACATTTAAAAGAAATGGAGATCTTAGATGATGCAATTCCCCACATTTACTGACTAGTGAAAAACTAGAAAATTCAAAATTAACTGTGGTAAAAGTTGAAAATGTATGACTCCCATAAAAGAAATTTTACATGAAAAATTAAAAAAATAGACTATATCATTCAATATAATTAATTAATTACATTCAATTTATTGTACAAAGATTCATATAGAACATAGTATACGCTCATTAAATGTTTTATAATAATTCTTTAACCATTTACAATATACAATGTTACATACCTTATTGCACGCAACAGACAGACACCACGGCTGTATGAAAACAAAGTTTATCGGTTAATTTAATGCTTATACAACGATATATTTGTGAAATCCAGGTGAAATGTATATATAATACACGTTTGCCATGTTTATATTTATCAAATTGGTATTTTATCACATCATAATTCAAACACATTTATAGTTGATAGTACAGTTAAACAAATTAATTATGACACCATATTTTTAAAAACTAAATACTATATAATTGAAAATTATTTACTAAATATATAAGTTTCGATATACAGTACAGGACTTCTATAAATTAATTTCATTTCGTAAAGACAGAGAGAAAATCATGTTTCACAATTATTGAAAATTAGGTACGTAACCAGACGTATACAGATTTTTGGACAGTTGTATTTTCGGCAGTTAATAATTTATGTAATACACTTTTTTTATTAGAAATGGGTTTATTATATTCCTGCATGACCAAACCTCCTATGTTTGTTACTAATATCAGTTTTTCATGTTATTGCCTAAAAACCCAAAATTCTATTTCAAATATTGATTAAGTTCTGGTAAATTTTCTAGATTTATTTAAATATGCTTTATAATATTATATAGTAAAATGATATTTTTACTCCGTCCTTGGAAATATTTTGGGCAAATTTGTGGTCCTTCCTTTTACATTTTAGGAATAACTTTTATTGAGTAACAACTAGACTTTTTTTCAAGTTTTATTGATTTCAAAAACAAGAATATTTTATCATGAAAGTTACGGAAGGACAGGCTAAGCGTTTAGTTTGTCATTCCAATTAATCACAGATATACATTTGGTATTTTTCAGTGCAGACATTGTAACAAGTCTCACAATTTGTCATTCCAGATCGATTTGGGTCGAATGCATTTGTCAATTGCAACAGTTAGGAAACAACTTTGTTACAACTTTCATTAAAGCACTTTGGTGAAATGTTTAGGTACCCAACGATACTTTAATTTCGTGAAAACATTCATATTTTTGAACAGCGTCGAATTTAGAGATTATAATTGTAAGGGAATTATTCTGGGCCAGAAAAGTATAATAAGTAAATTAATTTCTGATAACCTCAAAATACTCTTCCTATCCCTAAACGTATGAACAATAATATAATCGCAGTAGTCGCAGCTATCCCAGACAACTTTACCATGAAATCTTTATTCATTACACTCTGGGAAGCCAGAGGGGATCCCAGCAAAAACCACTTCACCTTTCCGCTTAAATTTGTAGTTGTGTGATACACAGGTACAAACACATATTCTATACTTGCCATTTAAATATCCTTATACAAATCTTTCAAAGAAAAGAATGGCCGTTGCGTGTCAAGTGAGTGTCTTATTTCTAAAACGTAGGTCACTTATTACCACCACTTAGAGACATATTACTTGCACAAAATACACTAATGATTAGTCTATTCGTTTGAGTGTTAAACCGAACGAAAAATACTTGGCAAATACATTTTTGGAATGATCACTGACCATTGTTCAGGACTTTCTACTTATTAATTATAAGTGTTGAAACGAGTAAGCAGTATGGCTTCAACTAATTAATAGTTTTATGGAAAAATACTTAACGGCTCCCTAAGTTTCTGGTCGTCCCACTTTATGGTCGTTGTACTTTTCCAAAGGAATTTTCCTCTTTTCTGCTCGCTCCACGTTGGGGCGCCTAACATACTTCCACCTTTTCTGATCTCAAAACCTTTTTTTTATTATCATACTTCTGATCAGCTTATCTTCTTCCTGCTGACTACTATGATATTAAGATCCTCCTTGTACTCAGGAAAGTAATGAATTATCCCTTTAAATTGAACTATGGTCCAATACCTATAGCTCAAGGAATAAACCTCTCAGAAGAACCAACTCCTGAAATTGTAACAAAATCCAATTAGCCTCCTATAAGCTCTTTTGGGCTTTAATTGGGGTGATGGGTCCATTGAGAGACACTTATGACTTAAAGACTATAGTAGGAATTGGTTTAGACTGGCACAACTACCCCTAACTCGGCCGCTACGTAACCTAGGACTATAGGGGTAGTTTTGGATAATGCTCAAGGTCATCCCGGCCTTGACCCTAGACCAACGGGTGGTTTCGACCACGTTTAGAGGGGTGGGGGGTGGTTTTTCGAAAAAAAAAATCCCTAACTCTGCCGCTACGTAACCTAGGACTATAGGGGTAGCTTTGGATGATGCTCAAGGTCGTCGCCTACCTGATCGTAGCCTTAGGGGTGGTTGTGAACACGTTTAGGGGGTGGGGGGTAGTTTTTCGAAAAAATTATTTTCAACCCACTAACCTAAGCTAGCCAAATTTGATCAAACCTAACCTAACCTATGTGTTGGGGGTGACCTCAGCCACGTTCAGGACCATCTCCGGGGGTAGCTCCGGGGGTGGATTGGGGGTGGGGGGTAGTTTTCAAAATTTTTTTGGAAAAACGTGTCTTGACCGATGGGGTGAGTTTAGAGTCTATTACGGGCTGCTGAGGGGTAGTTCCACCTAGGGGTAGTTTTTACAAAAAATATGAAATTGCCAAAAATCGGTCGGCTGGATCAACAGACAGTACAGGATATGTCTAGAGTCCTTTTTGGACCGTTGCTGGGGTTGTTTCACCTAGGGGTAGTTTTTAAATAAAATATGAAATTGCCAAAAATCGATCGGTTTGATCGAAAGACCGTAAGGGATATGTGTCCATTATGGTAGGCTGTGTGGGTGGGATCACCGGTTTTCAGATTGCCAAAAATGATCGAGGTCCTTTTTCGAAAAAATAAAGTCCGACCCACTTACCTAAATGATTAAAGACGACTCTGAATGACCTTGAGCATGGACCACGGCCTAATTGACTACGTCTAGTGGTGGTTATTGGCTCCAACCCAACCAACCCGTAGGGTAATATCAAAAGCATGCAGGTACATCATGAATGAAGGCGGGTCTGAATGAATGAAGGCGGCTCTGAATGACCTTGAGCATGGACCAGGGGCCTAATTGACTACGTCTAGAGGTGGTTATTGGATCCAACCCAACCAACCCATAGGGTAATATCAACAGCGCGCAGGTCCATCATGAATGAAGGCGGCTCTGAATGACCATGATCATAGACTATGAGGTGTATATGACTACTTCTAGAGGTAATTAATGGAAAAAAAACCAAATCAGGCATATGACGCAACAACCCCCGGGACATCCTCCCCGGGGGTAGCTACCGGCGTGGGGTTATCTTAAGATATAACCGTTTAATATATTAAATATCAACGCTCGAAGGATCCCAGGCGGTAGGCCCACCCTAAAATGGACGGTATAACCCAGGGTAATGAGGGATACAAGTTGAATGTTAAATGCCGCGTAGGCCGCTCACTCGAACCCTGACGGGCCAGCGCCTTAAAAACAAAATATCTAAAAACATACCAGGTATAGCAATAGAGGTATCTAGTAGGGCCCACCTCCAAAGGTAAAAAAAAATAAACAGTGTAACAAAGCCTTATCGCTTGAGTGAATACGTTTGACCTACATGTGCAGGCATGCAGAGATAACGCAAATCCCTAGAACCGCAAAGACAAATAGCTACCGGTGGTCTATTTTCATATTATAAAAATAATAAGCAGTTACCTGTACAAAAAATAAATACCTTTGCAGATAAGAGAGCAAGAACCTGGACACATAGAAGAATCAAATACGTGTGCAGACAGAAGAAGCAAGGATCTGGACAAATAGAAGAAGCAAAGACCTGGACGGATAGGAAAATAAAGGACCCGGACAGGTTGAAAAAACAAGGATTTGGACAGGTAGACGAGGTAGGGCTTGGGCAGATAGAAGAAACAACGATCTGGACAGATAGAAGAAGCTAGGACACGGATAGGTAGACGAGGCAAGGCTTGGAAAGATTGAAGAAGCAATGACCCAGAGAGATTGATGAGGTAAGGCTTGGACAGATAGAAGAAGCAAGAACCTGGACAAATAGAAGAAGCAAATACCTGGACTGGTATACGGAGTAACGTCCCGGACAGATAGAAGAAACAAATATCTGGACAGATAAAAGAACCAAGGACTTCGGCACGTAGAGGAACCAAGACTTGGACAGACGGAAGAAGCAAGGACATGAACAGATAAGAGAAGTAAGGACCTGGACGGATAGAAGAAGCAAGTACCTGGACAGATAGAAGAAGCAGGGATATGAACAGATAGGAGAAGCCTTGCCAGATAGGGGGAGGTCCTTGACCTGGATAGATAGAAGAAGCAAATACATGGACACATAGAAGAAGCAAAGACCTGGACAGATAGAATATGCAAGTACCAGGACAAATAGAAGAAGCGAGTAGTTGGACAGATAGAAGAAGTAAGGACTTGGACAGATATGAGAAGCACGGACTTGGGCAGATAGAAGAAGCAAGTACATGGATACATAGAAGAAGTAAGGATATGGACAGATAGGAGAAGCAAGGACCTGGACCGATAAAAAGAGCAAATACCTGGACAGATAGAAGAAGCAAGGACCTGTACCGATGGAAGAAGCAAGTACATGGACTGATAGAAGAAGCAAGGACCTGGACCGATAAATGAAACAAGCACCTGGGCAGATAGAAGAAGCAGGTACTTGGACAGATAGTAGAAGTAAGCACCTGGACAGACAGAAGAACCCAAGGCCTACATATATATATAATCAGAAATCAATGTAAATAATCAAATAGCCTCAATGGATATATCCTATAGCTGCAAATGTATCTAGATATAAAGGTATATATGGAGAAACACTAATAAAGAGGCCTATCACAAAACGAGAATAAATATATGTTATAAAACGATCCTAAAACGATGCTAAGCCAACATGCATGCTATCATACATATTCGTATATACCGTGTTAAGCCAACATACGTGATAGTCCACATAATGTATTAAACAAATATGCATGTAAACCTGCATACATGCTAAGACGACTTACACGAATCCCTAAATGTGCCTACTATGTCGGTAAACCACCGGCCAAAGCCTATATGATCTAAGCCTGACACACATTTACACCTTGTCTATCGGGTAGAACCTGACAACTGTATAATACGGGAAGTACTATATGGTATAGCTAACAACGCATAACCTATCACGCCCAAGACGGTCAACAAATATTACAATATAATTAAAAAAAGTTACGCAACCTATATACATACAGTGCTAAGCCAACATTCAGACATATACACTTTGTTAAAACAGCATGCAATATACTCTAAATAGCCATATATACGTTGTTAAACCAATATGCAGGTTAACCTATACACCCTGTATTAGGCCGATAACCCGCACAGGCGTATATACTATGTTAGGCCCACATATTGCGTTAAACAAACATGTGTGTAAGCCAGCATACATATTATGCTAAGCCGACAAGGGCCTACAAATTATAACACATTATATCCAACGCATAGTTTAGCTAAAGGGCTATCACACACTATCCTACAAGTTGCCCACAAATTACCACATAATACCTGATCAATAACACATAGTATCCGATGCATAACCTGATGAAGGGTTAACATATAGTATCCAGAGGCCTCGCTAATGATTAACACATTGTATCCATAAGGCCTACTATGTCGGTAAACCACAGGCCTAAGCTTATGTGATCAGAGCCTGACACACATTTTCACCCCTTCTATCAGGTAGAACCTCAGGCAGGTGACTGTATAATATGGGAAGTACTATATCGTATAGCTAACAATGCATAACCTATCACGCCCATGACGGTCAGCAAATACTACAATATAATTTTTAAAAAAAGTCACGCAGCCTATATACATACAGTACTAACCAATATAGGCATATATACTATGTTAAACCAGCATGCAATATACTCTAAATAGCCATATATACGCTGTTAAAGAAATATGCGTGTAAACCTACATAAATACTATGGTATCTTTTCGTAGCTATTTTAATGGGGTAGGCCTTGTTAGCTTCCTTTACGCAGTTATTGTCTTTACATAGCTAATATGATAGGGTATGTATTGGATGTTCTCTTTTCGTAGCTATTTTAATGGGGTAAGGTAACACATAGTATCCGATACACAACCTAGGATCGAATATGACGTCATCCAGGTGGAGAACAAGACAGCTGTAATGTTGATACCGAGTTCAAAAGGACTATGGTGGCTAAGACCTGTGTAGGCTAGATCAAATAACCAACGTTTCAACTAAACTACTGTCTTACGCGCCGTTTAACCAACCAACATACGTGAAGTTCAAACGAACAGCATTGACACCAAGTCCAAATAGGCTATGGCGGCTATGCCCAGATCAGCGTTTCAGCTAATCAAAATTAAAAACTTACGCTAATCAACCAACATCTACACCGAAGTCAAATGGGTTATGGTTAGTGAAGGCACCTGCAAAAGCTTTAAGCCCTAGACATAATTATAGCTATCAAAGCGTACCAAAATAACTATGCAGAAACCGTCAAGGCCATTACACATATTGTCCAGGTATGTTCTCCATCAAACCGAGACTTTAGACACCATCTCTGTAAAACAGCTACCAATTTATACTCTACCACAATAGGTATGTCAAAACTGTTACCGACTCCTAAACTAAGACAATGGTTACGTAACGCCCTTTATCAATTTAAGACCTTAAGCGATATCTTCGTAAAGACAGCCACAATAGTTACGTTAAAAAGAGCTACCGATGCTCACCCTACCATAAAAGCTACGTACAGACGGCTAATATTGTATAACCTATCACAAGACTTATGTAAAAACAGCTATGCATAACCTGTCACACAATAACCACGTAAAGGCATCTAACAATGCCTACCCCATTAAAATAGCTACGAAAAGGTAACAGCCAATACATACCCTGTATAATATTTATGGCAAATATCTATCATAATAGCTGTGTAAAGACAATTAAAGATGAATAGGCTAACTCGTTATTGACTGCTACTAAATAATAAACCATCACACTAGCCTCGTAAAGACAGCTACCAACATCACAATAGCTACGTAAAAACAGTTATCGATCAATGACCAAGATAATACTTACGTAAGATCTATATCAGTGCTAAGACAATAGCTCCGTAAGGAAAACCTACCACTGCATGAACTACGACAACAGCAAGGTATGGACGGCTACCAATGCATTACTTATCACAGCTACCAACACATAACTCATCACATTAGCTAAGTAAATAGCTCTACCAGTGCCTAGCCTATCACACAGGCTAACTGAGGGGTCACTAACTAACCCATCACAATATCTCTGTACAAGGCAGAAGGCGTGATGATCCTCATCTTTATCCCACACCCAACAGTAGGTTAGGTTAGAAGCACTCTGGCCAGCTTAGGTTAGTGGGTTGAAAATAATTGTTTCTAAAAACTACCCCTCTAGACGCGGTTGAACCCTCCCCCAAGGCTACGATCAAGGTCACATCGACCGCCTGCATCATCCAAAACCACCCCTAACTTCTACAAACCCCGGTCAGTGATGCCCATTGATGGAGATACGACCAACCTTTTATAGTTAACTCGCATAAATACCATGTATGATATATCAGCCCGTGTAACAGAGTTAGGGGTGGTTTTGGATGATATAGGCGGTCGATGTGACCTTGATCGTAGCCTTGGGGGAGGGTTCAACCACGTCTAGAGGGGTAGTTTTTAGAAAAAAATATTTTCAACCCACTAACCTAAGCTGGCCAGAGTGCTTCTAACCTAACCTACTGTTGGGTGTGGGATAAAGATGAGGATCATCACGCCTTCTGCCTTGTACAGAGATATTGTGATGGGTTAGTTAGTGACCCCTCAGTTAGCCTGTGTGATAGGCTAGGCACTGGTAGAGCTATTTACTTAGCTAATTTGATGAGTTATGTGTTGGTAGCTGTGATAAGTAATGCATTGGTAGCCGTTCATACCTTGCTGTTGTCGTAGTTCATGCAGTGGTAGGTTTTCCTTACGGAGCTATTGTCTTAGCACTGATATAGATCTTACGTAAGTATTATCTTGGTCATTGATCGATAACTGTTTTTACGTAGCTATTGTGATGTTGGTAGCTGTCTTTACGAGGCTAGTGTGATGGTTCATTATTTAGTAGCAGTCAATAACGAGTTAGCCTATGCATCTTTAATTGTCTTTACACAGCTATTATGATAGATATTTGCCATAAATATTATACAGGGTATGTATTGGCTGTTATCTTTTCGTAGCTACTTTAATGGGGTAGGCATTGTTAGATGCCTTTACGCAGTTATTGGATTTACATAGCTATTATGATAGGGTATGTATTGGTTGTTATCTTTTTGTAGCTATTTTAAAGGGGTAGGCATTGTTAGCTGCCTTTACGCAGTTATTGTGTGACAGGTTATGCATAGCTGTTTTTACATAAGTCTTGTGATAGGTTATACAATATTAGCCGTCTGTACGTAGCTTTTATGGTAGGGTGAGCATCGGTAGCTCTTTTTAACGTAACTATTGTGGCTGTCATTACGAAGATATCGCTTAAGGTCTTAAATTGATAAAGGGCGTTACGTAACCATTGTCTTAGATTAGAAGTCGGTAACAGTTTTGACATACCTATTGTGGTAGAGTATAAATTGGTAGCTGTTTTACAGAGATGGTGTCTAAAGTCTCGGTTTGATGGAGAACATACCTGGACAATATGTGTAATGGCCTTGACGGTTTCTGCATAGCTATTTTGGTACGCGTTGATAGCTATAATTATGTCTAGGGCTTAAAGCTTTTGCCGGTGCCTTCACTAACCATAACCCATTTGACTTCGGTGTAGATGTTGGTTGATTAGCGTAAGTTTTTCATTTTGATTAGCTGAAACGCCGATCTGGGCATAGCCGCCATAGCCTATTTGGACTTGGTGTCAATGCTGTTCGTTTGAACTTCGCGTATGTTGGTTGGTTAAACGACGCGTAAGACAGTAGTTTAGTTGAAACGTTGGTTATTTGATCTAGCCTACACAGGTCTTAGCCACCATAGCCCTTTTGAACTCGGTATCAACATTACAGCCATCTTGTTCTTCCCCTGGATGACGTCATATTCGATCCTAGGTTGTGTATCGGATACTGTGTGTTACCTTATATCACGCCACTCATGAGATGCTATGTGTTTGTCAAGCTATACTTCGGGTGCTATATGACGAACTTTAGCCGAGCTATGCAGCGGATATTATGTATTCATACTTCTCATCGGATACTATATGTTAACCCATCGTCAGGCTATGGTTTAGATATATTGTGTTGGCCCTAGTCGTGATTTGCATCGTATACTATGTGATAATTATTAACCGGGCTATGTATCAGGTATTATGTGGTAATTTGTGGGCAACTTGTGGGATAGTGTGTGATATCAATTAGTTAAACTATACACTGGATATAATGTGTTATACTTTGTAAGCCCATGTCTTCTTAGCATAATATCTATGCAAACTTACACACATATATGTTTAACACATTATGTATTCTATTATGTATTTAGGCTTAACACAGTATGATAGCATGCATGTTAGCTTACCATAGTATTTATGTAGGTTTACACGCATATTTGTTTAACAGCGTATATATGGCTATTTAGAGTATATTGCATGCTGGTTTAACATAGTATATATGCCTATATTGGTTAGTATTGTATGTATATAGGCTGCGTGACTTTTTTTTTAAATTATATTGTAGTATTTGCTGACCGTCATGGGCGTGATAGGTTATGCATTGTTAGCTATACGATATAGTACTTCCCATATTATACAGTCACCTGCCTGAGGTTCTACATGATAGAAGGGGTGAAAATGTGTGTCAGGCTCTGATCACATAAGCTTAGGCCTGTGGTTTACCGACATAGTAGGCCCTATGGATACAATGTGTTAATCATTAGCGAGGCCTCTGGATACTATATGTTAACCCTTCGTCAGGTTATGCATCGGATACTATGTGTTATTGATCAGGTATTATGTGGTAATTTGTGGGCAACTTGTAGGATAGTGTGTGATAGCCCTTTAGCTAAACTATGCGTTGGATATAATGTGTTATAATTTGTAGGCCCATGTCGGCTTAGCATAATATGTATGCTGGCTTACACACATGTTTGTTTAACGCATTATGTGGGCCTAACATAGTATATACGCCTGTGTGGGGTATCGGCCTAATACAGGGTGTATAGGTTAACCTGCATATTGGTTTAACAAAGTATATATGGCTATTTAGAGTATATTGCATGCTGTTTTAACAAAGTATATATGCCTGAATGTTGGCTTAGCACTGTATGTATATAGGTTGCGTAACATTTTTTAATTATATTGTAATATTTGTTGACCGTCTTGGGCGTGATAGGTTATGCGTTGTTAGCTATACCATATAGTACTTCCCGTATTATACAGTTGTCAGGTTCTACCCGATAGACGAGGTGTAAATGTGTGTCAGGCTTAGATCATATAGGCTTTGGCCGGTGGTTTACCGACATAGTAGGCACATTTAGGGATTCGTGTAAGTCGGCTTAGCATGTATGCAGGTTTACATGCATATTTGTTTAATACATTATGTGGACTATCACGTATGTTGGCTTAACACGGTATATACGAATATGTATGATAGCATGCATGTTGGCTTAGCATCGTTTTAGGATCGTTTATAAGATATATTTATTCTCGTTTTGTGATAGGCCTCTTTATTAGTGTTTCTCCATATATACCTTTATATCTAGATACATTTGCAGCTATAGGATATATCCATTGAGGCTATTTGATTATTTACATTGATTTCTGATTATATATATATGTAGGCCTTGGGTTCTTCTGTCTGTCCAGGTGCTTACTTCTACTATCTGTCCAAGTACCTGCTTCTTCTATCTGCCCAGGTGCTTGTTTCATTTATCGGTCCAGGTCCTTGCTTCTTCTATCAGTCCATGTACTTGCTTCTTCCATCGGTACAGGTCCTTGCTTCTTCTATCTGTCCAGGTATTTGCTCTTTTTATCGGTCCAGGTCCTTGCTTCTCCTATCTGTCCATATCCTTACTTCTTCTATGTATCCATGTACTTGCTTCTTCTATCTGCCCAAGTCCGTGCTTCTCATATCTGTCCAAGTCCTTACTTCTTCTATCTGTCCAACTACTCGCTTCTTCTATTTGTCCTGGTACTTGCATATTTTATCTGTCCAGGTCTTTGCTTCTTCTATGTGTCCATGTATTTGTTTCTTCTATCTGTCCAGGTCAAGGACCTCCCCCTATCTGGCAAGGCTTCTCCTATCTGTCCATATCCCTGCTTCTTCTATCTGTCCAGGTACTTGCTTCTTCTATCCGTCCAGGTCCTTACTTCTCTTATCTGTTCATGTCCTTGCTTCTTCCGTCTGTCCAAGTCTTGGTTCCTCTACGTGCCGAAGTCCTTGGTTCTTTTATCTGTCCAGATATTTGTTTCTTCTATCTGTCCGGGACGTTACTCCGTATACCAGTCCAGGTATTTGCTTCTTCTATTTGTCCAGGTTCTTGCTTCTTCTATCTGTCCAAGCCTTACCTCATCAATCTCTCTGGGTCATTGCTTCTTCAATCTGTCCAAGCCTTGCCTCGTCTACCTATCCGTGTCCTAGCTTCTTCTATCTGTCCAGATCGTTGTTTCTTCTATCTGCCCAAGCCCTACCTCGTCTACCTGTCCAAATCCTTGTTTTTTCTATCTGCCCAAGCATTGCCTCGTATACCTGTCCGGGTCCTTTATTTTCCTATCCGTCCAGGTCTTTGCTTCTTCTATATGTCCAGATCCTTGCTTCTTCTGTCTGCACACGTATTTGATTCTTCTATGTGTCCAGGTTCTTGCTCTCTTATCTGCAAAGGTATTTATTTTTTTGTACAGGTAACTGCTTATTATTTTTATAATATGAAAATAGACCACCGGTAGCTATTTGTTTTGGCGGTTCTAGGGATTTGCGTTATCTCTGCATGCCTGCACATGTAGGTCAAATGTATTCACTCAAGCGATAAGGCTTTGTTACACTGTTTATTTTTTTACCTTTGGAGGTGGGCCCTACTAGTTACCTCTGTTGCTATACCTGGTATGTTTTTAAATATTTTGTTTTTAAGGCGCAGGCCCGTCTGGGTTCGAGTGAGCGGCCTACGCGGCATTTAACATTCAACTTGTATCCCTCATTACCCTGGGTTATACCGTCCATTTTAGGGTGGGCCTACCGCCTGGGATCGTTCGAGCGTTGATATTTCATATATTAAACGGTTATATCTTAAAATAACCCCACGCCGGTAGCTACCCCCGGGGAGGATGTCCCGGGGGTTGTTGCGTCATATGCCTGATTTGGTTTTTTTTCCATTAATTACCTCTAGAAGTAGTCAAATACACCTCATAGTCTATGATCATGGTCATTCAGAGCCGCCTTCATTCATTCAGACCCGCCTTCATTCATGATGGACCTGCACGCTGTTGATATTACCCTATGGGTTGGTTGGGTTGGATCCAATAACCACCTCTAGACGTAGTCAATTAGGCCCCTGGTCCATGCTCAAGGTCATTCAGAGCCGCCTTCATTCATTCAGACCAGCCTTCATTCATGATGGACCTGCATGCTTTTGATATTACCCTACGGGTTGGTTGGGTTGGATCCAATAACCACCACTAGACGTAGTCAATTAGGCCCCTGGTCCATGCTCAAGGTCATTCAGAGTCGTCTTTAATCATTTAGGTAAGTGGGTCGGATTTTATTTTTTCGAAAATGGACCATTTTTGGCAATCTGAAAACCGGTGATCCCACCCACACAGCCTACCATAATGGACACATATCCCTTACGGTCTTTCGATCTAACCGATCGATTTTTGGCAATTTCATATTTTATTTAAAAACTACCCCTTGGTGAAACAACCCCCGCAACGGTCCAAAAAGGACTCTAGACATATCCTGTACTGTCTGTTGATCCAGCCGACCGATTTTTGGCAATTTCATATTTTTTGTAAAAACTACCCCTAGGTGGAACTACCCCTCAGCAGCCCGTAATAGACTCTAAACTCACCCCATCGGTCAAGACACGTTTTTCCATAATTTTTTTGAAAACTACCCCCCTCCCCCAATCCACCCCCGGAGCTACCCCCGGAGATGGTCCTGAACGTGGCTGAGGTCACCCCCAACACTTAGGTTAGGTTAGGTTTGATCAAATTTGGCTAGCTTAGGTTAGTGGGTTGAAAATAATTTTTTTCGAAAAACTACCCCCACTCCCCTAAACGTGTTCAAAACCACCCCTACGATCAGGTAGGCGATGACCTTGAGCATCATCCAAAACTACCCCTATAGTCCTAGGTTACGTAGCGGCCGAGTTTGGGGCTGTTGTGCCAATCTAAACCAATTCCTACTGACTATATTTGGAACCATCGTGAAACTATCTTTTTATAAAATAAACTAAAAAGCTCATTGGAAAAATACAATGTTTTTTTATGTTTTATTATAATTAATATTTATTTGTTTCTTTTTATTTACTATTATTATGTATTCTATTTCTAATATAGGCAAAACTGTCTTTAAATTAATTTAATCCTATCCTTTTCTTATTTTATACGAATAGCACCATTTATACGATACCACCTTTTGTTTTTGAATGCACATAACCCCTCCCCCAAGACATCCATATCTTATTTCGCAAATATTTGTTAGTAAAAAACGGAAAAAAGTTTATATTCCCTACTGTTACACATTAATTTTTCTAGGTTATTCTTCCTATATTTTGTTGAGGCTATATGCTTTCCATTTATCAAAAGTGTAATTTACACTGTAGACTCCCATATTGGATATCCTCACACCCATTGGTGTATTACATGCCATTTTATATGTTATACTTCGGTTTGAAAATTTTGAATTATTTGTAAACTTTTGGACTCCAATTATCTAGTCGCCGGCCGCTCCACCAGATCCAATTAGTAAGCATGTGTTTTGCACACCTTCAGGCAATTATTTATTATTTCATACCATTGTGTTCAGAATAAAATGAAGAACAGGAATATGAGGTTTGTATGTTGGAAACTTGAAGTTTACATTTATTAAAAAAGGTGTTTTTTTGGTTTTGTATCAAAAAAATTATATTTATCTTTGTTGATGAAATAGCACTTCCACTATGATGAATTATAGTCATTTTAAACCCAAAGTAATACTGAAGAAAAATATACACATAAGTAGCATTACACAAATCTATTAGTAATATTATAATACTTACCCTTACTATAATACTCAGCTGCAACTAGGTTTGAATGAGACATAATAGTTCACTTTGATGTAACTATTTTAAAACAAAAACAAATTGCACTAAACACCATATTTACAAGCACAAAATAGAATTACCAAATAGCGTATAAAAAATATAAAGGTCTAAATGTAAGTTATGAAAAATGTCATTTATGCGCCTTAAAAATTGTTTAATTTGTTCAGGCTGAGATTTTTTCAACTTTACTAATATATTCACAATACCTACATTCTTGCTCCTCCGTCGGTAGCCAGTTATACGGATTCTGAATTTTATCAATGCCTTTCATTTGCTGCTCTGCATCTTTTCTGCTTCCACTCTGAATTATTTTGTGTATACGTAATTGAGAGAAATCCATTTGATAAACAGTATATCTTTAGAAAAAAATAAAAAGTTCGCTAATAACAAACACTTGATACTTTGAAGGATAAAATGTATGCATTTGTACAACCTTTAATTGCAACTTATGATGAACGTGCAGTCACTTTTATTATTTAACTATGACTATAAAAACAAACATTAGTAAACAAATCACTCTGAAATATACAAGACATATAGGCTTGTTTTTATATTTGTTTCATTAAAAGATGAAGAGCCATTTTATAAAAGAAATATTCTCCTTAAAGTAAACTAATCAGGCGAAATAGGTACTGTGAAAACAAAAGCATGTTGCCTCAGCGTATTTAAAGGAGGCCATTTCGAAACATAGCTGATATTGGAATGAAGATGTGTTGTTTAGGTATCAGATTCGGTGTCATATCATGGTATTTCTTGAGCCTTATCTCTGCTATTAAATATAAATTCAGGCATTTTACTTGAATCTTTTCAAATATACTTAGTATCCGTGGTCCTTTGAATTCTGTCAGTTTTTAGGAGATAAAGTTGAATGGTTTTTGAGGTTAATAATAGATTATGGACATCAGGCTCCTGGAGAGAGTTTTACGTTCTTGCAAGAATTTTGTTAAATAATAAATGCCAAGGAAAGGATGTAAATAATTTTAATTCTTTAAAAATTACTATCGACTTCATTTTACTAAACCATTGTCCATATGCATTAGCTTATTATAAAAAACCGACCAAATATTACCAGAAAGTCTCGACAGGGGCTATGGTTATTACATGGATTATAACATTAAAATAATCAAGTGTTTGAAGTGGAAATGTGTCTTTAAGGCTTGCCTGGCTTCAAGCACCAGAATAAGCTACGATATATTATAATGTCTATGCCAGAATAAATAAATATAGCCTTTCTTCGCTTCTCATATTTACTAAACATCTAATATTACCAATCACCATAATGAGTCATGTCACTGACAAGTGCAACTACTTGAATTAGCTTTATATGCTACTGGATAATAATTCTACAACGAGGAACAGCTCCAAATTACAGATGACTTTTGCCCTCGCGTTAAGCAAACATATTTCAAACAATGTGTCCATAAAAGCTTTTCACAGTGGAGATAATGGAGCTTAAAGTGAGATTTGTAAGACCATTTTATAGTCAGCTGCCTTTAAACTTCCATTACCGCATCTTGGCATACTTTATGGCAAAGCGTTACAAAATAATTTGAAGTTCGATCCATAAGAAAAAGGCCATAATAGTTTTTTTTAAAGCAACGAATTTCAGAAACAAGTACGAGAAGTCATAATTTTACTTCATAAAAGTAAAAATAATTTTCCAATATAGAAAACATAATTTATGATAGGCTTATTACCAACAAAGTTTTAAGTTCTGTTATTGAACGTTAATAATACGTGATGTCTACTTCTGTTATTTGTTCCTATTAGCGACCAAGGAAATACAGACATTTATTTTGTATTGTTGCTACAATTGTTTTATAAGCTTGGATTTTTGACAACAGCCTAATTTTAAATGCTGGTATAGTCATATAAATTAGAATATTAGTATGAAAGGACGATCCAATCCGGTTTCTTCTTCCACTGAAGTTAATACGTTACTAAGCCGAAAAATGGGGAGACGATTCCAATCAACAATATTTTTCTTCTGTATAATGTATTAATTTTATCACAATATACATAAAGGATTTGCAAACCGTAAAAATAACTGTTTTTTATCTAGCGAATGTGTAAACGTTTTTGCTATAATTCAAACTTTAATCATGCATTATATATTTATTTTTGTGTTACGAATAACGTATTTGTTAGGCCCTTACAGATCATTATTAAAAAAATATTCCTTTCAACCCTCCCCCGGGCTTCAGTTTGCCAAAATGTTTTCCCATTACTTGTATGGCGTCCATAGATATTTTCTGAAGATAATTAACTCTCGCTACATGCAACGAGATGCCTTGGAAAGTAAACTGTTAGAAACGGCTTCATGTTAAGTGGATAACTTAAACGTGGTGCTAAAATGATTATTATCAATGTTTGTGTATTAACTTTGGTCCAATTACTGTTAAAGCAATCATCAAACGTTTTTTTTTTAAGAACAACTTTGAAAAGTTCAAAAACTTCAAAGGCATTATATTGGAATATAGAGTGGTGTTCCCAGAAATATTCTAGAACCACGAAAATGAATAACTGGATTATAAAATGTATCCAGTTTACTTATTGACAAAGTACAAATAAATTACTGAAATTCCAGGGGGTGGCTAGTTGAGAACGTGTGAGATTATTAAAATTTTATATTCAAGTGGGAATTTACGAAATGTCCTTATTTGTGATTTTTATGATTTGTTACTTACATGTCTATTAAGGCGCGTTTATCAACACAATCCATAGATTAAATCATTTATAGTTACAAATTATTTATGTAATACTTAAAAAATGTATCATAATTAATATTTCATAGCTATGATAATAGTTTGTTATAATTATTACTTGCTGTTTCAAAAATTTATGTACACTGGATATTTTATTTGTAATTAAGATCTGCATTAGATATATATATATATATATTTGGGTGATATTTGTATGATAAAATCGATGATATTTTGAAATCAATAATTCTAAATTGTATGTCTTAAGTAGTTTCATCTTGAAAGATATTACCCTTGTGGTGTCTCAATTTATAGCGGCTCAATTATGAAAAAGAAGGTGAAGTTAGGGAAGAACATGTACTACAAAATTGTAAATTTGATACATTTGTATATATATGATTAATAGCTAATATTCGTAGTAGTTATTTATTCGTTAGTTTTTAATGCACAATACACAGCTCCGAAGTTTCGCTAAAATTAATTTAGCATTACGAAGTAAACCAAATAAAAATTACGAAGTAGCCTTACGCTTAGCCATATATTCAGTTAATTATAATTGGTCAATGAGGTTGAATTAAGGTTTTAGACCGACAAAAAAAATAAATAAATGAATAAATAAATATGTATATATATATTTGTGGGAGTGTGCTTGTGCGCGCGTGTGTGTGTGGGTGGGAGGTTGGGTGGGTGAGTGGGTGTGTGTTTGTGTTCAGGGGTATGGATAAAGCTGATTACATAAACTACCAAAGCCGTTTGAACTTGTTGTATTCTTAATTCTTCATTTTCTATGCTGATGTTTTAAAATATCTTATAGTTTGGTCAGGAACTATTAATTTTTGCATTGCATATGGTAAAAGAATTATTTGGTAAGTGCATTTGTGTATATGATACAAACAAAGGCATATCATCGTAATACACTACATCGATAGTGAATAGATGAAATATTTATTGATGTAATCAAATTCCTCGAGTGATGGTACCTTGTGGTATGAATTGCCTAAAAAGTGGTCATTAGTAAGGGATATAGCTCTGGCGAGACACTCGATCTTTGAACAGCCACCATAAAGTGGGCCGTTAAAGCTATGCTGAGGGGTCTTTGAGTTATTAAAACAGAATACTTCGTTTTTCATAACTACGAATCATTATTTAGACATAAAATCGTTGCCTAAAACCGTGTTAGAAGGAGAAATAAGATTATTTGTGTGTATCTGGAAGGTAACGGGAGGTCCTGCATGCACACTAGAGTAGGGTAAGATGCTAACATGCTTCCATTGTTTGTGATAGTTCTGGGAGACACAAACGTAATCTGGAAAAAATCAAAAAGAATTGTTGTGGAGTCAAAACAACGAGAATAAAAGAGTATTTATCACTAACACGTTCTTTATTATTTAGCCTATATTCAAATGAACCGATAATATGGAACTAAAAAAAAATGGATTGAAGTTTCTAGGTAAGCGTTTTCCTTACATTAATTCGAACATATACAATCCCCTCATTCGGTAATTCGGATACTAGAGAGATGGGTCTACAATTAGATCTCCAATACGTAACAACATTATTTCCAGCCACTAAGTAAAATGGTTGGGGCCATAATAATGGTCAGTTCGTAATAATAAAAGTAATTAAAAAGAGAATTATTGATGCTCATTTTCCAGTCCTGCGTTACAATCGTTGCAAATTTAACTCCAGAAACCCACTACACTTTAGTAATGAAGCAAGTACCTGAATATTCAAGCGTCAAAAGTTAGCCAACCTTGGTTTCAACTTGTTCTGCGAATACATTATTCAATAAACTTTATAGAGGTTATGATAGGCCTGGTTGTTGTTTAATGGGCTCAATATAGTTACGAGAAAAGTTTTCTTTTTTGTTGTATTAGTGTTTGTTTTTCTCTTTTTCCATAAACTTAGCTCCATTTCTGTCAAGCAAAAATTTGCAATACACTTAACATGAAATGGTAGATATATTTTTTCAAATTAAGAAATACATGCCCACATATGCAAACGCAGTACCCTTTACTTATTAAGGGTTGTAATTCACAAATATTTTAAAATCATATTTATATAGATGTAAAAGTTTTATATATATGTGGTAAGGTAAGAGGTAATCAGGAACCTTGAAGAAACTATACAAAGCGGTTGGACAGATTTTATTATAAGGAGAAAGTGAGGTACCGCGTTATAAGCTGAGTTTGAAAATTGTAGTTCCTGTATTTTGTAAAGGCTTAATTCATCGCCACACTCATGGAGCTCAGGATTCATTTCGCTTCAAATCTTTTGCTTAATTTAGATATCTGCATATTTTTTTTAAAATCTTTTAAGAACATTTATTTTTTTTTTTGTGTTGTGGGTAAATGTTTCTAGTTTAATTACTAAGACTTTATTTCAACATACTTTAACTATAACTTAACCAAAGGTACAAAAATGACAGCCTTGAACCGGTTTTCGACTGATAAACCTACATTCCACAAATTACAAAATCGTTAATTTATATAAATGTTATGTTTAACGGGGTATTTATACTTTATTATTCACCTTCGTATGTTGTCCGATCCCATGTAACAGTAGAAAATTTGTTTTACACCAGTAAGAGGCAACCTTTAACTTATTCCTATTGAAGTTAATTCTAGCCATCCTTTTCTCTAGATTTATCAGAGATACGACAAATTCTCAGCTATATGTTTGCTCCTTGACCTTGTTTCCTCCTAGACATAGTTTATCCATGGCCATGTTTCTTTCGTAATTATAAATAATGCAGTAGCTGTTTATCTTGTATATTGTATGATAATAATTATTATTTTATTACTGAAACTCGGAGGTACCTTATCGGTGTAGAACACTTAGCAGCGGCCTTTGTTATTGTATAATTGTAAACAGTAAAGGTTTTACCTATTGGTAACATTTCCTTTACTGTACACTCATCTTAACGAATTATATTCTGAGATCCATGAAAAAGTTTCTTATTTTGTTTTACAAAAAAACAATTTAGCTCATTCCTAGTCGAGATTTCAAAAATGTATTGAAATATTTCATAATTAAAATTGAATTTGTATACAAACATTTTTATTGAATCTGTATTATAATAGCTAAGGTCTCAATGTGAGAATGTTGCATGAAAGTTCGTAGAAAACTTGTTGAACAAGATGGCTTTGGTTACTGGCAGATTTTATTTCGTAGTATAGGTAAGACATCTGTTATTAGGTTTTGCACAGGTTCAGTTTGTAAATTCAGTGATATTGTATCCTTATTATGGTCATGGAGTAAACAATTTTAAATAAATTTATGTTTGGAAATAGTTTTATTACACTCAGGTTAAGCAATTATCGATAAATATGTAAATTATCTGCGGACGAGGATATATTACAATATACAGAATCAAGAAAGACGTCGGTAAAGGTGCCATACATAGCGTGATAAGTTTATTGCAAGTGAAGGGAGAGTGATGCGAGTTGGTGATTGCCGCTGTGCATACTGGATGAGTTTCGGCATAGTATTAGACTCGTTACGGGTGTTTTATTCAACACTTTCATAACAGATCCCTTTAAACTCTTTTAAAAGTGTTACAACTAGATTAGAAGTAAACCTATATTTAATTGACGCGAATATGCTATTCAGGTTTAAACTTCGGTTTGTAAATATCGATTCCGATTTGAATATAAACGTAACCAAAAGGCAGTCTTCAACATACAGAATGCCAGCAAAACTTTCATCGCTTGGTTCAGTAGTTAATAAAACTGTGTTTATTTCAACCGAGTTTAAAACTCTAGATATCACCTTCTTACAAACATGGAAATGTAAGTTATACTTTTTCATGAGAAGAACAATTGAGACAACTATAATCGTCTTCGAATAACAAGCCTGGCTCAATATCTACCGAACCCCAGATCATGTCCTTGAAAACGTGTACCGGAGTTAAAGGCTTTAGTTCTTTGTCTAAGCCAAAGTAACTGTGACCACTGCATAAACGTCCTCACACTGTTAAACTCTCGCTGTTTTAAGTTTAAAGCCCTGTGGTTGAAGTTTTTAAGATAGTTTTTTCGTACCAAGTTTCACATTAGATATTCTCATCAGTAAAAACATTATTACAGATTTGTTTTAAATATCTTTAAACAACAGCAAATTTTTGATATTCGTGCTATGACATGATAATGATACAGTGGCGTGACTGTATTAGGTAAATAAAAAAGGAAACTGTTTTAACTATTTTTATCGATTTTAATTCGGCAGCACCTAGTGATTTCAAGTTAAGAGTTAAATTATTAATCTGGAACTCTTTTGTCAACAATATTGGAAATGAAAATAAGTAAAATCTAGAAAAGAAGTCTTGTTTTCATGAAGTCCTGGATGGAGAAAGAGAGATTGTACAGGAAACCCAAAACTGCTGATTCAACTTGTTTACTCAGTGACATTCGTATTGCTTGCAAAGACATCCCAAAAATAATCAAAGAATATTTCTGATGTATATTTTTAATCTTTTCCGACGAAACCATTAAAGTTGTATCATTGTAACGTATGTATGATAAACAAGAATACAAAATATACATTAACTATGGTAGCTAATATGTAAACGATTGCTGTTGCATATTTTGTACTGTGGCTACTACATATTTGGATAATATTCCTAAACTTTATTATAAATAAAGAATCGTGTTCATTAGGCTTGAATGATAATAACGTGCTTTTGTAAATTATATTAAACGCGATGAAAAAAGGGACCATTGAAGTTCCACAAATGCACTTCGATTCCTTGTAAATTTGCAAACTCATGATGCATATTTAATGTTGTTAAAATAACATTTAACATGCCTGCCGTGTTAGCTTTCAAAATCAATATGTCATAAAAATAGTTGATCTCTGATGAAGGTTAAACAATTACTTATAGTTTAGTCAGTAAATTCAAGATGACTAAACAAGATCCGTTATATAGAAATCGTGTCACTTCTAAGTTTGCATCATCCCGAACCTTAATTATTTACTTTGGCTTCACTCATTCTCTTGCCATTCATTAAACGTTTTACTATACTAGGGAAAATATAAAATAGAATGTTTCAACCGGTTGGCTATTTTCTCTTTGGTCTAGATTAAAAACAGTCAAAAGTTGCACATGAGAAAGAAAACTCATGTTTCCAAGCTTATGAACGTCCCAAGCTTATGAAAGTTCATCTAGATTTATTTAAATTGTTTAGACAATTTGGATTAGAAAATTACATTAAATTACCGCACATATATCATTTCTCAAAAGAAATGATTTAAATAAAAAAGAAATCTATTTCCATTGTTTAACATTAAAAGAGAATCGTTTAGTAGGTGGGGAATGCCTTCAGATTCTGATATGCTTTATAGAGAACATATCCTAATCCTAACAAATATCCAAACAATATGACTTAACAAGCGATCATTATTTACTCTGATCTATTTATATTCATAAAAAATATAGACCTAATTGTCTATTAAGCAGTAAATTTCTTCATTTGTTACTACATTAATAACGGAAAGATATCTAATGATCTTCAAATAATTACCTTTTTAAAACAAATAGCATTAACACTTTAGCTTAAGGCATGTCACTTAGGCTTTTTGCCTCGGTTCCATGAATTTAAATTATTTTAAATTTTCAAATTTAAATTGTTTATTGTAACGCTTAAATGTCACATTTTACCCCGTTACAGTGTGTGTGTAGGGGAGGGGTGCTTCAAAAGTATGACGAGACATAATATTTTAACAATTTCCAAAGAACAACGTAATGCATAGATTATAAGAATCAAAACAAAGCACGTAAAATAGTAGATTCTTTCAGATAGGTTTGGCGTGACTGTACAAAGGAGTGTTTTTAACGCGTAATCGGCGTGCCATACGCTTGTGCAACTACAAACTCAGTACATAGACATAGACCCGTCACAAAATATAGTTTGCTATATATTCTGCTCATATTGTCAGGTATCAGAATATCAGGTCGGTTAAACAACCCATCTATCAGCGTGTAAATCGTCATTCTATTTTTACGGGTCTCTGTTAGTGGGATAATGTTTGTTCGTACGAAATGTGCTACAGTATAGTATGTGGATATAGAATATCAAGTTACAGTATTTTATAATTCCATATTTTTTCAGGCATTATTTTAACGCTATAAATAAATACTTGCAGTATTACCTTAACAATTGGTTCTTTTAGTGTTGGTTTCCTTAGAAACGAAATTATTTTTATGGGCGAAAAGAAAACATCTACAACGGTTTTCTGCTAATAAAATCCGAGTTAATTATTATTTCCCATAAGAGTACCTATCTCATTAGATATATAGGCTTACATAACGAAATATCGAAGGAATATACACATTTTAAGATTATTCAAAAAATCCAGTTATACAGTTCTTTCTTTGCATTACACATGTTATTCTTAATAGTAATTTTACTGGTAATTTATTTTTTTATTCAAAAACATACTTTCAATAATTTTATATAATATATATATATATATATATATATATATATATATATATATATATATATATATATATTAATAAATCCCTTACAATTACAGAAGCTCCTGCCACAAGATTGGAAGCACATCAACCTTGAACCCAACTACTGCTGACTTCACTTGAACATTATTATGTGTATATTATAATTGCTATTTTAAGGTTATTATTTTGTATTATTTTTATGTATTATTTATTTCTGTAATATTTAGAATATCTTTTATTACCTTATATCTAAGTATAATTTTAAGTATTTTGTATTGTTGTTTATGTTTGTATCTGTTTTTAAAATAAAGTCTCATTATTTATCCAGTCACAAATGTTGAAGCTTATTATGTTGTTCTTAATACAAAATGTCATCAAGTATGAGTCTACATTGTTTTACGTTTTCTATTTCTATTTGAGCGATTATAGTGGCTGAGATGCGTAAAGTCATGTTATTTTTGTGACAAATGCACAACAATCTAAGAAAAGTACAGCGATCTATAGAAAATCCCTTCTAATGAATATATACAGAAAAATACGATGTTACGACGATGCCAGTTTTGTAAATACAATCTATTTTCTAAAGTAGCTACCCAGAAGTATTTTTTCTAAAGACAAATATACCTTGACCAAGACTTTTATAGGGATTCTGATTATATCGTGTATATCCTATGTGGAAGTATAAATATGAAGGGGTATATAATTCGTTTCGACTATTCAACTATATTATCTCATTCCCTCTCTTCAAACTCGGCTTATCTATATGATTTACTTTCCACTCTAGACTGATGTTTTCATTTTAGTTATATATTCATAATGGATAAAGAAGACCTCGTATTGCTGCCCTGGTGTCCGATCTTCAAGACTACATTAGGAGTAATTATGCACGCTCTTGTAACATACAAGAATTATTTTTCTTATTACTTCGAAAATGTAATATTCGCTAAGACGATTCGAAACATCATCAAATCTCCAATATTTGTCTTTATTTTAAGGAAAAACTTTTGAGATATTTACCACGAAATTTGAGACACCCCAATAATCATATATGACAATATATTCAAAACAATGAAAACTAATGAATATCAATTTATTGGGATCAATTGATGACAAATTATGTGAACTACGATTTCAAGTTAGTTTCCAACACACATTATCGTATTTACGGACACAGTCCCTACTTCACTTCACCATAATTGTGAGTAAATCTAATGTAGGTAAACGAATCAGTTAAAGCGGTACCATAATAATATGACCATAAGAGGCCATAATGCCCTTTTGTTACTTCTAATTCAATGTACCCATTTATTACTGTTCTTCTGATAAATTACCATAATCATGAAATACTCTCAAAGTTATTATTAGGTTAGTATTTTTACTACAGCCAAACTACTTTCACGTTTGATATCCGAAAGCTATACGATCTCTGGCTCCAAAATCTGAAAATTTCCAAGATATTAAATGTTTACTGCTTACCCATGGAAAAACACTAAAAGCGTAACTTACACCCTTGAATTAAGAAAACAGAAATTTTTATGGAAATTCTATACCTTCTTGGGCCTCTTCTAACTGCAATTTTTCTCATACTGATGGTTCTGTGAGCTGCATAATGCCTTACGTGTATGAGGACGATAGCATAAAGTATCAAGAGGTTACTAAATTAATTCCTTAAAGACCTATTAAAATACAGAAGTAGTAGCAATTGTAAATCATGAATTAAACAAGGGTGGGGATAGATAACTACTTGGAATCATGTGGGCTTGTTTCCAAAATTGATTTCGTTTACATTATTGTATGAAATTATCACTTTAGAGCGTTTTCAATGAGACTGTAAATCACTAAGTGTCATTGTCCTAACAACCAATCTCCGTTTATTATGCACTCCCGCGCAATATAGGCATTTTTTGGCATGGTGGCAGGTGGAGTGGAATATAATGCCATTATAAAATAGCCAGTTTATACACCCCTTAAATGCCTTTTTTGAGCAAAATGTTTTTATTTGAGTAAATTCAGATTTCATAAATGTAAATAATATTCAAGTTTCTACGTTGTAGTAAGCGTAATATTTGGCAGAGTGATACATTTTGCTAGACTATATAACACAGCTGTGTAATGGCATATAAACTATAAAAGTATTCCTTCTTAATAAGATCTTTAGTTGTCCCATTCAATAATTGTAATGCAACAAGTCCTCACATTACTGCGTAACTGTGAGGAACAAGACTGTAAGAAACTTCGGAACACATTTTGCCAAAGGAGATAGACCTAATATGTTCTATAGACTTAGGACAGCTAGAAAGGTTATTGTTCAGCAAAATTATTTGTAATTTAATTTTAATTGATAAAACTCGTATTTTGGAGCACATAGTTTTATACGTAAATGTAGTACGGTATATAAACGTAATTGAAACTTTTTATAAATTGATATTGACTGATTTTAATTCACAATAACAATAAACACTTTGGGTTTGCGATACTTTGTTTTTGTATGCATGTAAATAGGAAAATAATGTTTAACTAATTCATTCATCAATTCTATTTCCGTGTAATAAGTGTTCCCATTCAATATGCGGTTTTATCGCAAGAGTTTGAAACGCGCATCAAGGGGGTTTTAGTTTATATTGATACGTCTCTGGGAAAACAATGAAGGAGAAAATTGTGTCAGTAAAACGAACGTTTACGTCCCCGAAAATGGGAACTTCATATTATGCAGTCAACAGCTGATATTGCTTTCTTTTGACACACAAAACTTTCTCTGATTTACCCTACGCGCAACACATTCTTTCACTATCATATCAGGCTATTTATTACCGTATCAGTAACATAATGCATCTTATATAATATAGTATACAAACATTATCATTTCTTGATAACGTGACATTAAAAGTAAAGTGAAACTTTAATGAACTTATTCTATTGTATCTCTCTACCGGAGGTTTACTTAAACATTGGGTTTGTCTATTCAAATTAATTGAGCATAGTAATAATTTGTTAATTCTAATTGTTATTTTTAAGTATATATTACTTTAAACAAAATTTGGAATTTTGAAATAATAAAAACATTTCAATACAATATTTATTCTAAATATTATTACTTGCATCACTTCAATTGTTTACTAAAATACATTTTAGAGAGTTTGGTATTAGATTATCCTTCCTTTTCAAGTTAAATAATTATAATTTAGTCACTTTGATGAGAAATCATTTCTAAAACAAGCCTGTTCAATGCTTCGACTGAGGGCCTTGAACCCACTTCCGTGGTTTCCTCTTATAAAAATTTTAAATACGAGTAATTTAAAAATTTTTTAAAGACAGGAGAAATGCATATATGATTATACAAATTGTTTCCAATTTTGTATCAATATGCATCAATATTTTTTTCTTATATATCTCAAAAACTGAATAAATTGGTGATTTGAAGAAGCTTAGTGACCTTCGAAAAATATACGTTTTGAAATTATGGTACGTCAATATATTCACCCCTTGTCCTCACGTCACCAGTTTTTTTATTATCTATTAAGTTTTAATTAACTCCTCGTAAGTTGAAGCTCTGTGTTTCCAATAGTGTTCTCGTCTACAAGCTGTAAGTGCCTATAGCATTGTATAATCGGAATTATTGTTTGATTAATTTCCCCTCTAATCCTAATAAAAATTACTATTATTATTGGTATTGATTTTTATAATTTCTTTATCATTATTAGGTTACATGGTGTACGGCTTCTCATACCTTTTAGTGAAATGCCCTTATGTAGCCTGTGTAAAGACTGGACTAACCTGTATTACCATATGTTATACGTTTTATAATACATTACCTCAAGTCTGAGTGTTGTCCATTGGTAACGTTTTACCCTCGAATGGTTCATTCTTCAACGTATTTATTTATAAACTGGAATCACGTTTGGTGCCGGTTCCTCTCTTTTATACTATTACATATTCCACAAAAAAACTTTATTTTTCAAAGTTATACTCCACAATATATAAAATAGGTCAATGCTCATATTATAATTTTGTACTAAATATTACTATAAGCTTTAATTTACTAATTTCCTAAGCTTCCGATGGTTGTGTAATTATTCAACCAATGAAATTATAAAATGTTGATACGTATGATTCTGATTCTTCCTCTTTTATATTTATCTCTTACACAGCAAACTTTATTTTCCCAGTATTAAATGGCCTAAAAATTTTATATAATACTCTGCACATAACGTAAAGCTGTACTAGACACTACTCCAAGCTATAAATCTCTCATTGTAACGTTTGCGTAATCTAACAATGTATAAAGGCTTGACTAAATGTAATTAAGTATCCATTCGCAATACTTATCCAGTATTACAAGGTATTTACTAACCTTGCACACACACTCATCCTACTCTCGCCGTGAGACCTACACCTAACACATAAATACATTGAGAAATATTAAACATCAAAATATCTGTCATATAAAAACCTTACCTACCAGGTCTTGCTCGCCTGATGGGTTTTTTCATGTACCGGTACCAATTGTGGAAAAGGTGGAACTATTTCCACTACAATGCT
Source organism: Prosapia bicincta (assembly GCA_036971475.1). Taxonomy (NCBI): domain Eukaryota; kingdom Metazoa; phylum Arthropoda; class Insecta; order Hemiptera; family Cercopidae; genus Prosapia; species Prosapia bicincta. The sequence goes on from JBAIZL010000001.1 coordinate 183,606,982, forward strand.
TCGGTTATACTAAATTCCACCATAAATTTATACTGTTCAGAAGAGCCGTTATCATTCTTTAATGCACTTTTCTCTACTTTGTTTAGTTTTTACACGAAGTTACAGACATTTTTAAATTCAATATCCTAATTTAAATACTAATAATGTATTTAGAGTAAATACTGACAACAATATAATTTTCTCTTACAGTTTTCTATTACAATTTTTCCTTACAGTTTTCTATTTTCAATCAATAACTAAATGGTACAACTAGGAGAAAAGTTCCTAAGTACCAAGCTATAACAATACAAAACCAAACAAGTGCAATAAAGTGTCATACATTACACACACACACACGCGCGCGCACGCGCATAAACAACACACACACACACACACAAACTTTTAAAAGTAGTGTCTTCACCTTTAAAAATTATTACTAAATCTCCAGATGTTCCGAAAAATATTACGGTTTTCATTTTTTTAGTTTATTTCGTCACTTGCTCCCACTTAGTAAAGGTGTACATTTGTTGAATTTTGCAGGATGGCGCTTTTTAGAAACGGTAACACTGTTAGGCCACAAATATGTTTATAGAAATACTAATTTTAAAAAACCCTAGATCAGAGAATTTATCTATTATTTTAAAAAATTCTTGGTCAGAGAGTTTTTATATTATTTATAATCACGAAAAAGAGGGCGGTAAGATAGAAAAGCGTTAGAATGAAAAAGGAAAACGAATAGGCTTAAGTCAGCTATAGCGAATCAATGGTTGATCACAGTTAAAAAAAAAAAATAATAGTCGTAAGAACAATGGAATGAGAGAAACTAATGTTGTTGTCGTTGTTAGCCTAGTAATATTATTTCGTATTGAGGTAATGAAGTTAGTCGAGAGTAGTGCCTACAAAAAGGGTGTTCTTTGTAATTAAAGTATTTAGTGGTTCGACCGAGTTTGATTACGAGACTCATTTTTGTCGTCGACATATTCAAAAGCATTAAGGAAAATTCCTGAAGAGAACCAGGACATAATTTGTCGTTATCGACTGGCCGCACATAAGTATGATATGCAATTATATAAAGAATTTTATCCAAACTACCAAGCTGATTACTTGATTATTAATGTTTTGTTTCTTAAGGCAAAGCACCTAGCAAATAAAGACGTCCTAAATCGTCAGAACTAATTCTCAATATTTACAATGGCAACCTATAATAAAATCAGATGACTAACAAACCTTTGACAACTCACTAAAGAAAGAGTAAAACATGAAATTAATTATATTTCATAAATCTAAGTTATTTAAATAAAAACATTCGTAGGATATTTCCAGGCTGGGCAAGTTAATGTACCTACGTTATATTTTTTCTAAATTTTATTATTATTTAATTTTAAGTTTTTCATTTATTTCACAATACTTCAAGGTAAATAACGTTTTATTTCATGTATGTGAATTGGTCTTTTATTTTAACCTAAATTCTGACCTACTTAAATAATGAAAATAGAGCGATTTCATTTATAATCTCATGTAAATAGAAACTTTGTGGGTGAGGTTAGGTCGTAGTGTAATTAAATTGTTATTATTTTCACTTTTCGTCTCATAAATTTACTTTACATAGTAAATAGCAAAGTTACAAAAACCAATATTTGACACACCTTGTTTTGACAATAAAAAATTGTTAAATTTCATATAATTTTTTTAAAATATAAACTTAACTTTTAATATTATATGGTATTACACTAAACATGTAAGTGACAAAAAGTATTTTAAAAAGTATTTACATTATTAGTGATATTATTCTATTATTCATTATGTCCAACGCTTATTAAGTTTTACTTGTATTATAAAAATTTTAATTTTTAGTACAATTCTCTTATTGTTATTTTGTCGTATTATTATTATTGATGATCTATAGAAAACATCAACAAAAAAATTAGATACAATTTGTAAAAATTTGCAATTTGTTTTCGTTTGGATTATTTCATATTTTAAATATGGCACTTTTCTGTTCCTGACTTTCGCAGTTTCCTGTTTACCCATTACGTTCTATTATAACATCCCATTTATTACTTGTGATAGTGAACAACTTCTGTAGTCCCCCAAACGTAATATGCATAATGGGTACAGATACTCGTCATTGACTTGTAAGAATTACCGTATAAAATTAATGGGTATAAAAGCGAAGAAAAGAAAAAAAATGCTAATCTTAATTGTCTGAAGTAGGAGAGGTGAGAATTGCTCCCTCTAACAATGAGATTTGGTATTGTGTCAGGACTGCGTTATAAGGGTTTTTTGTTGGTAGACAACTAAAAATGCCAAGTGAGCTTGTTATTCTTTTTAAAAAGAAAAGCCTTTCATGGAGACCAAAAGTATACTACAACAAGGAATCGCGCTTTTTCCTTTCTTCTCTTACTGTGTTATTGTCTCTCTCTCTCTCTCTCTCTCTCTCTCTCTCTCTCTCTCTCTCACTCACTCTCTGTATGTGTGTGTAAAATCGTTTGTGTTTGCGCTTTATTTATTTTAAGTAAACACTCACATACAATAAAACACAAAATATGATTTGGTGATTCTAAACTCAATAACTATATAAGAATCAATTTCCATGCTTTATACAGTGTTTGATTTTACCTATAGCGGTATTATCTTGAGTGTTAGGGAAAGGAAACTTATTCGTGTTTATATTCAACCTAGATAAATGAATAGATACGAGAGGAACAAAACTTGACCGTGAACACTTTTTATTTGTATAGTTGAACAGCTGGCAGGCTAAAGTATAGGCCTACGTGTCCACCCCTTTCCCTGTTTCTTTACTTCTTTAGCTTCAGCGTCCCCTTAAGAACTAAGGACTATATCCTAAACTTTTACTTAGCGCAAAAACAAGTTTTGTTTAAAGTGGAGTGTATTTTCCGCCTGTTTTATTTAATTTAATCTTATTCTGCTTCACGTTCTCCTGGAAATTGCATACTGTGGTTGGATTTTTAGTTAGGCTGTGACAAGTTTTCCAATATCACTGAGTTAGTTACTTAGAAAGGTAAAATAGAGGGTCGAATAAAGATGATGTAGATTTCACAAATGGTCGAAATACACTATTTAAAACTATGTACTTTCTATAGAAGTGTTAAGTTTGACACTGAATGTAGAAGTTGTAGAGATTGTTTTCAGATAGTTCTCGGTTCCTAATATTGAGGTAGCGACGTATAGTAGTGTAACGGATTATAATTTTACAAATTGGACTTTATTTAGTTATAACTCTTAAAACATTTAATATTCACTTCTAGCTTACAGTTGAGGCGTAATGAAACGTCTGTCTGTAACGCAACAGAAGCTACAACTCCGTTACTTAAAATATTTTTAATTACCAAGTTAAACAATTAAAATTAGCAGAATATTCTTGAATTAATTCTTAAGGTTTATTTATTTGAAATGCAAGGAATTGTGCGCTGGTAAAATAATGACTTTTAAATTCAATTAAAGCAAATCATAAACTTTTATTTTAAGATAGACAGATAAAATAAATTAAAATCATGACACATAAATTTCTTTAACACTCAGTTACGGATTATGGAACATTTTTAATATTACTTATAAATTTTTAAGGATAGCAATCCTTCAATTAATAAATTAATCAATGGCTGAAAATGAACATATATTCGAGTTTACTTGCCTTTTTTGTATAATCGACTTTAATAATTTAATGTGAACATATTGGCACCAAAAGATGCGTAATTATAATTATGCTTTTTTTTATTAAAAAGTTCAATGTTCATTATTTAGAAATTCTCCTGCGAAAAGTTTTAAATTTTGAAATTAAGTTTTAAAAGTTTTAAATCGCCCACTTAGCTGTGTTAACTTGTCGCCACTTCCCTTCCACCTCGTGGTAAATCTCGGTAAAGCCTGGTCTCATTTTCGTGAATAAGCGTCGGGAAAACCATGAATAAGTCTGCAACCCATCTTGTATCTGGTATCGTAAGCCGTGTTCTATGCCATGATTGAAAGAAAAGAATACTTTATATTAATTAAAATAAAAAGAAACTAAATACATCTTCTTGCTATTTGGAGACGTCCTTTCCCCGTTACATCCTGGCCAAATGAGAGAGAAAAATTAATTGCGAGCAGCCTTCCTACCTATCGCGCATCCGCGGGGCGCATATCCCTAGCTTGATTACTTATTTTAATTTTTTCTGGCTAGATGTCACTATCAGCCAGAGATCTCATTAAAAATATTTATCATACATTACAATTTTTTTTACATAGTTATACATTACTACAATTTTGAATTTATTCTCGTTTATTTTCTGAAATTTGCAAATTTAATATGTAACACCGTCTAAAGTGTGTTACATATTTTTCCCCCCTCTTGAAAAAAAAATTGTGTCATTTCATTTTTCCCTTTTAATTATTTTTATTAAATGTAACGATTTACTAACAACTCTTAAGTTAACAATCAAATTATTTTCTTTGGGAAAACATATCATAAAATATTATATTGACACTCTAATACTTTTACATAATGTTTTTTTTACTGACTTCATTTCATTAAAACATTTTTATTAATTAATCAAAAAATAATATCAACTATATTTACTCATTATTTCTATTTATATTTTAAATACATATATTATAATAAATTTAATTTATATTTAAAAGAATTAATTTAATTTAGATTAAAAAGTCATTTCATACACATTTCTTATTTTGATCAACTCTTTGAAATTACTATTTATTAATTCTCTAAATTATTTATTTCACAATATAAATTTTTTTTTTTTTTTTAAATCATTGCATACTTGAAAATCTTTACTTTTTAAATCAAACTTCTTGTAAACTTTTTTTTATTTCATAAGCACATAATTATATCTCTTTTAATTTCAAAACAACATTTTTCACTCTTAATAATTTCACTCTTTATTTAAATTAAAATCTTTCAAAATTACTCTGTTTATTCCAATTACTCTTGTTAAAAATTACTCGTTCAAATTACTCTGTTTCAAAATTCCTCTTTGTTTGTCAACATTACCTTACATATGATCTAGCTATATTCTTCATAATCCAATCTCTAGGATTTATGAATTCCGCTTACTTCCTGTAAGCCAAAAAATTTCAACATTATCGACGCTATTTATCTACATATTCTCCTCTCAATTTCACAACTTTAAGCATGTACTATTGCCTCATAACCTTTCGTTATCTCTACAATATCTCGTACATCTTATACCACTTTGGATTTCAAAACCCATATTTTGAAAATCCAATTACAACATTCTTAAATTAAAACCCATATTTTAATTTAAAAATATATAGCTAGCATGTTGACACACAAAGGACTATATGAATTCTATTACTTATTAAAACTTCTTTCAATATTTTTGTAAATAAATTGAATTAACATTTTTTGCTAAGCTCTTATATTTACAAACAAGAATTGAAATTAAACGGAACCTACGCTTGCACATTTATACACAATTTTGGTCAAGTGTATAGTCTGTTGATTCCCCATAAGTCATTGAATCTGTGTAGTATTATGTGTTTTGAGAATTATCCTAGTCTCTCTCATGTAGAATATCTATAGTATGTCAACGTGCACTTTGACATACAATGTGAGTGTCGTCGTGGAGTATAAATTCTATACAAAGGCACATTCGTATCTTCCTTGTTAATTTATTCTTCTTTTTAAATAAACTCGCATATTTCCCAATTTTAAAATTTTTTAAAAAATCTCAACTATTTTAAAAGATAAATTTTGCTTGAAATAATTTTATATAATTATTATACAACTTATACATTTAAATTTCAATACCTTTAAAATTAACTCATAACTTTATATTTTATTAAACCTTACTATTAAAATCACATTACTATTAATTTCAATTATAATTTTCCTTTTTTTTTTATTACACATTTTAATTCCTCTTTTGACAAAAGTTTATTTTTAAATCCATTTTGTTTAATAGGATTATTTTCAGAAAATTCACGAGAATATATTCCTTAAACAGAAAGTCAAGCAAACTCGAAAGGTTGGAACACGTTTTATGCAAACAGGACGTGTACGGGCAGCTGTGTAAATAATTGTGCTCTACCACTGCTTTCAAGGACAAGCACAAACTTTTAAAAATCTAGAACTTACTACGCATAGACATGACAAATGTTTTGAACAATAAGAGTTTCTGACCTTGACTACACTACAAGTAAAAACTGGTTAAAACTGGTTTTCTCCCTTAACTTTACCAAACTGCTTACACAAGCTACGTCCTTTTACTTTCAATTTATACATTTTACAAATTTATACACTGTGAATTTACCTTTTGAATATATTTAATGAATTCGGTTATTTTCAACCATTTTTAAATTTTCTTTTTGCCAACACACAAATTTACACTTCAAATTTATTAGCAGAGTTGCGCATATTGTGTGACGGTTTATAATTTTACAAATTGGACTTTATTTAGTTATAACTCTTAAAACATTTAATATTCACTTCTAGCTTACAGTTGAGGCGTAATGAAACGTCTGTCTGTAACGCAACAGAAGCTACAACTCCGTTACTTAAAATATTTTTAATTACCAAGTTAAACAATTAAAATTAGCAGAATATTCTTGAATTAATTCTTAAGGTTTATTTATTTGAAATGCAAGGAATTGTGCGCTGGTAAAATAATGACTTTTAAATTCAAATAAAGCAAATCATAAACTTTTATTTTAAGATAGACAGATAAAATAAATTAAAATCATGACACATAAATTTCTTTAACACTCAGTTACGGATTATGGAACATTTTTAATATTACTTATAAATTTTTAAGGATAGCAATCCTTCAATTAATAAATTAATCAATGGCTGAAAATGAACATATATTCGAGTTTACTTGCCTTTTTTGTATAATCGACTTTAATAATTTAATGTGAACATATTGGCACCAAAAGATGCGTAATTATAATTATGCTTTTTTTTTATTAAAAAGTTCAATGTTCATTATTTAGAAATTCTCCTGCGAAAAGTTTTAAATTTTGAAATTAAGTTTTAAAAGTTTTAAATCGCCCACTTAGCTGTGTTAACTTGTCGCCACTTCCCTTCCACCTCGTGGTAAATCTCGGTAAAGCCTGGTCTCATTTTCGTGAATAAGCGTCGGGAAAACCATGAATAAGTCTGCAACCCATCTTGTATCTGGTATCGTAAGCCGTGTTCTATGCCATGATTGAAAGAAAAGAATACTTTATATTAATTAAAATAAAAAGAAACTAAATACATCTTCTTGCTATTTGGAGACGTCCTTTCCCCGTTACATCCTGGCCAAATGAGAGAGAAAAATTAATTGCGAGCAGCCTTCCTACCTATCGCGCATCCGCGGGGCGCATATCCCTAGCTTGATTACTTATTTTAATTTTTTCTGGCTAGATGTCACTATCAGCCAGAGATCTCATTAAAAATATTTATCATACATTACAATTTTTTTTACATAGTTATACATTACTACAATTTTGAATTTATTCTCGTTTATTTCTGAAATTTGCAAATTTAATATGTAACACCGTCTAAAGTGTGTTACAGTAGTTTGTCCGAAATATCTAGCAAGGCACTGTCCATAAATCTGATGAGAAGTGCTTTGTTAGCACGTAGTGTTGAGTGAGACGTTTTCCATTACTTTGGTGAATTTGGTAACTCAAGGTGATTGGTGAGATAATTGACATTACTTTTGCTACGAGGATTTTCTTATGACGAGGTGGCTGGCGATTGGATGGATATTACTGTTTCTTAGTTGGTTTGGCTTTGAGCAGATAACTTGCTAGGGGATAGTCTTTACGGTTGTTGCGTGGGTTTTGTAATGACGAGGTGGCTGTCGAGACGGTATACATCACACTTCCTTTAAAAATTACGAAATGTCTAATGATGACTAGACTATGGTCATTTGGTTTTTCTGTGTGGGTTTAGAGGCAAGAGGTTAGACGTTAATTCCGGTAGGTCTATATGAAGGAAACCTATTTTTTTTTATAGCACGTTGCTGGAAAGAGGACTTTAAACAGGGTAGCTATGTATGTAATGACTGCACCAGTTTATAGGAGAGAGAGTGTTCCATGCCTTTTGGTGTCACGAATCTACTGGTAAGAGAATCTTCGTCATTGAAAACTAGGCAAATTATTGTAAAAGAACACCAAGTTAACATCTTTGTTAAAATTGCAGGTGATATTCAATTTTTGTTTTTGAACAAATTTTCTCATGTTAAGGAATGCCTTCCTTAATTTTGTTTCTTAGATTACTATCACTATAAAACTATAGGCAAAAATACATATTAAACCACAAGGAATGACATATTGTTTGAGTTTGTAACAACTTTTATTTGTATTTCTCTTTTCTTAATCTCTTTTTCTTTTCGTTGAATACTAATCAGATATAAAATAGACACTTCGTGAATTAAATTTTAAGAATTTGTCTTCTTTTATTTTTCTCCCAGATATTATCCCCAATAAATAAGCACAAGAGCACAAAAACTTCAAAGTGCGTATTTAGGTTTATTAAAGATCAAGTGAATGAAACAAAAAATGAAAAAAACAAGAAGAGTGAAAGAATAAAATGCCTAATTCAAATTGTCTTTGGAATGTGAGGGTGAAGTTATGGAAAGAAAATGCCGGAACGAAGTTATTATTATCTTCTATACCCGAGACGATTGGAAAACTTTTAATGCTTCAAAATAATCTAGGATGAACTCCTGTTACGATGAACATCATAATTTGGCAGTCAATAGAGATTTTCTAAATCCAAAATTTAGGAATATTTTAAAAATATTTTATCCTGCAAATTTCCCAATTGTACGACTATATGCTATCCTAAAAAAACGATACAATTATTATTTTAATTACACGATATTATATGTAAATAAAGTTATAATATTTTTTAAAAATTCTTTAAATTAATTAAAAAGTTTATAAAACTCACCTAAACCTTTACCACAGAAACATCAAGAAGCCAAGAGTTATGTGAATGTTAAACATGCTTTATCAGGCTCCTCATCTAGTTAGGGGTAGACAATGCAAGGAATTTAGGCTGTAGATTCTTGAAAAATGTAAATAAGACCAACTTTTCATTAGGTATTTTATAGAAAGAATTATTTGTTTCATTTTGACATAGTTTTTTGTACAATTTAAGGTATTTCCATACATCAAATGTTTAAACTTGATGTAAAGGAGAAATTGGGAATAATTACTTAATGTTGAAAAGAAATTTATTAAAAATTAATCAGTTTTTCAAATTTTAAATTGTACATATTATTGCTTAACGAATACTTTACTTATGCATGTGTGCATGTAGGCTTTTGACTGTGAGCATTTCCGTGGGAGTGTACACAAACGGACTCTAGAAGTTTAAATTTGACAAATTCTGTGTACTGGAACACATTTTAAAATGTAGAAAAACACAATAATTATATTTGGGGATTATTTTAAATGCCGAATGTAAAAAAAATTCCATTTAATTCTTTTTTGAGCTTCTAAAGATTGCTATATAATCACCTATTTAAAGAAAAAATACTATTTATTAACTTTAATAATTAATTTAGCCTAATGCGGTTTTTTAATCTATGATGAAACTCTTTATAGACCGGATCAAAAGAAATTGTACTAATTATGAATTTACCAAATAGTAGTAATTGATATGTAATAACTAAGATGTGGGAAACATATTTCTAAATTTTTTTCAATAACTTTCATTATATGTGTGGAGTGTGTAGTATGTCATTTTGACTAATCGCAATAAAACTGTGAAAAACATATATTTATATACGGAAAAATAAATCATATTCTTCTTTAATATAGCAGGTTCTAAACATTTGAGGAAGGAGAGCTTTTACAAATTTTACTTATTCATATTTTTATTTTATAGTATAAAACATTACTAGTGTTATTAAAATAATACATTAATGCTAATTTATAGAAATTGTCAAACTGACAAGTTTTATGTAAGCAAATATGATTGTCACACAGAATAAAAACACGTATTTCAATAAATGGATGACGATTCCACATTTAATTTGCTGTCTTCTTCAGGCTTGATGTTTGTGCCACCTGGTGAGGATCAGATCAGTACAAATAACCTTTCTCAGATGTCTATCTGGCTATTTTTAAAGCAATATATGAATATTTTTATAAATACTTGTTATAAAAGAAAGATATCTTTTTCAATATTAACCCATTTATGATTTAAAAATATTTAAAAATTACTATGAAATCAACAGGCTCCATATAAATCTATAGTCATAGTTCTCTCGTTGTTGCCTATTTATTCAATATTCTATGTTGTTTCGATAAAACTTTCCTTGACAAACATCGAATGTCTAGCACAATTCCTTACTAAACAAATCCCTATGTATCAAAATCCACTTGCAATTTATGTCTTGACAATAAACACCCCTAAAGCTGGATTGGAACGTGATAAATCCTTTCCATTTTCAAAATCATTCTGTCCATTCTCGTCCTGGATGTAACCCCTTGCTTGTGTGTTTACAATAAAATACCTTTAATAGATATTTACTTCATGTTTAATTGCAAGTACGCACAATGGCACATTATATATTGTATTTATGGTATATTTTTTTTAAAATAATTTATTATTATAGGATTATCTTATTTTGAATATCTTTAACCTATATCAATATGATAAAAACCTAGTGGTTTTATATATGAAAATTATCGGTAGCTGTTGGACTTATTAATTTTAATTATTACAACCGATAGATCATATTTTAAGCAGCTTTAAATTATTTTGAAAAATCCCTCTACTTTTTGATTCAAAATTTTTCAAAATTCACTGAAAATGTATTTGTTACATAAAAAATAACAAAATACTTAGAGTAATATTAATATTAAATATTAATTAAAATGCCAATTAACCCCCCCCCCCCCGCAACACATACACACACAAGCACACACACACACACACACACACACACACACTCACATACACACACACACACACACTCACACACGCACACATACACACACACACACACTGGGAGAATTCTAAGTAAATTATGAATTCAAGAAAACAAATAATTATATAAAATAACACATCTGTTAGCTAATCGTCGTAAAAAAAGTTAGATATGTGACTAAAATCTTTAACTATTTACAGGCATGATTAACTTAAATACTTCAAATATGAACATTTACATAATAAATACTGTTTTAAACCCTAACTATAATCGGTGTATAGATCCTACCATAATTCTGAATTTAATCAATATTGTAGGAAATTTGACTGGTGATAAAGAGGCTCTTCGAAATTAAACAAAAATTATAAATCTTGGTGATATACAAATACAGATGTATTATTATTTTATGATCTGAGATATCTGAATTGTGAGACCAAGCAGCTCAAGGGGGAAGTTTCGGTGAGGCCAATAATACAGTAAAGCAAGAGAAAAATTAAACTTAACAGTTACCGAACGTTACTATATCGGTTTGTGGCTAGGCAGGACAGTCTAGAGGTCAGATTGCTTCTACAAATAAAGTTTCTATTGTCAAATTTATATCACAAGGTATTACGGCAATAGGTTCTTCCACATTTTAGAAAATGTAACTAAATTCGTAACTTCTTACCATGGTTTCGCTGTCCGACAATCCACAGGATCAAGGAAGAAGGATCCTGCTACAAGAAGATCTATGAATCTGATACCGAGGATGGAGGAAGTGGACATTTTTGGTAAGTCATTTATTAAAATCAAATTTATTACTTAAATTTTAATAAACTTTTCAGAAAAAGAATATTTCACAATTTTGATTCATAAAGAAATAAAAACTGGCTTCACTCTAAATAAAATTGTTAATTAGTTTTAAAAAAGTAAAAGGTTTTTCTTATATGTTATATTAAATTGTTTAAAATAATTAAAATCACATGAAATAGGTCAGTTATTCAGAGAAGAACCTTTTTTTGTTGGAAATTATTCAAATATCATTGTAAAGTTTCTAGTATGGCTTAATCATGAAGAAACCTACAAAACAATATTTAACTAAAATTAGTAGAGTGGTTTCGACTATTAACTTGGTCATTTTAAATAATACCATTGTGAAAAGAATTTTTGCAAAAGTTTGAACAGTTTAAAATATTAAGTATTAGTCATAACTTTATGTTATTTTAGTCAATGATTTTGAAGTTACTAAGTAACGAATATTATAACAGAATGTTATCTGTAAAATATTAACAATGAGAAAAGTGAATTACAGAGTGACAAAGTATGGTTGATTAAAAAACAATTATCACTAGAGAAATAATTAGCGTATTGTATGCTTTGAAAATTCAAAATATTTTTAAATTAATTTTTAAAGAATAATTGTTCTATGATTAAATTCATAAATGAGTTAAATATAAGTAAAAAAAATAATTAAATAAAGGGCTGTTAAAATATTTTCTGCATAATAAGAAAGACAGTATCAATTAAGAGTAATGTATTGTGTTAAGTTTTATTTTACCTATCATTAAATTTACCATGCTAAATCTCTTTAATTCATTTCAAAATATCCGGTGTTGTTAAATAAATCACCACTTTTTTTCCAACTAATAAATTAATGGTCGCAAAATTATCTAGAGTATTTAAATTTGTAACATAGGAAATACAATAAAATAAAAGCCTATTGTTACAACAGGTGAACTCCCTCCTGAGAGCAAATTAATTTAAAATATTTGACCTATAATAAAAGATAGTTGGTTTTTAAATCAAAGTCCAGGGGCAAGTTCCGGTCCTGCTTAATTGTAACACAAGAGCCTACAAAGAGGTAAAATATAAAGGATGATATTCCACATGGCCCAACTTGGATCACCTGTTATAAATACCTAATTATATGTATACTGTGATTTCTCATGTTAATATGTATCTTTTCAGCTGAAACAATTACTGACATGTAAGAATATAAGCCTTCATAATATTAGTTAACAGTAGGGGGTTTGATAAGCAGCAAGTCAAATCGGCGTGTCATTGCTTGCGTGGAAGTGCGTCAAGTCATCAAAAGCAGGCGGCAGATGTGTTGCAGTGTTTGTGACTGTGTGTCGGTGTGTTAATAAATGAAATCTATTTTCCAAAATAAATATTCAATAAAATTAGGATAATTAAAAATATCCCAAAAGTTTTAGTTTCGTGCTAAATAAAAGACATAATATCTACAATTAATTGAAAAGAAGGCACTTAATTTACATTTTGAATAAGTAAATGAATAGGACGATAGTTTTATGAAAGAACTATTTATTCTTCATTGCCTGTTTTGTTGACACTTGACAATACTAATTGTCTTATGTCTCTCTCGCATTCTTAGTAAAGATTTGAACTTAATTATTATCATATTAACACATAACAATCTCTTTCTGTTCTGTATGTTTCTTTTAATGTTGAAGACAGCTATGCATTATATTACTGTCGAGATAGGGGGCCCAGTTATCCGAATTAATTTCACTTTTGTGTAAAATTATCAACCAAATTTGTTTCCATAATATTATAGTAAAACTACTCTAACTTTATATCGCATTGACTTTAGAACTGCTAAATATATTATGGTATGAATTCAGTATGAAAATAAAAGTAAGGTTGAATTTGTTCAAAGTAATTTTTCTTTAAATGTCACGCCCTAGGTACTGGAAACATATCAAAAAGTAGAAATTTGTTAATATCCTAAATAAGACCAATTTTGTAGCAGCTTACTTCTCACTGAATTCAATAAAAAAAAACCCAAGAATGTTGGGTTTTTAGTAAAGGAGCCTTTATAAGGAACTGCCAATATTCTATCAGACTTAAACATTGGTTAAATAGGCAGAAATGAATGAAAGCAATACCTTGAAATAGCAGAGAAGTAATATACTTTAAATTTTCACATAAACCCTTATTTATAAATTAATTTAATACAATACATCTTCATCTGTTACAGTTCTATTATAAAGGACTTATATTAAACCCATTAATAAACAAGAAGGAATAAGCTTCCAAGTGTAGTGGTTGAAGGTACGAAGGAAGCTTCAAGGCCAGACAAACCTTTTGTATGTTTACGAGAGAATCGATTCTTGCTGTGAGCACTCAATTCTTTCTTCCTTTCCTATTCTGTGAAACAATGTGGTATTTAGTGAAGCAACAAATCATATTGAGTACCTTATTCAAAATGGCTCAAACTCCTGTGGAAAACCGAGTAGTTAACTCTCCGTTGCATCTAACACTATAAAAAGAATATTATGAGATGTAAATTATTTTCTAAATTACTATTATATGCGGAAAATCTGATACAATTGCGTTTTTTTTACTTGACTTTAAAAAGAAGAACTTGTTTCTCTTTTCGCTCGGTCACTAAAAGATAATTAATATTAAAATCAATCTAGACAGTTTAATTAAAGACTTTTTGGGTCTTGTCACGGCTATCTCTTACCACTCTGTTTCTACGACAATAGACATTGCTAGTGATATTGACAGCACATGGGATAGTGTATGTGCAATGTACTTTCCATTTCACCCCAAACATTATCTGTTACATTTTAACTATGAGAACGTGAACGGACCAACGACTACGCATGTACTAGCCACATACGCCACAGTTTTTGGCAGTTTATACTGAAGAGAGGATGTAAGCTTCTGAACCCAGATATTATTCTAATTTTCATTTGATTGTAGTTTGGAACTATGTATTTCTAACACATAGAAAAGTTGACTGCCACAAAAGAAAAAAAAAATTCAGTCAGGGATAATTTAGGTGGATTTTTTTTCATTAATACAAAACAGGTATTTTCATAAAGTAATCACACAATAAAAGAAAATTATCATTATTATATTGCTTTTAAAATTATTTTTAACAAATAATGAAATAATTTATTGATATAAATTGCAAACTATATTCGACAAAATTTAAAAGAAGTTTTAACAGCTTTAGTTTATATATTATTTTTCAATTTATTAAAATTAATTTATAATACAATACACTAAATTTGTAAGCCTATACACGAAGGGTATTGGGCTCGGTAATCGATTGGCTTGACGTAACACCTAACGAAACTTTCTAGCTTGAAACCCTTTGGTCCAAAACTGAAGATGTTGCTAAATGTTTACAGGAGGATAGTTCTTCTTATGGTCTCATCAAGTACATTTTGAAATAGGATATACTTTGCAGTGACGGTTAAGCTATGCTTTAATAATATGTGGAACATGGCTGCTTTTCTTAACTCCAAAATTGTTACGTCCACAAACAATAATTCCAAAGTAAGGCAATCCACTTAAATGAGAGTTATTTGATAAAAAAAGACACACTGGCTGGAGAATCATTATCAGAAAATATAGGCTATTTATGATGTCAATAGGTTGTGACCTGTTGATTTCTTAATATACAATTTTCATGAACTCATTGTTTAAATATAGTCCCTAAACCCACAAACTTCTGAAAAGACATTTTTAAACATATATTTAAACGAAAATATTTTGGGAAATACATAACAATCATAGTGATCAAATTAACAATTGCTACAAACCACTACATTATCAAGGGTATAATAGGAATACATAATCTATAGACATATTTAATAAGGCCGTGAACTATAATTTGATTCTTTTTATGTATAAATCTAACACATTTTGGTAAAACAATAAAAGGGCACCATTTTACCTGCATTTTACAGATCCACTTAAGGAAAGGGTGTTTCACCAGTGGCCAGGATAAAAGACTAAGTTTAAGACAGTATATTAGGCGGGGAGTTTAAGCGATTTGGGTACATTAAAGAAATTAAATGTGGGAGAAAAAATCTGTTAAATGCTTTCTGGTTCAGAAAACGATCTTGTTTGTACGACTCAGGGAAAGAAAAATAGCTTTCATTAATAATGTTGTGGCAGCACTATCGGCCGTTAAACTAATAGTGCTCTACTTACGTGCCAGAACAAGGCCTACTTTTTGTAAGAGTTTTATAGAAAGGAGAGTTTTTTAATAATATTACAAATTGATAATCCTAAAAATGAATAACCGATAAGTTTATAATCCAAAGGTAATATTCTGTAAATATAGAGCCAATACATTAGGGGAAAAATGGATGTCACCTACTGTACAGTAAATTAAATAATATTAGAATCTTTATACATGTTGTAGTTCTCCCTTCTTGGCCCATCAATAATCATTCAGAAAAACCCCATTTCCTTGTGTTCAAGAGTATATGACCCATTTTTACACTCCCTCAACCTGGTTAAACTGAACTAATAGGTTAAATTAAAATATAATAATGACAGAATAATGAAGTATCAACAAATGAAGTACTACGACGCCTTTATGCATAATAATAATAACTAAAATAAAATAAATAAATAAATGTTTAATAATTTTTAACAATATATTATTAGTTTTAAAAATTAGTACTTACAAAAGTATTATATCAAAAACATTGTTCACTTATTATCAAAAACGCAGCAATTATTTAATGAAGTTAATTATTTGCCGATTGTTAGAAATATCAATGACTATAATAAAGAAGAATGACTGGAGTACAATCATATATGAATAATGATTTAAATGTCGGGAAAACGAACTATTATAATTAATTTAATAAAAATTCATATTCTAAATAATATTCCTAAATAGGCAAATACAACCACAAGTAATTTCACAAATCAACTACAGTTCCAAAAAATTGAAAAGATTACCAAAACATAATATAAAATTTTTTAAAAAATATTGTATAAAAGGTAGAAAAATATTTCAGGATACCAATAGTCAGGCTAAGTTGTTGCAACTTTCATTCTTTCTTCAAGTTGCAAATTTATCACAAACCAAACAGTTACAGTGATTAGAAAATGTAGACACTGCGTAATACTGCCTATCTTTACTGGGCATTCCTTACCTCCGGCCCAATAAATGAAGCGTGGCACTTAGTTTAAACAGGTTTGCAGCACAGGTTTTATGGGCCAACGATTTTCCCACTGATCGTCGTTAAGCATCACAACACATTGACAAATCATAATATTCATTGCAACGACAAAAACTAATCTTTGGAATTTTCATTTTCATTCCGACTACAGAGTGTAGCTTTATTGTTTAGCCTTTGAGAAAATGTCATCTAGTAAGCATAAACATATTGTTTTAATAATGTGCAAAATAAGATGATGTAAACAAAGTGGCAACTATTACGTGGGGTTTCGCTTAAAAACGTTTCTGCCCACGGAGTTAACACAATAGAGTAAATGATGTTTTTTTTGGTATCTATTTTCGATAATAATTATTTCTAATTCATAAAAATTCTCAGCTTCAAATTTTATTTGAACTGGAATGCATTACGTACAAAATAAGGAAAACCTCTCAACGACAAGTCATTGTGAATATTCGAACTGCGTGAAGTGTACCCACTACAGCTCTCATTTTCCTGACAGACGTTCCACCCCTGGAACCGAAGCAGCATTCAGCCAGTTTCATGATCAAGTTCCCTCTAGATCATTATTGGTCTATCCATCATTATACCTTTCATAACATAGGAATGCGACTGTGTACTTTGATATATTTAATTTTACACCAGAAGCTAGCGTCCTTCTACCATTTCCTCTGATTTAGCAGCGCATACACCCAAAGACGGGATAACTTAACGTCATCAATGTCATCATTGCACTTTCTACTTTTCATGAAATTCACTTTCCTAAATTATATTTGATTTGTCAGATATTTTTTAATACAAAAATTCGATTCCACGTGATTGTTCATTCCATTGCCCTCTTTATATGCAATAGTGATATTCCGGTGGGTTCAATATCACAATGACTCTGTCCCTCGCCCATGTTACTGATCTCGTCTTCATTGATCACTTCTTGGTGAAACCCCCTCCTATCATTGAGGTGAACGTATTCCAGTTTGAAACATACCGAAACATTCGGATCCTTACAGCTAGATTGATGTTGCCATAGAGATCAGTATTCGAGGTCTGACCCTTGTATTTTCAAATGTGTTATAGTCAGTTGGAGTATAGCGGCATATAATATATATATATATATATATATATATATATATATATATATATATATATATACATACATAGACAGGTATGGTTAGTTTAAGCGTAATGATGAGTGATGTAATATTGAAGTTTTGGTTAACAGCCCTTCTCAATTCAGCAATTTCTCATTTATAGTATGCTTTCCAAAAATATGAGTAAACATGTTCTATAGGACGTCCTTTTTCATTGTATACCTTTCTATAAAAAAACTGCTAGTTTTTAATTTTATATCATTACTTTAATCAGACTTATTAACTCTCCCCTTCACAAACGCCAAAGTAGTTATGATATAAACGGTGATGTTTGCTTTAAAACAGACTCTATACTCTGGACAGTTTTTACAGTGATTGAATAATTTCCTTGAAAAGGTTCATGTCTTGTCTGACATGAACATAAAGCAATCTCCCAAAGCTCGGATATAAAACAAAATAAATAGGCATGCATAAATCATTATTTATGGAAACAAGTAACATCCCCTATGTATAGCAAAAGCTGAACACTGAACACTGAACGGGTATTTGCAAAAACGTAAACAGAAGAAAAAGAATAAAAAGTCATAGCGTTAAGCGTATGTTCACTAACTGCAACATGATGTTAAAAAAAACCTAATACGAGTAATAAAATATTAGAATATTTCATATTTTAGTGGCTGCATTTTGTTTTTATGTGACCTAACTTTGTCGCTTTGCCTATATCAGTGCTTTTTATTCAGTTAATTTAAGCGCAACCAGCTATTCGTAATGTGTTTGGGCCTGAATACCGTTGTACCATTACGCATTATGTGACTAGTGGTTTTCGGGAATATATTAACTTTTCCAGGTTTATACTGCTAAGCTCACGTCATTAGGAAGCTTTCTGGCTCAAACATAAAGTTACAGCTTTATGAAACAGCTTCTCTGAAACAGCTTATTGCCAAGTACGTAATGTTAGGGGACGATAGCCATGCTTGATAGCTGTCACATTTGTTCCTTTTTCAAACAAACAAAGTTCTACGTCTTTTATTCAGTTTAGTAGTCAAGGTTGCTATATTGTTTTGGGGAGGATAAGCTATTGTCTCTTCTGCCTTTGGTTATCAGAACGTTTTCGTGCTACGATATCGCGTAGACGTCATAGCAGAAGCACGTCTGTTGAGTTGGTGTCTACTATTCAATATATCATAATGCAGTATCCTAGGCTGCCGTTCCTTCATCGTTACTCATTTTCAAATTATTTGATAAGACATTAGTAATTAACTCACCGATTCGGAGCATCTATTTTCTATCGTTATGTTTTAATTTATAGCTCTTTTTATTTCTAAACTTATGTAATAAGTAGTTATTGCATTGTTAAAATAACTTGTTTGGCATATTTAGTGAGCATATGCGCACTGTTAGTGTGTAATTTGTAGTAATAAAGATAGGTGGAACATTGATTCGAAAGAAGCGAGATAAATGTTGATGTAATAGTGTTAACGTTTTGGTCGACAATTGTAAGGAAATCGAAGGTTTGGAGTGTAAGGGTTGTGTAAACCGTGATAAAGTACAATCATGATTAGGCCCATATCAAAGAAAGGTTATCGCTGTGTGTATGTAATCTGGTACATAGGTGGATGGGTAATTACCGTTTCCAAACACTATCACACTTTCTAAAAGGTGTTTGGTATTTGGTTACACAAAAGCTATTAAGCAGACATTCCTGGCAAGTGGAAGTTACATTTCGATCTAAAGTGACATTTCTACCGAAATACAGCCTAGTTACTGACTGTAGGTTGTTGGATAATACGTTAGTTGCCTTATATCACGACACACACACACACACACACACACACACACACACACACACATATACTTCTGAGCTTAGTTGTATCAGAGGAAGTGAGATTAAAGAATCTCTAACTAAAATACAGTGGTTTCATCAATCCAAGGAAAGTAAGAATAGGTCTTAATATTCTAGATAAATCCAAAGTCTTAAAATTCTAATGTATACGATCACAATTAGACTTGTAGTTACGAAATAACATGTCTTTATATGTTTTTAATATGGCCTTATATATGTCTTTTAATATGTCTTACGAAATTTATAAACTTTATGTACCTTTAATTACTTTTATTCTATATTTTTTTATATATAATACATAATGTGTGGGATGATAAAATTACATATTATTCTCCTCATAAGTTTTTTTTTCAAAACTACATATTCTTTGTTATAACTAGATAGTATTCACCTTAACTACATAACCTTAACTATAATGGTACTGAATTTTATTCGTTAAAATACAAAATAAAAAATTGTTTGATTATAAGTTAAAAACAATTGACGAATTGAAAAAGGAGATGTTACAAATTTATATGTGTCCATGCCATTAGTAACATGCTTATTTTTAAGTCTTAGTCAACGATAAACATTCAACAGTCTTTTATTCAAGGAAATTGTTTAGTGGTTAAATGGAAGACATTTTATGCTTTTTAGTTTTTCTAATGAAATTGAACATCTAAGGACGCAATATATAAACGTATATATTAACTACTAACTCTGAAATCTATCATTTATCTTTCTTTAAAACTATGATATATCAAATGGTAAATCTTCAATGAATAAACGGTAATGAAAAAGTTAACCCTGACTCGTGGTAAGAAAGAAATAACATAAGTGAATCAGACATTTAAATGAGTTGATTTTCCCTGCTATTTTCTTTGTCACAAAATCCGAAAACTTATACGAGTATTTATATTTCTATCTATAAAAGGAATAAACACATGACATTCTAATTAGAAGCCGTATAACAAAGAAACTTGTGTCAAATACGTCTTGGACCTTTTCGAAATTTCTTTCATTCTATAGAGTTTCCAACTTATATACTTAATAACGCTTCAAAAGTCACTACGATATATAATCCACCCAGACCTAACTTTCCATTCACTTAAAGTAAATCCGAATATTGAAGTTTATTGTGGGACTTCAGCTTCATCGCTCATTGATATCCTATCCTCTGGCATTTTCTTATACAAATTATCTTTCGCAACCTTTCTATCTACATTATGCAGCAATAGTAAAGCAACTCTTTTGGCATCAAAATTCAGGAAAGAAAAACTGAATGAAGTATTTTTGAAATTTAACTTCTACAAACACGATGATTCTTTTAGTTTGCATTTAGGAGATTGTTTGATTGCAAGAAGGTAAAAAAATGGGAGTAACCTACAGTTCAAGAATAACAAACACAAAAAATAAAATAAAAATGTACAAAGCAACTCTCAGGGAATGAAAATATATGCTTAATGAATCAGTTTTTTTTAAACCGTGATCGGCCGCTCCATTAGGGAAGCCCTAACAAAAATAGTAACTGTGAAGAAATATTTTTTTCCTTTGCACTACAGTTTTAATGAGATAGATATGTGTCGCTGGCCTTGTCTGACACCTGTTTCTGGGGTTAATGGCATGACTCAGCGTTCTGAAATGATAGTAGGTAGGGGTATAATGTCATGTACTGTGCAGTTAGAGCTGTCCTAAAAGCGCGACCATTTGTGGTACAGTTTTTAGTAGTATATTTGATTTTGGGGCCAATCATAAACCAACACTTTTGGTTTTATCCATTCCAAAATAAAACATAGATTACATAATGTTATACACATGACAATCAAACGATGAAATCGGTCACGAAAAAATGATTTATTATTACCAGATGTGATTCAGTTGTACAACTTATCACAGGATAGAATTCCTGTAGTTGATAGAATGAAGCAGGAATAATCAGTAAAAAAGAGTGAGTAATGGAGTCGGGCAGTGACTAAATTCAAAGGGTTATTGAAATTGGCATTAATCAACGTTCAGATCATATATAAGGGAAACCGATAAAAATTGTTAGAAGAATATTCATAGCTGAGTTAGCAAAGGCAATTGCAAGGCTTATTTCTTGAAAACAGTACAAATAAATATTTATCTATAACGCTGAAGCAGAGTATGTATATATATAATAATTTTAAAATAATTCATAAACAAGAAATATGTTTATTCATTATTATTTTTAATTTATTAACTATATTACAATAAAACATATCACCATATTTAATATATATATATATATATATATATATATATATATATATATATATATACATACATATTTGGTCAAGAATAATCTATCAAAAGTCAAAATCCACGTAAGATTGTTACCTAACTATTAAACTATTTTTTATAAAATTTATCTTTACTATAATAAATAACTATTTTGAAATTGATTGATAACAACATTTCATGGAAATTCAAGAACTATACTACTTATATAAAGCTAATTCTTTGAGCCGGAACTTACACAGAATTGGGTATCATTTTATAAAATCTTAGAGGTAAGGCCCTACGATGTACGTACTGTCAAATAACAAAACATAATACGAAACAGAAGGTTCATGACTGTAACAGATCAATCTGTCGAGAGAATGTTAGATCTAAGGTCTCAATTTGCACGATGTACCAGGAAATTAATATAACGGCTAGTTTACTAGGCTTCAGGTTTACTAAGATTCTGTTCATCTAAATATTTCCTGTAAATTATTTTCAAATACTTTGTCACGGTTAAATTGTTTTAAAGTTCGTAATTTTTATATTTCTTAACAATTTTGTTAAATTTATTTATAAATGCAAATATTTGCTATAACTGTTTGGATTTTAAATATTAAGGGCTTCGTATACGCGCGACAATATACATTTCTATACAGGGCGCGACCGATCGCGGTTTAATGAGTTGCGAACAATTTAAAGTTACGAGCCCTTCAGGGAAATTTTCACTGAATAGATTTGCATTTAAGTTTGATTTAACGACCTGCTTACTATTTTTTTGATCTCATTTGAGGCGACAATCATTTCTTCGGAATATGTTATAACAGGGAAACGTAAGTTTGGGTTTCACATTCCAGATAAAAGCTGTTTTCTCGCTTTTAGTTTTCCTCTCAAGCGATTCAAGTTTCAAGTTCATTGTGGTTACAGAAACGTATGAAAAAGCAATAAAATCAACAAACCGTATTTTATAACCCAATTAAAGTTTTATAATTGAGAATATATATTTTTGAAAAGTGAATCGGACAAAGCATGGAAGTACAGGACCTGATTGTAATTTTAGTTTGAAAAATATTTTCTGAGATTACACAATCTTCAAGGATATTAAATATTCATGTTAAACACATCTTCAGTAACATTTCTGTTGTACTCCTGCTGTTCAAACCTGCATCGTCGTCTCTGCTACCTACTTCAATATTTCGACCACATATGACAAGTGTCACAGTACACTGCGTGGAGGCTAATATAGTGTTTGTAGTCCTTCAAAATATTTAGTGAAAAAATCATGCAGAGCTTTAAAAAAAATATTACGTTTCACTTTCCCTTTTTTATAGTGACAGTTTAATAATAATTTTGTAAACACTGATAGTAGAGCTTTATGAACTCAGAAAGAATTATTGTAGGCTTATAATAACAAATGCATGTATTGATAAAGCGACTAATTTTCCAAAGTTTTTAAAGGATTTGGGATCTTGATTAGATAAGGAAATGAAAACTATGATATATCTTGTAAAGAAAAAACTAGATATTACCAATTAGTTACTACGCTTTGCCGTCGTTGAAGCAGTTCCCATATCTAAGAAAGCTATTAAGCTCTCATCATCTAGCTAATGACAAAACCTGTGAGAGGAATGAAAAAAATGTCTCTCGGTTATATCCGTTGGTTAAAACCTTACGTGACAGAAGTGGTTGAATGATGCAATCCTTCTTCGAGCTCTTTACCCTAACGAAATTAAGTAAATAATGTTTAGCGCCAATGACAAAAGCCCCATAGAAGCATGCTTTATACGATAATAGCGATTTCAGCCGGAATAGGCCTCAGAAGTATTCAAATATTACTTATTGTTTATGTTTTCTCTTAACTGTTACAGCGTGACTCAGTGTGTAGAGGGAGTGATGATTTAAAAGTAGTTCTCAAGTAGAAGTTCAATTTTTAGTGATAATTTGGAGCGTTAAAACGAGAGACAATATAATAAGGATGACTTCTTATATAGAAGAAAGGCCTCAGAACCATAGATAATGTTGTTGTGTGAGGGTTTGAATGTGGTAAACTCCCGAAATATCAATCTTGTAAAGGAACAGTAGATGATAAGGAAATCTTTATATTTAAAAAAGAGTAAAACACAGTTATTGAAGACTAAGTGTTTTAACTTAGGAGCATCGAGAGAACAACGGGTTTGGATCACGCATCGGAAACACTATCTCAGAATAGAAGGAAAGATGGGGACACTATTGTCGTTCTGTCGTTCAGATATGTAAACTGCGATCAGTGAAACAATAAAATAGGTTGCAGTGTATAGGTCAGCGGGGATCCAGGGGGGGGGGGTATAGTCTACCGGGTATAGGCAGCGTGTTTAATTTTTCTGAGAGCCCTATTCTCTTTCTCCCTTTGGCATTTTGTATTGTACATTTAAACTCCTAACGATATCGTTTAAAAACCAAATATCTATAGAATGACAATATTCTTTAAATGTTTTAAAAAACGCAGTTTAGGCATAACGGTTTGCAATAAATTAATAATTATCAGTAGATGGCAAAATCCTATTTCACTTCGTGACTAGCAAATAGAAGAAGTCGCTTTATGTATTCAGATCCTCTGACAGCCATCAGTCGTTGCGTACATCAATAAATTACAGCCTTTCAATATTGTCATCTGAACTGAAAATACTACCCTATTCAATAGCTTTCAACCTCGAAGTATGTTCCAATGCTGTAATATTTTTACGGTCCAATATAACTTAAATTCCTTAGTCGTATAGAAAAGATTCTCTACATAGCTTTCTAAATTTATTGTTCAATAAATGTCATCCGCAATAAAGTGTTCTTATTGTATAAACTAATCCTTTTTCAATCTTTTACAAAACAATAAAACAATACTAATTTATTTTCAATCGAACGATTTTCTAACGATGTGAAGTTCAAGAAAAAATTATTATTTTAAAACCACAATAATTTTCATCAGCTAATTATAATTTGAAGAATAACAATTACAAGAATTGATTTCCTTTAGTAACTATACACACAATTCTAATATTCTTAAACGTTATATATTTCTATATATGTACATTACTCTAAATTGTTTCTACGAAATTATGCTCAGTATTATCATCAAAATTGGTAAATAAATGGATTTAACCTCTGCAATCGAACGAGTTAAGTGAATATTTTGTGAAAAATTGTCATCATCAAGTTTTTGAAAATAATTGATATAACCTAAAAATATATATATATATATATATATATATATATATATATATATATATATATAATATGTGTGTGTGTGTGTGTGTGTGTGTGTGTGTGTATGTGTAATTTTTTCTCACTTACTTCTCTGAGGATTTTCACCAGTATGTTTTATAGGGGTTTTAACTTCAGCAATTCAGTGGATTGTACGACAATATCCTGAAAATTTGTTATTCCTAAGTTTTATTTAAAAAATTGTATGTATAGGCCTATATATATATATATATATATATATATATACATATATATTTATAATTTTTTTCTCCAAAACTACTCTAAACACTTCCAACAAAATTCGTATACAGAGGACTTTTAACTTAGCAATCCAATGGGTTAAGTGAACATTTTCTGAAAAATCATCATCAAGTTTTCGAAACTTTTAAAGAATATATACGTATTTCCAGACTTACATTGTACTCAAGCAAGAGTAATCTGCGATGTACTATGCGAATACATCAATACCCAGTTAGACCAGTTTTGCCAATCCATAAGTTGCAGAGCCAAAGTTTTGTTTATGTTGGTATCGACTTAAGAATCTCCATTTTTATGCACGAGATGCTACATGCGCCATCCTCTAGGATTAAGCGAAGAAGTATCTTAAATATATTTTTACTAAGTTACACGCGAAACATATTGTTTAAAATTTCGAACACAATCGGAGAACAACCGGATGGTAGATAGTTTTCCTGATATCGGCTTAAGAAACAAGCAAGCATTCTTGAACATTTAAATTTCTTACTACAAATATAGTATCTGAGTAAGTGAGAAAAGATTTAGTGCAAGCGTTACACCTAAGCAGTTAAGCAAATATAGTGTAGTCACTGCTGGTTAGGAGAATAGAGTTGTGAAATTGCGAGTGCCAGGAAAATTAAGAGGTTAATAAAACTGCAGAATGTTAAGAAGCTTAAAAAACAACTCGCTATTGTAAATATAAGGTTTAATCAAACATCTTCAAATGTAGAAAATGCTGATCAGCTTCTCATCTAGGGTTTGCTAAAGGAGAATAACATTGTATACCAAGGTGGCGCGACGGATACATTTAGAGCTGAGAAATTGTGAAGATATAGCTGAGACTTGGCAGTCTCAACCACACTTGATGTGGTATGTGACTTGAGTTACAACTTGTCATTCAGAGATTTCATAGCTGTGCTATGAATCCTCCTATGCGACCAATTTCACATTATGTCACACACTCTGGACCCGGCCATTATGATGTCCAAAGCTGTAAATGAATGGCACTGGTTAGAGATTGTGGCATATCAGTCACTAGTGGCATAATGTGGCAGATTGTGGCATATCAGTGGTATAACTAGTATAACAACACGGAGATTGTTAAAAGTGTTAACAATATTGTTAAAACAGATTTTCCTGAAATATTTACATTCTTAAAGTAAAGGCAAGTAAATAATTTTCACATCATTTTTCTGCATTCACTATTTATCATCTCTAATTGCATCTCATGTATATTTTATAAAATAAGTTCTGCATTCACTATTTATCATCTCTAATTGCATCTCATGTATATTTTATAAAATAAGTTTTAATCTTGACAAAATTGTCACATTTGTAGAGATTCAGAGGTCCAACAAGTTTTTGGAAATACATTATTTACATAATATCATAATTAATTTCTGAATTTATCCAAACAAATTTGTAGAAATTATATAATCATAGTAATTTTGAAAACTGAATTATTATTTATAGCTATTACGACAGTAAAGCAATACCTTTTAAGGAAAAAATGGCGAAAACAAAATATAACTAATCTCTAATTTGTGCAGTGTGAGAGTCATCAGAGTTTCACGCATATTATACTTTAGCAATATATCTAGTGGATCAATAGTTTAGCAGTGGATCAGCCTTTGCAAGCTTGTCGAAGTGTATAGATCCTCAGAATAACTCACTGCATATCATTTTGTTCCAATATGAGTGACGCGTAACATTCTTGCTTGGAACCAATTACGCAACAAAGGCGAGAGTAATTAGGCTGCGTTAATAATTACAATATATAAGCCAATACACTGCCAGGTGCCAACAGCGGGACTATGATTTACTATACTTTTGGGCCTTGTGACTTCTGTCCGGCAACTGCAATCTCACAAACACAGATAATAACAGGTGTTGGCTCTACACGATGTAATGTGCGTGGCAAAAATATCAAATGAGGATATCAAATTTGCACTGCCATTTTTTAGTGACGCCATACACTGGCTCAAAGGTTCATTATAAATGTTGCAATATTTAAATAACACTGTAATAAATCCACGTAACCATGGAAAGCCAATATTTCCAAAAGCTATCTTCAATTGTTTCAACCTCTTAATATTCGCAAATAACTGTGCCCAAAAGTGATCTAACGGGCTTTCTATGAAACCCGATGTGGTACATGGTATCTACTTCTAAAGTTATCCACTGCTAACCTCTATCTATGTCTGTTCTCACTTATCCTTGCTATAACAACACGTTATTATTGCCAATGTCGGTTTAGTGATCAAATCTATTCCATTGCCTATAGTTTTTGTGAATAATATCGTTTAGGGAACATTTAATTGCCCCAGGTCGTCTTCTATTTTAACATATTTTTGTGGTCTTTGAAATGTCGGATTTGTGTCGGATGTTTTTTCTTTGCATCATGTTTGTATCTGTTACGTCACGCTTTAGAGGTAAAAAGTATTGTATTGTCTGACTATTTTCAATGGTGTATCTTGATTTTATGTTCTTTCGGTATCAGTAGACTTTCTAGGCATTTCTAATATATATATATATATATATATATATATATATATATATATATATATATATATATATATATAATAAGGAAAATTGGAATATAAACTACACAGCATTATTAAATATTTTTTCTAGTAGCTTACACTGTATAGATCTTTTGCACGTTTTCAATCGTTAATAAAATACTTTTTTATTCATCCAATCAATTTAAAATATATTTTTTTCAAACCGATAATAGAGTACAATCGATGTTAATATAGTTTTTTAGAAATATTTATTCAATAAATATATTTACTTTAAAACAAACTTTTATAGTATTTTTTCAGGGTAGAATTGAATAACAATTATGAGAATGTTGGACAATAATAGAAAATATATTTAAAGCTAAAGATGTTGGTAGAAATAATAAGTCTTTAGGCTGTAATAGATAAGTTGTTGGCTCTTGAGATAAAGAAACACGGGCCACGTATCTGAAGTCAAGAAAACTAATACACCTTTATTTTATTAATTATATAGTGTTCACAATACCTGAGTTTGTTTCAGTAATACCTTCGTAATTCAAGTTTTATATAATCGTGGTTAAAAATATATATTCATTTAGGATAAACCTCTCAGATCGTACCATTATTGTACATTTTTATACTATTGCTTGATGTGGTTGTACCAAACTGTTTCCTTGTGAATGAAATATATAGAACTACAAATAAAGAACATCGCGATGAAAATACAGCTTGATACGCCCCCCCCCCCTAGCTCCTGTTGCTTCTTCGTTTCGGTGTTGTTGCAGAAATTATTTATTTAATATCTATTTGTATATCTGCTGCTCACACAGTTTTGTGTACCGTGTTAAGACCCCTAAATTTTGTCTTGTGTTCCCGCGTAATGTACCACGCCCAAATGCAAGACTATTCCCCCCGACATCTACCTTAACGTTTGTAAGACCTCCCCTAAGATGGTTGGCAGGTTTGTCGGGTCTGTTTATAGTCACACATGTCAATAAAATAGTCAGCTGTAAAGAAACAACATTTATATGAACACACAAAATTTTCAAAGATCTTCACATCTTAGCACTTGATGAGATCTGTGGGCACAGCAAGGGGACGTGCAAAATATGATCATGTTTTAAGATACCTATTTTAAAAGGCTCCTGTGTTCTTTAAACATGATCTGCCAGTAGACATCGTCTCTGGACTTCAATACAAAAAAACAACTATTTTTTAGAATAACTCAATAAAATTATTCTCAGGAGAGAACTCGTTTGAAGAAACATTAGGTTTCTGAATTTTATATAGTTATTAATTAATGAAATTTAATTAAAACTGTACTTTGATTTTATAATCATTATTTATCAGTTGGAAAAAACTAGAAGATTTATTGGTTGTTCAACACAGGATAAATTCAAATATTGTAAGTTTTTATAATGCATTTAATTACTGATTTTAAACTAAAATAATTATCTTTTCAAATAAGATACATTTAACTCTCTCTTTATCTTCACAATTTAATTAATTAAAAGTTCGTTATTTTCACATATTTAAATCCTGCATTTCATATATATTTCATTAGTTACATTTACACATTAAAAAAAAAATATTTCCAAATTTAATAACAAATTATTGGTAAATTCATATTTTATTATAAATAATTTTAAAATGTATATGATTCAATAAATCTGGTCTTCATGAAAATGATTGGCTTATGGCCAAAACCACTTTGTAGATTTCATATTTATTATTTAAACATTTTTGTTATACTAATTAAATTTATTACTTTTAAGCTTTAATTAATTTTTCAACATAGAATGAACTCAAGGTTTAAGTTTAATTGGTAATTTGAATTTAATAAATTTAACTGACTAAATTTGACGTTAATTTGTATATAAAAAAGAAACTGATTTGCCAAGTATTTCCCTGTCGGTCCTAGAGTCCTCTCGTCTGGATTACCTGGTCCCTGGACATCGGAAGTTGCCATCCCTGGTCATTCGATGGTCGTCTTTCTCCATTTCCGCGTCCTGTAGGCTGAGTCAGGAGCCCTCGTCCATGGCTGGAAGTAGACGGCTGAAACGTGGCTATTTTGGTCCCATCTTGCCTTATGGTGGTTGTCCTAGGAGCTGACCAACATTATAACCGTTAGCGCATCGTATTAAACATTTTTACAGACTGCCTTAAAGGTCCCTAAGTTCCTGTATTTATTGCGGCTATGTACCCCTTCCCCTCTGCTCTAAGCTAGTCGCTATCTCCGTGCTTGTTTCTTGTACGGGCAGGTTGGACAACGTATTAGTTTTAACCTGCATAATTTCGTTATCATTTTTAGAACATTGAAAAATGTCTGTTATTTTAAAATGGCTTTAACTTTTTTGTTATTTAAGTTTTTTAAATTCTGTTTTCACT
This sequence comes from Prosapia bicincta, assembly GCA_036971475.1. Lineage (NCBI taxonomy): Eukaryota > Metazoa > Arthropoda > Insecta > Hemiptera > Cercopidae > Prosapia > Prosapia bicincta. The sequence continues at coordinate 183,637,318 of JBAIZL010000001.1, forward strand.
ATTGTTTATTTTGGATTTTTCTGGCCTTTTCAAAATGTCGATGATAGTTCTACGTGGCGTAGTTCTCAAGTTAGCATTTTTTGGCACTTAGAAAATTTTCACTTCACTCTCGTTTGTCAAATTTAGTTAGTTATTACAGTTTCATGCTATTATAATTTTTAATTTGTCTTAATAATACTTATTCAAAATTTTCTTGACATCTTGACTGTTAACTATGATTAATATACCATAAATTAAAACCTTATTATTTAAATATTAACATTGTTATTTAAAAATAGGAAATTAATAATTTCTCAATTGAAACGTTGATAACTGGATTTTGTTGTTCCAATATTTACCTAAAACCTACAGAATAATATCGAAGTGACCCTCAACTATAACGAAATTAAAATCAAAAGGCGGAATAAAATATTATTTTGCAGGTTCTAAACATCCCTCTGTAACACAAAGATATATAGTTAGGTACATTAGGAAAATTCCAAAAGCTACTTTAACACGTTCAGATCTCAGAGGCTCTGCTCAGTGAGAGGTCTACGCAGTTTTTTTTTGTTAAAAAAAAGTTCAATTTGTAGACATTTAGAGATTTGTACTTAACTATTACACTCGGATATTACGCTCCAAGGATTGCGAGAGGTGGAAGAGCGAAGTCACCATTGTCTCTCTACTTGGAGGCTAGGAGGAAATTTTCAGAAATACCATTATCTGGCATTGAATAAAGTACAGAAAAGTAAGTTTTATATAGTTTGGATGCACGTAACCGAAACGTACATAAAGGCTAATGTTTAAAACAGTACATTAAAACTAAATTTTAATTGTTTTTTCTATTCGAAAATATTTTATTTGTGCGAATTTAATTGCTACAGATTGATCCCTAACAGTGGAAGATGAGCCGAGTTTGCAAAATTCATATCAACACTATTAAGCTTTAATTCGATATTATAAATGTTTGAAATTGTAAATTTATTGCATTTGCAGATTGTCAAGTACAAACCAGTAACCGTAACTTCTCTGTCTTTCTTTTATACATATTGAATAGAAAATTTATTTTCTGAAGCTGAATTTCTTTTTCATTTTCTTTCTTTTGTAAATTTAAAAATACTTTAAGTACGTTTTCTGTTTTTATTTTTCCAATTCGGCAATGTTTTAGTTCGTCTACTAGGTAGTTTATTTCAGTATTTTAACCATTTATTATCTTGTTTACCTTGACTTGTTTAATGCTACAAATGCGTTTATTGTAGCCAAATATAATAATCGTAAAATCAATTGAATGTTTTAAACTATGAATTGAATAGTTTTTATACATGTTTCTCTTTCATTTTAGTGCATCTAGCATATTTATAATATCTAATAGTAGAATATTACAAATTCAAACATATTCTTTCAATATGTTTGACAATCATTGTTTTTGATAAAGCATCTGACCTAAACGTAACATTAGGTTAGGATATAAGAATTATCAAATAGTTAGAAAAATATGTCGGAGTCAACAGGGTAAAACTAAAGCTTGCTCGGTGTTGCCACATTGTTAGTACGACAATGTCACTCCAGAATCCGGCGCTAATACATAAGCTATTAAATTGCTACATTTTGGCTCAGAGCAGACCAATCACTGTCAATACTAGTGGGTGAAATAAGAAAAAAAAACAGGATTTATGCTCATTCAGTATATTATAAAAACCATTAGGACCATTCATTCATTTCATCATTCATTTCACCAAAGATTCGTACATAATACATTTTAAATTTTAAATCTTTAAAATATTAGTATTAAAAGTAGAACAAATAAAATCTATGGTTTGATGGTAATGGAAAAACCTTTATAGCTCCACGGAACAAAACATAACAAAAGAGCTGTTCGCCAGATTATTCGTCCGACCCACTCCGTTATTATACATATCTTAGATTACACCAATGTTATGGTAGCTATTTATATTGTAACAATAACATATTACGTAATTGGAATATTACAGCGAAGCTTAAATGAGAGAAAATTTAGGATAATGGAGGGATTCAGGATCTTAAAAATACCTAAGGAATTTCAGGTATCATTTTTATGTTTCGGAAAAGTGATAAACCTTTCAAAAAGCATTCCTACAAAAAGATTTTAAAGAGTATTTCTATATTTTACACAAAAAACATACTGATTAAACACTAACGTTTTAAATTATAAGACTAGAACCAACTAGGAAACAACGTGGTTTTTGGATGGGTTTGAGCGTAAATTATAACCTTCAGAAAAACTGGGATAAAATTATATGCAAATACGATTATTAGGTACAATGGGAAAAAAAACTCAGCATTTAATGAAGCCCTGTTGCTCCGCCATCTTTTTGATAGTAAGTTGGAAAAGGCAAATTTGTACATAGTTTCTCTTCTCTTTCCCCCTTTTTGGTAGTATTTGAGAAATAAGCTAAAAAATTACGAAGTTAAAAATACCTTACTTTTAAGTCGAAAGGTATACATTGATTTTTTTAAAAAAAAGGTAAAGGGGTATTGTTAAATGTGACAAATAAAAACGTATTCCCTCATTACCAGCGTGTAGAGAAACTCTCTTTATGGTTTCTTCAATAAATTAAACTCTCATTGACTACACCAATAAATTACAGTCTTTCAATATTGACCCAGAATATTAACAGTACCGAAAATACTACCCTATTCAACATCGCTCATCCCCGAAATCTGTTCTAATGCTTATTATTTTTAGGGCCTCAATGGATAACATTCATGAAGTTAATAATATAGTTATTAATTTATAAAAAATTTCCTTCATAACTTTTTTAATTATGTTCAATAAACCTCATTTAAAGAAATTGGACTTTTTATTGAATTATTTTAATTAGCGAAGTTTATTTTGTATTTCTATTCACAGCGACACGTGGGCAGCACTCCGCAGGACCTGCGACATAACTTCGTTCAATGCACATATTTCATTATTGTATAACATTTTGAAATTGATGCAAGCTACTAGACGCATACCACTATAACACGCACAATTTTTTTTTTAAATGAATATATATAAATTGGGATATTTGTAATAGCAACAAGATGGCCTAGGCCTAGACATTATCACATAATTATGTAAAACAGTTACTATTACTAAGTAATTTGTAAAATAGTTAACTACTTTTTAGCAATGTTAATAGACACTTTAAGCATAATCTGAAAATGTATGTTGTAAGCTATCGCCATGGATTACAAATTTTTCAAATATTAGGTGATCAATAATTTTTTGTTTAACCATATAAGAATAATACACATTTTTTTGTAAGTATAGTGACAACTACAATTTAACCCGAGCTGTCAGCAAAATCTTATATTTTACAATTATTCATAACGGTTTGGATCTCTTTGTATCTCCATGCAAAGTTGAATCCTAGTTTCGGGTACAAGGTCCTACAGACCACATACTGTGAAGACGCATAATTTTCATTATTAATTTTTAGCTAAAAATAGTATTGCAAGTACAGTCTTAATTATAAAAAAATCGAAGAATAACGGATTATATGTTAAAGTGAGCATCAACTTTACTTAATAAACGTGTAATTTTTATTTTGTTTGAATATTTTTAAAATCATGTTTTATATATATATATATATATATATATATATATATATATATATATATATATAAACAGAGGTGTATATAAGAAAATAGGGATTGTACCTGCTGTTTATGTAGGACTTATTCAACCTCAGACACGTTTTTATTTTAACAAAGGCACTGCGAACGTCTAACTGGAAAACTTTAAGTAATTCATTTAGAATAACTAAGTGTAAATTATTTGAAGTCCTGTACAACTATGTACAGCGTCCACGGACTGAGAGAGATATGGTTTAATACTCCTTTTAGAAAGCGTATTTCTAAATTCCTGTTTAAGGTACAGCACTGGAAATGCTGGAGTTTGTACCGAAAGTGCTACAGTATTAATATATTCTGGTAAGAACCTGAGTTTTATTCAGTTGTCAATTAATTATTGCTTTTAATATTGTCTTTCTCACAACTTTCCTCCTCTTATCTGTCCCCTCACTTGTCTTTCTATCTCACTCCATCTCAATTAGTTTCCACTGCTTTAAACTCTCTTAAGTATTCTGTCACAATTTTCCTCTCCCTCTACCCGTCTACTTAACTACTACAATATGTTTTTAAAGATCCATATTGTCATAAAAAATACGAAGGCTATATCAAATTGGTTTGTTGTTATTTTTCTGCAATGGAAGGCTCACATTCCAAATGATTTCGATCTGTACCGAATACATATTCTTAACAGATTGCTTTCTATCTTAAATGCTCAGACAAATGTTTACTCGTATATCTTATATTTATACGCATATTTTATATCTTAAGAATTTTTCTCTCAAACAAACTACACCATACGAGCAATCACATTGCCAGATGCATAATGTAGTGTTACTGCGATTTACTTTACCTTCGGGCTTTGTGTCACTTCTGTCCGTCGACTTAATCTAACACGCTCAGGCAATAACATGTGTAGGTGCCTACTTAATATAATATACCTGTCAACAATGTCAAAGGGAAATATAAAATTGGCACTGTTTTGGTGTCGTCATGTATTGGTTCATTTGTTTATTGTAGATGTTTCATCACATTACATATAACTGAAACAAATAATCGTGATCATGCGGAGCCGAGAGTTTTGATGAGCAGTTAATTTATATTCATTTGTCACAATTTGACGCTTTTCGGCATTATTTAACTTATACTCCCTTCATATCGTTATTTGCCTATCTTGAAAGTAGTTCCACTTTTTCCCAGTAGAAATGAAGACGAGTCGGGCCTATAAAATTACAACGACAGTTACTACCAACCGTAAAATACATTACCCTTACCGCCATCTTAGCTAAAACCTACCATGTCAAAAAAAAAAATTAAATATTTTCTCCCTAAAATATTTAATAATTATGTTTAATATAGATATCTTTTTTATTTAAAAAAATATTCCTCAAAAACAAAAAACAAAAAAATACCAATTCAGAAGAAAAATTTGTAACTTCCTAAAAACTAAAACGTTTCGAATAAATCCATACTTAATTTAATAAACTCTAAAAAAAGGCTGCTTCAAAGTGTAATTTTACATTCCCTACTTTCACAAATTTGTATATTGTTATATATAAGTGGAAAACATTCCGTTGATACGCCCCAAACAACAAAGCTGTGCGCTGCGATAATCCAAATGAACCCCCTCCCTTTCTCACACCCTTACTCTCTTGTGTTAATGTCCAAGTCCACCCAACAGCGTTGTTTGTTTTGCCACGTTAACAGCAATGTTTTAAAGAAAAGCGTATGAAAACTTTGATAGCTCAACGTCAAAACTTGTCTTGTATTTTATTACCTTGGGTTATACGGTGTTAAAAAAATAAGGTGTTTAAGATATATTTACCAATATATTTAAACATAGTTTTATATTATTTCAAAATCCAGACTCTTGAGTGAACGAGAGTTTTAATAACAATAATATTTGGAGCAATTCGTCAGATCAACATCTAATAAATTTCTAAAATGTAGAGATGTTTCAGGTGAACAGATTGAAAACATAAAGCGAAAGTCAGATATGGGTTATAAATCGTTCGGAAAATCTTAGAGTGAGGAAAAAACTTATAGTAATTTATAATGTACATAAATTGTATGTGTAATTCATGTATACATAAATTAAATACAATCTTATTTTAACAAAAGAATTAAGACACGATTTTTTAAATTGGTCTATTTCTTTGAGAAAAAGGATGTATATAAGTGCGATGAAATCTTTGTTTGATATAAGCTTGGGAATGTTTCTTTATAGCTGAAGAATGAAGAATAACACATAACAAAGTCAGAATTTAATCAAGTTTATGCTTCAACATGCTTTCAATTAAGGGTTTACACGCTCTTTGTAACGATGTTTCTTATGATAAAGATAACACTCACACGTTTTCATTCGTTTTATTTTATAATGAGACAGTCTCTCGTATCACATATTTTTGCTACGCAATTCACTACCAAAAAGTATATTTAGAACAGAAACTATTTGTTCAGAAATAATGATTGATTTTTTTATAGATCTCAACACATGTAACAAACTATAAAAACTCGACTTTTTTCGAATTTTTAATTCTAGGCTTATAAATTGTCCCTAAAGTCATGGCCTAATATAACAAAAACATTATGATTGCTATAGGCAAGTGCTTACATATTATTAAATATAGGCCTATTATAGAAGTGTGTACTGACAGCTTAATTTAGTTAATGAGTGATACAACACCAAAACTATTTGAGTTCCCCGTGTCAGTGCATTTAATTACGTAATAATAACGAAGTCAATCTCAATAACGCATTTCATTGAAATGCAAACGTTATGGCATTACTACTGATAATAAAATGTTTATATCCGTAATATTATATTACCACTGATAATGTTAGTTTTGTCATTTAGTAAACCTATCAATAAGTACAGAAATGGCTATGAGCGATGATAAATTACTTTTCGTTGACATTATCAAAGGTTAATGATTTTAAAATACTATTTGTGGTAAATATGTTGAAAAGTCTTTTTATACGATACTGAATTGTTAATGTACTATTACATTTTCATATAATGAATCTGGAGTTCACGGTTGCATCGTTAACCTAAGTACTGTATATCCTTAGGAACTATGTAAATACAGTTTGTTATTTCAAATAAACTAATTATTTTATAGAATTTTAAATCAATACTATTTAACTGAATTTTCACTGCCTACACACGTGCAGTACACGTCCAAACAATCTAACTTCAGGAAATTTCATAGTTTCTTTAAATTTCCAGCATGAAAGCCCCTATCAGTTTTAATCCCAGTATAGTGTATTTAATAATATTATGGTTATTTTTTAGTTTTGCGATACCCAATCCTAAATTATTACCCAGTCCTAATTTTAATCCATGATATTGTTAAGTATATTAATTATCAATGATATGATTTGGGCCATATTTGGTTTCAATCCTTGGGAACACTATAAATATAATTATATAAAATTACAACCTTGATGTTGTAGGCACCAAAGTTCGACATGTTGGGGGCTGTCACACACCAGTGTTTCTCACAAGTGCTTTATAGATATAATAGAAGAAAAATACAATAAACAATTTCCTCGTCGATTTTAACGGGAGCAGATAACAAAGAAATATAATGAGGTGCACTATATAGAGGGCTGATGTAATTTGAACAAGCTGTCTGGTCCCTTTCCTACTCCTTATGCTTTGTAATGTATGTTTAAACTACAAGTTACGACTTTAAAGAGCCAAGTACTTTTAAAACGTTAGTAATTAGGTTAATTTAATTTAAAAATATAAGTTCCAGCTATTAAAATATATTTAGTATTTTATTAAATGCTTCGACCATTTCCATTCTTTACCTGCGCATAGAAGACATCGATTTTTGTATTCAGAACCAACGATAGCTATCAAGAATGTATATGAGTATCGACCTTTGCAAATCAAGATAATGTCTTCTACTTGTCGGATGTAATCGATAATCAATTATCTGGAGTGACAATCACCTGGTACTGCTAAGATAATTAACTAGACTATCTGCAACGCCTGGTAGACTTTATATTCGAGGCCTTTATAATATCATTTATTCATTAATTATCTGAGAAAAAATATCAATTTCCTTTTCTTAAATAAAGAAAAAATCAAATCATTTTTGTTTCTTTTTATTTTTTGTAATGGGAAAATTGTATCGTCAGAAGTTGATCTCAAATAAACGGCTATAATAAGATAAGAGTAATGGTAATTTTGTATATTATTTATGTTTGTTATTGTTGGTAATCAAATCACTAACCCTATAATCTCATTAATGTTATTAGAGTATTATCGCATGTCATATAATAACAGGTCAAAGAATCAATCGGCAGAAATCTTACCAATTGTTATAGTAATGCACTGTAGTTATTCTGCAATTAGAACGAATTGTAGCTTTCTTGCTTGAAACTAAGGATGCGGCAATGACGCAAACAAATAGGATGCGTAGTTAATTGTAGCATTGGAGCAATTACACTGCCCGGTGCAAACAGCTGGGGGATCAGATTTACTAAATCTTTGGGATTTGTTTGACCTCTGTCCGGCGACTGTAATATAACACTCACTGATAATAACAGGTATTTGGTTCACCACAAAGTAATATACCTGGCAACCACAATGTAATGTACCTTGTAATGTATACGAAAATATGAAATTGGCACTGCTTTAAAATCGTATGTTACTGATGGGTATAATTAAAATATACCCAGATTACACATTATACAGGATTACACAGATTATACATTACGCTAAAAAATCCTCTTACGAGAAGTCGAAATTGTTATAGTCCAGCCATGTAGGTACTTCGTTATGTTTCTTCTCATCAAGATCTCACATCACGATATTTAACTATGAGTGTGGTTCCACAGATATCCAGTATAAGTCGATTCAAGAAACTAGCTGATTGACTCCTCTATATGATTTTTCCTGCCACTAGTCAAGTCCTGGCTTAACGTTGCTACATATTCTACACTATAATAGCACCCTTATCTATGACAGGACGTAATTATTTATCATTTTCTTTTCGGTAACTGTCGCATATCCAGATTGCAATTTTCAATACAAACAAAATATTACACCTTGTGATGAAAATATCTTTAGCAATTAAACAACAAGTTATAAGACAAATAAACCAATGGTTAAATTAGACCAAAAATAAAAATGTTTGAAAAACTAACCTCACTCATATTTATAGACTCCATCCTTCAATGTAGGAATGGGATATTATTATACTTAACAATAAGGCTAAACAGTTTAGTATAGGTATAACGTCGTACTATTGGTAATAAATGAAGATAAAGATAGATAAATAAACTAAAAATGGTTAAATTGTTCCGACGTTAGTTTGCCATCATTTTTAAAATTCATTTCCTCGTCATCTCTTTACTCTATTACTTACCATAATTTGTGTATTTTTTCTCCGAACGTTTACACACACACACACACACACACACACACACATACATACATACACACACACATACATACACACACACACACACACACACACACACACACACAAACACACACACACACACACACACACATACACACACACACACACACACACACACACACACACACACACACACACACACACACACACACTGCGACGGGTAGAATTCTGATTAGCAAATACCGTCGCAATAATATTAAAATTTCGTAAAGTAAAAATGTGAAACAAAGCCATTAGAAGGGATAAGGGGTTGTGTATATTTTAAAAAACAAGTAAATTACATGGAAAGGAGAGAAAACCTCAAAATACTCCTACAATCACCATCGACATTCGAAAAATCGCAGCTTGTCAAGAGGGAAAAAAGTTGCCCTTTACCAAAATTCATGAAAACGCCGGGTAGAAGAGTTAAATTCAAATTAAAGAAACAGACACTATTTTGATCATTTTTGAGTGAGCTTATTTTGTGTGAGAAACCGGAAGCCCAGCGGAGGAAAATGTAGCATGATGTCGTGACGTCGATTTTAGAAGCCTCCCCGTTGGTTGACAAAACATGGTACGATACGTCTCGTGGGAACGAGAAAGCCCAGCGGGGGTTAAAAGAAACAGCGTTATTCTAGATTTCAAAGAGGAAGGACGTCGGTCCGGTCGCTCCAGCTCACAAGCCTTTGTTTCAATTTGTGATCTGTAAATGACGACGATGAAAATGACGTGCTAAGCACGAGACTGGTCGTCGCTAAAATTTACAGTGAAAAATAAATAAATAAATAAATAATTGAACAATATGAACTTAAGAACTGAAAGGTGGAGAGCAAAATTTTATAAATTTTAAAATCGGGGTATAAAATTCTATTACGTCAACGCAGAAGGGACGTACTGGAAGGGTAGACAAAGTAATTCGCAGCAGTGACGCCACGGTCAAGATCGGGGACACTCGCAAACCAAGATGGCTTAACCCAGAATCAAACGATCTCGAGGGAGAAGAAAGAATAATCTGCCAGGATTTAGGAGTGACCCTGCGATTAAGATCAGGTTTATTTCTCTCGTTTTCATTTCATTAAATTATAAATTCTATATTGAACAATTTTGGGGGAAAGTTAACATTTTAAATAATTCATTTTCAAATAAAATTTATTTTTATAAAGTTAAAGATGTAAAGAATTTCAAACAATGGCTTTATTTAATTCATGAACTAGAGGGGGTAGTGGTTAGTGGGTGAAGTTCCCAAAACAAAATGGAGGAGTCCTCCAAACAGGTTTATAATTATGAAATAGAAATAAATTGTTAGTAAATTGGATTTTTTTTAAAAATAGACAAAGTTATAAATTGTTTTGGAAAGAAATTAATTAAGTAAATGTTAGAAATTAAAGGCTTTTTAAAATATAAAAAATTAGCGATAAATGAATAAAATGTAAACAGATGTTAAAAAATTTTTTGTTTTGTGCAAAAGAAGTCAAATAAGACAGAGGATTTAACAGAAACGTTTTTTTTAGTATTTTAGAGCAACGTTAAATATGCAAAATTATTTAATGATAATCAAGTAAAATTATTAAATGAGAGAGGGTTAAAATTAATGAATGAGATTTAATTAAAATTATTAAATATTAAGCAATTAAAATAACTTAATGAGAAGGGGTTATCATTATTAATGGGAATAAATTAAAATTAATTAATGAAAAATAATTAACATTTATAAATCAGATATAATTAAAATATAAAGGGGTTTAAGGGATTACAAAATTATTAGGAATTAAAATAAAAGGGTTGTGAAATAGAAAAAAGGGGACAAAACTAAAATGTGAAACAATTTCTTTGATTTAAAGTAGACAATAAAAATAAAAAGTAAATATTCAGCAAAGATTATGTGGGTCTAGTAATTAAATTGTTAGGCTAGGAATTTCAAGATAAGATGTAATAAGTTTGTTTAAATAGTTATAGAAGTATAAAAAATTGTTGGATGATATAACTCATGTTTTTTAAAATATTAATTGTTTTAAATGGGATAAGATTGTTAAGTGATATAACTTATGTATTTCAAAAAGTTTAATGGCTTTTTTAAATGGGATAAAATTGTTTATTGATATAACTTATGTTATCCAAAGGATCAGGTTTTAAAATTAAAAGGGTTAAAGCTATTGTTGATGAAGCCAGGTTTATAAGTTCCATTGTCTAATTTTATGTACTAGAGTTTAAAATAAAACGTTCAAGATTTGCAAAATTCATAAAAGGATTGTTTATTTCAAAAGGTTTGAAAAAGGTATTGTCAAAGATAAAGACAGTTTTATTTAAAAAAAAAAAAAGAAACAAATTTGTTTTTGAATATTGAAGGGTTAAACAAAACATAATTAAATTACACTTTTCAGTTAATATAACTAAAAATTGTTTTTCTTATAACTTTTGGTGTTAATATAAATTCAGTAAGAAGTTTACTCAAATTTTATATAGAAGGGTAAAAGAAAGGGTTAACTGAGTAAAGAGTTACCACTGACATTGAAATGTGTATATTTTAGAATATAAAGGAAAAGATAAGGTAATACGAAACAGAAATGAATTCTTAATATTTTAAAGAGCTAGTTTAAATATGAAAATTGCAAAATGTGCTGTAATTTCAAAATTAAGTCTAAAATAAAAATGTAATTTTTACTAACTTACCAACAAAACAATAGTGTTTTTATTTAAAACGGATTTCTTACACACTCCTAAAACCAAAGGGTCATTTCGCCATGAAGATGCCTTCAAAGAACTCATTCCCTGGGAAATACGTACCCAAAGGGTTAAATTTCGGAAAGATAGATTTTTTATAATAAAGGCCAGTGACTTGTACTATGGCTGATTTTTGCTGGTCATTGCCCAGTGTCCTAGTTTGGATAGGCCCTGTCAGAATTCTGACCATGCGGTGGGGTGAAGGGTGGAGGCGGCTGCGACGGTGGACCGTGCGTGGCGGTACGGCCCGCGGGCGGCGCGGTGCGTTCTCCGCTGCAACGCACGCACACACACACACACACATATATATATATATATTTTTTTTTTTGAAAAGTGACGATGACCATTTTTCAGCAAATTTTGACTTAACCCACATTGAATTCCTGATGTTACAATTCCCTATATACTAATTTTAGACTAAATGCTTAGAGTAGTTTTCAAGAAAAAATTTACAAATATACAATTATTAGTCGTTTAAAAATATTAGATATATACAATTGTATGTGACTGTGTGTGTGTGTGTGTGTGTGTGTGTGTGTGTGTGTGTGTGTGTGTGTGTGTGTGTGTGTGTGTATGTGTGTAAGGTGTGATATAAAGTTGCCTGTACCAAATAGTATCATTTAAACTATAATCATTACTAGTAGAGTTTATAGTTGAAAAATATTTATTAAAATTTGGATTTATTAGAGGAAATAAATGTCTTTTGTTACGGAGGTTAACATAACTTGATATTATTAAAACACAATTTATTAATACTTATTCAACGGCATTTTTACCGCAACTCCACTATCATCAAAAACGTACATTAAAACGGAGAGTAATATAACGGGTGTTCCAAATCAATAACCAAAAAGGCAGACAATGTTTAAAAGAAACAAAAATAAATTAATGCATATTCGTAACGCATAAATAGTAACACAAGTGTTAGCCACAAATAAAATTAAACCCATTATAATTTGTAAATTTTTAAATAAAACAATTTATTAGTTTAATTACAAATATTCAAGGTAGATTATATAGGCCTACAAATTATATATGTAAGGTAGATGTATATGATTACCGTAATACAAATTAATACTTGTGCACCAGCTTTAATCCAAAAATGTTTACTAACCCATTATGTAATTTATAGTTTAATTTAAATTAGTGAAATTATATTTTATAAATAACGGGTCCATTAATACTGATTAGATATTGAAATATTTGCATATATTAATATTTATGAATTATTTTTTTCTGACGAAAACATTTACTTATTTTATATATATATATATATATATATATATATATATAGTTTTTTATATAACCGCCAAACCTCGATCTCCGTACATACAAAATAGTAAATAGTTCCAATAATCCTCACGTGAGATCGGTACTTTTAAGTGGACCGATATTGAACCGCTGATTGTGATAAACTTGCGTTTGCCCGTCCGTTTCTAAATTAATCAAACTTAGTTAGGAAAAGTAGCAATGATAAGGATAGCCGAAGAGAACAGATCCTTGGCGTCTCCCTGGAGACTGAGGGAGCAAATTCCGTGACAAATAGCTCTTTTCAACATATATGACTGCATCTAAAATACCTCTAACCAGACCGTCTTCAGCAACGTTCAAGAAAAACGCTCAACCTGTCATCTCGGCCTAATACTATTGATTGTATACTTGTGGATCAAGTAGTCCTGTTAAAAAAAAAAAATGTTTGCCTATACAGCGTGACTACAGATTGAAACCTTTCCTTCGCCTAAGGATGGAAGTTACAGAAATATTTTAAAACTGTTTTTAGGGAAAAAATGCAATATGCGGTTTATAAGAACTAAACTGTTACCAAAAATAATGAATATTTAAATAATACTGAAATAGCGGATACTTCGTAATTATTTGAGTTCTATGAATATCTTTACAAATGTCAGAATCGTTAACATTTGCTGCTAAAGTAAAAAGTTCGTTCAAAAATAGGTTAAATACTAAAATTTAAAATTTATCGGATAATTGTTATTAAAATAAAAAAGCTTGGAACTATACTTAAGATAAAAATAACAGGCAATACCAGTATTTCTTCTACAATCGGTATTGTCTGGTTAAAATATTTTATTTCTTCTGAAATTCCCAAAGACAATAAGTAATATTATTTTAGGAAACAAGCCACACTGTTGGAACATAACATAAAGCAATGACCATCTAATGTTGTTTATAAACTTTTATTGATAACTACAAACATTCTTTAAACGATATGTACTAAAGAAAAATTAAACTGACGAGTAATTTAAATAATCTGACCTTTAAAATTAAACCAAAATTCTAGTCCCCCCAAAATTAAAAATATGTGAAGTAGGGCTACTGTACTGCAACCTAAACACAGGTTTAGTCACTATTAATTTCGTCATTGTTTCCAATGAGTTGTAACATAAGTGAATGGTTTTACAAATATGTGGAGTAGGCCTACTGTACTGCAACCTAAACACTGGTTTAGTAACTATTAATTTCGTAATTGTTTCCAATGAGTTGTAACATAAGTGAATGGTTTTCCAAATATGTGAAGTAGGCCTACTGTACTGCAACCTAAACACAGGTATAGTCACTATTAATTTCGTCGTTGTTTCCATTGAGTTGTAACATACGTGAATGGTTTTACAAATATGTGAAGTAGGCCTACTGTACTGCAACCTAAACACAGGTTTGGTCGCTATTAATTTCGTCATTGTTTCTAATGAGTTGTAACATAAGTGAATGGTTTTCCAAATTTGATCATTAATGGCGATTGGAAATCGTTAACAGAAATCTTGTACGAATAAGTAAGTAACCTATTCCTTTCGTAACTTAAAAAAATGTATATTATTAACAATGTTACTTTTAAATTTCTAAATATACACTATGCATTCTCTTATGATCATCAATGGCGGTTGGCAATCCTTAACAGAAATTTATTACGAATAAGTAAGTCATCTATTTCTTTCGTAACTTAAATAAATGTATATTAATAACAATGTTACTTTTAAATTACTAAATATACACTATGCATTCTCTTATGATCATCAATGGCGATTGGAAATCCTTAACAGAAATGTATTACGAATAAGTAAGTAATCTATTTCTTCCGTAACTTAAAGAAATGTATGTTAGTAACAATGTTACTTTTAAATTCCTAAATATGCGCTATGCATTCTCTTATGATCATCAATGGCGATTGGAAATCCTTAACAGAAATGTATTACGAATAAATAGGTAATCTATTCCTTTCGTAGCTTAAAGAAATGTATTTTATTAACAATGTTACTTTTAAATTCCTAAATATACACTATGCATTCTCTTATGATCATCGAGTTGATCAAGATCAATCATGTACGACCATTGCAGCGGCTATTCTTATCAGCTCCATCTATTTATCTGTGTTATTCTACCGCTACTGCACGATTCACACTAGGCAGGTGGATAGGCACGTTCCACCAGCACCTTATTTATTTTTTACGGTATTAAGTGAGGCAACGCAAACCGCTATAGGACATAGAAATTAATCTTGTGTGACTATGGCTTAAAGGGTTTTTTTTCTCAGTTAAGTGTGTTGTTGAAATTTTTGTTTGGATAAGTAGCACGAAAAAAAAAAGCCCCGAGAGGATTCCCACCTTCTTATCGTAAAAGGACATTTTCGGGAGGCTAACTTTGATTATGTTTAAATATTTACTCTGCCAGGTAACTTACCAGGTTAAAGTATATGTTACATTTTCTGATGTAAGGTATCTATCTCCAACAAGAAATAAGGTAACTACTACTCTAACTAAAACCAATTAGTGGTGAATTTAAAAATTTTAAGAAAGGCACTTTATAGTATTTGCTCTTCTAAAACTATTTGACTTGGTCTCCATCTCAAATTTTTATTAGTACTTAAGGTGCCTTATAATTTAACATTACGATGATATTCTTATAATGTTCATTTACAATAAGAACTGTAGAGGCTCCAAGACATTTTAAAATTAAAAAAACTCCCTATGAGTTTAATTTCGATATTTCAAAGCGCATCATGTGTTAAAGCGTTTATCCAACGGATTAGTTTTCGGTAACAATGTCTTAAACATCATGGGTTCGTACCTACTGTATTTTTCACTGTGTCATTTCTAATTCTTTTGTAACTTGATGTATTCAATAATAGTGTTATACCTTCATGTTTCTGGAGTTTAACAGATATTATTGGTTTCAATAGGACTCGCGCTTCTTGCTAGAACATGCTTATATAAGTATCGTTTTTACTTAAACTTGATTACCTTCAAAGTTTTTTAGAGTTTACTCGAACATTTAAAGTTTTTGGTAACCTTTCTCTGATGAGTTATCCTTCTTTGTCTCCTTGATATCTTCGGACGCCCTAATCCATGTTAGGTCTACTTCACTAGATAAAGGTCCTTTATTATAAATTATTTCTTTCAATTTCAACATAGCTTTTTTTCTGTTTACACACAAGTACAAAACTACCAGACATTTAATATAGTTCTCAATGTACACAAATTAGAAGAGAATTGTTTCTATTCCCATCTCTGGCAAAACTAGAAGCTTGAATCGGCGATAATGGCCGGGCATTGTTTTGTTCCAAATCTGAGTTACGAAAAAACTGGGACAATTCGGTGAGGATGCGAGAGTGTTCTTACCTGAGTGTTAAGCCGTGAAATCGTCCTTAAAACCACATTTAAATATCCTCGAAGATCGCAAAGTAAATATAAATCGGTCAACTCATCACACTCAAGCAGAATGTGATTGACTGTTATAGTACCTCCACAAAACTGACAATATATGTGTATATATATATAACCTCTTTTCTGCTTTTAGCATGCAGTATGTTGACAGTTCTAAACTTATAGCAGTGTCATTGATCTTGTTTATTATTAGCATTAATGTGTTAATGGTTAGGAAATATTGTTGGATTAATTCTAAATCAGTTATTATAGCGTTTATTTGACTTACTTTTGTAATCTTATCATTATTATCGAGATTATGATCATGTCTTTAATAAACTGTTGTATTATGTTTTTGGTTTGTAGCTATTTGCGATTCTAATAGTGGTTCTATATCTATATGATAACAATTTTTTGATTGCATTTAATAATTTGTCGTATTTCCATGATAATTACAGAATGCATATCTTTTAATTGTTTGTGATATTTGTTGTTAAGTTCCTTTATGATAATGTCATTATCCGTTATATTCGAAAGTGCTCTGATTTTACCGTAAGTCATTAAGTTAGGTGTTGGGTTATGTTTTGAATAAAGTATTTTTGAATATGTTAGTAGCTATGAAAAAAGTGTTTTGTGAAATCTGGTAGCTAGAAACAAGTTTGTTGGTTATATCTCTTAAAGTTCCGTTATGCTTATTTTACTTCTTTAGTGTCAGAATTAAAGGTTATCCTTTCATAGTATTCGATGTAATGGTGCAGCAATTTTCGGATACATTTTTATCATTTTTCTTTAATATCCTATTAAACCTAAACTATTGTTTTACTTGTTTCTGGTTAGTTGGCTCGTAAAATGTATTTTGACGTATCCAACAAGAATCGCATGACAACAGGAATTGACAATCATCCGAATCTTCTGTGTTCTCTGAGTACGATTTTAAATTACATAGTGTAATCCTTTTGTAACATTTGGTTATTTAAAGCTGGTCCTAATTGTCTTAGATCTTCTACATGAATAAGTCCCCATATCGGATTACTAATATATATAACACTACAACATTCTCAGGGATTGGTCTGAGACCAAACATTACAACATATTTGGAATGATCAAGAGAAATCATGACACTGTTGACAAGCAACTCCTTGCTTCCCGTTCTTCTTCTACGAACTCCGTTCTAAACAGAGAGTAAAAACGACACAAGATATCAGCGCATTTGTAATAAAAGGCAATGTATTAAATACTATTTCAGTTAATAAATTCCAGTGTCGAGAAAGTCTAGACGTTTACCCATGTCACTAGATTTCGCCGAGGGGAAACGTTGACTGTATGAATACCGGTCCCTTGGGGTATTATTTGTGGCTCTGTGGTTCAACATGGCAACTGTAGCTGAATCGCTTTATCCCTCGACAGTAGCGACAAAAGTATATAGTGATTGAACTAGCGTCAACGACAGAATTTTATTACCATCGCGTTGACACTCTTTGTTTTTATTCTCTGTATGGTTATTATCATTCCTTCTTGGTTTTATATTTATTGAGAACTGGCATTCTTCCGTATGTGCGTTAAACTTTTATATAAATTACTTCTTAAAGAATTTCTTTCTTGTAACCAAATGCAAGTAGTTAATGTTAGGTTAAATAGGATCTTATAGTAACATATTATACTAACTTTAACGCAGTTACTGCGTAGTGTTTGAAAAAGGTATAATGATTGTAGCTTTCATTCTTATTGTTTGTGTATAGATTAATATTTACAGATTTAGACTCAATAAGGTATGTTTACGACACAATTTGTTTAAATAATTATTCAAGAAATAAATTTTCACGTTAGTGATATCAAATTGAGACAGTATTGTATTATATTATTTACATACAATTATAATTAGTGTTTTTTTTTAGTTATCCTGATAAAAAAATTTATTTTGCTTGTCAAGTCAAGTATCATATAATAGGCTCTAAATTATATTTTGAAATCGTTTTGATATTGTTTAAAGGTAAAGCAATGAAACATTTTTCTGAAATATATTTATAACATATTAGAATACAAACACTTTGGAATTTTTTTAATTTCCAAACATTTCGGATTTTTCAGACCGTTTTTCCATTTTAGATATAGCTGAATTAAATTGGTGTACGCGGTAATACATATTAGTGTTCTAACTGTTCAAAATTATGAACAATTTCTTTGTTTAATTACGCAAAATTCTTACAATATGTTCATACAATATATATAAACACTTTTTTCATTCTAAAACCCCTAAATGATTTTTCCCTAATAGAACTTAAAAAATAAGAAACACCCAATAATTGTTGTTGTTAATTATACAGAAAATATAGTTCATTTTTTAAACATAATTCTACTTTTTATAATTCTCTAAAAAACACAAAATTTTCGAGGTAGAACTATCAACTCTGAGTATAAATAAATCCATCCTAGGTTTATCTATACCATTAAAACTGTTATTCTGTATTGCAAAAAAATCATTGATAGTCCGTAAAACATACAGACTCGTGTAACGAGATGACCTGTCATTAATCACTTATGAGATTAGGCTTACACTGCGTGTTAACCCATCCTAACTATAATCCTTACCTTGTAGGTAGTGCTTATTGACTGTCGAATCGATTGCAGTTAATTATCGGGTATCTAGACGTTAACTATATCGCAAATGAAAAATACACCCTGTGCTGAAGAAAGTCCTTTGGAACACAAACAAATAATAAAACCGGATACTCAAATTCCAAATGTTACAACCGTTAGGAGAAGCACAAGAATAACCTCACATACAATATACAAACCCTTATAAAATCAAGGTTTTCTTAACGATACGTAGCACTATATTATACTACATTACAACGCAGCTAGAAAATATAAGTCCAAGAAAAATATGGTTTGTAAAAGAAATTAATGTTTGCTTAAATAACCTAAGTGAAGACGTAAGAGTCTTTTGGGGAACGTTATTCCATCACCTTATAGAATAAGGAGGCGGTTTTCAAGTAGAACCAATTGAATTTCTGTAATTTTGTAAAATAAGAAGTCTATGCGTTTTATGATTTCAAAGTTTGAGGGAATAACAAGGTTTGCTATATTTTTCTTCTTAATCCTTCTGGTTAATTTTTTTCATAGGTATATAACCAAGTTTGGAATATCATTACTCACGCATTACTGATACATGTGGTCATACAAAACATGTTCATAAGAGTTTGTTCTGTTTCAAGAATCCAAACAGTTTTTAAAATTTTGTGTTAAACATTTTACAAACTCCTAAAATACGTTACGAAACAGAAAAACAATACCTACATTAGTATTAAAATTTCCAGATTTGTTTCCCAACCTCTAATTATAGATCGTATTTTTAAGGATTTAATGGATGTATAAAAAAACACAAACTACTTTTGAAATGCATCAATAGATTTGGAAATCCTTATTTTTCGGCCTACCAGTTCGTAGAGAATACCATTTTAACATTATTCTTTTAAAAGATATGTTGGTTATTTTGAAAGTATTGGTATAGATACAGTATCAATAAATTTCACAGAAATAATTTAGTGTTCCACTGTTTTCGGATAATGCTTCGGTTTGACCGTAACTCAAAAAGTTTTGAATAAAATCTTTATTATTCAGTATAATTTGCAATTGTAAGTTATAAAGGAAGTATATATATAGCTTTATGTAACACTGTAAAGCAGAGGCGGTATAAAACATGTAAAAGCCGACATATTAAAATAACTAGTGTGTGACAGACGCACAGTTAAGAGTTCTTATCTCGCCTTCCCACTGCAAGAGTTGTATAATGTACTGAGGCTGTTATTACTAAAGTTAGCACCATCCAGTGAGCCGAGATACTCAAAGCTACATCACAAGTACTATTTCAGTCAGATATGCTTACTTTTACATTAATTGAGTAAACGATGTATATATGTATGCAGAAATTGGTAGGGTGTTTTTAATGCAATTTGGTATTAAACGATCTTTTGTTTACTATCTCCGTGAAATTTTAGTCATATACATTATTATTCATTTTTTCATATAGCCCAGATTTAATTAAACACATATTCGCAATATTTTTCGAGTGTTTAAATTTAAATATTCTACTAATATTTCTGTTAGTAGCACTGAAACACTTTATGTCTGGGTAGCGTTTTCCTGAATTCCCTTAAATCATGAGTTCCTCGTCAAATGGTTAGTTTGACTAAAAATTAATTTGTACTTATTATTCAAAGTCCTAATTACTGGTATGAGTTTAAAACTAAACTTTTGGTCAAATATGTGCCACTTTAATGGAACTTTCTTTGTTTTGATGTTTAGATTTTTCAGTTATCAATGTTTGTGTAAGGAGGGGAGTAGTAATTTTGTTTGAAAGTACATAACGTTCGAAAGACACAAATAATGCTCGTAGTATCACATATTTATTGTAGGATATTTAAAACAGTGCAAGGTAATTGTTTCCGCAATGTGTTTTGGAGGGTGAGCAAAATAAATAAATACTATATGGAAAGTTTCTGTACATAGATATGAGAACTTACATGCATATCGTCATCGACATAGATATCTTTAATTAAGGAAAATTTAGTGCCTTGTAAAGTGTTGTACCATAATTTTTTGTATATATGAATTCAGATATTTTATTGTTGAGGATTTCTTTTAAGTACACAATTTCACAACAAACCTAATGTGAACAGTATCTTTTATACAAAGAGAAGCACTATTTCTAAAAGTTTTGATACGTTAACAGTGCAACAAACAACACTCTATTTACACTAATTGATTCCATCTTCACGTCAGCTATTATTTTGTAGCTAAACACACTTTAAATATGTTGTACTTGAATATAGTAGCACTTAATGTTATAATTGTTGAGGACGAACGTTCCGAGAGGAGTATGCAGTAGTCACCTTATACCCTAACTAGGAAAGTGTAACAAAGGTTATTTATATTAGCCAACAAGATGTCTTAAACATCAATGCACTTATGGCGGGAGGAGTCAAAATATTAGTGCAAGATATATTTGTTTTTATAAGATATTTTCATAAACACAAATTTTAATAAATATAATTGGCAACCACATTTTTTGAAATATACGCCAAAGATTTTCAACGATAGTCTAGAACCATTCCTCGAACCATACTCCAGAAATTATAGGAATAATAACTATTACTAAATATTTTAGAATAAACAATTATTGAACAAAAGTTAAAGCAACATTTTGTAATAAAAATCGGTTTACTCATCTCGTTTTAAAAGATTTCTTGTTTCGCAAAATATTACCACCCCACTAAGCTCAGGTCATTATAATAAAGTAGGTATTGTAAAAACAAGTAACTGCGTATAAAATTCATTTCCTAAGAGTTAATTTATATCTTTGACAAATTTGAGTATGTACGTTATAATATATATATATATATATATATATATATATATATATATATATATATATATATATATATATATATATATATATACACTCATATGTTTCATATCTTTTATTACATGATCTAATTGTATGCGCACTTGGTTTTTGCATTCATTTTATCCCTTAAACATATATTATTCTGAGGATAAGTTTAAGTGTTTCTCGTAAATAGCTATGAGAATAGTCGACACTCTCCAAAAGCCGTCTTTTTTTGGAGACAAATTAAATAGGATTTATGTACGCACAAGTGCATGTGTATATTAAATAACTTTTAAATTGTATATATGTTATTAGGATCAATAAACACGGACTGGTGTAATTGTACGTTTAATATTTACTACAGTTCTTATACAATAAAAACTTTACGAAGTATATTGAAGGCCTTATTTTAATGAATTAATCACAGATGTTTTGCAGCGGCTAATGTGTTGATGTGTTAATCCTTTTGCAAAGGAGAAACATAATTCCTTTCTAAGCCGATTTATCAGAGAGCCGCAGCGTGTTTACAGCTCTAACAATATATTAGTTATCTAGAAAGCTTTCTAGAGGAAATATAGTAAAACACATTTGATTTGTAGTAGTTTTCACCTATTTCATAGTTTATTCACTACCATTATTTATTTTTTTAATTATATTACTGACATTTTAAAAACTATATTGTAACATATTAATTAATAGTAAAAATATAGAACTAAAGTTTTTAAAATGCTATCAAAGGGCGGCACAGTACAATGGTTGTCGTAAACATAAAAAATACTTTATTCTTCAAAGCGGTTGAATCACTAAATATTTTTGTGTGCTATATAAAACAAGGTAGTAAATTTCGCTAAAATTATCTTTAGAAAAGTTTAGGGCAATGGCCTCAAGATAGCCAAAATGTATAAATTAACCGTTAAGTAACGGTAAAAAGTTTTGGAACCAGAGGTTATAGCTTTTATAGTATTGGATGCACTGGAAAAATTGTTTAGTGATTGGTTGAAATTCACTAATTCACTAATTATCAGACTTGTGGGACTAGTAGCCAAAATACGTAGAAACAATCATGTACGTTTCGTGTCCTGGATTTATTAGGTAATAGAGAGATAATTACCAAAAACTGTTGAGGTATGATTATAATAATATGAACAGATATTGATTCAGAAAAAGGCATACAGCTCGTACGTTGTATATTAGACAAAATCATTGACCTTTTAAAGATTCTTGCAAACTCTACCTTTTAATTTTAAGTTACTATCGTGAGTTACTATTGTCAGTTACTATTTGGGCCTTAAAAGATTATGGTAGTTTATTTAATTTTTTGTATTTTAGTTTACAATAATTATTTATTTTTAATAAATAGAAAAAAATACTTAGATTAGGACTTCTAACTAACGTAAATAACACACTGTAGGGGACACACTCTACTTAATTTTTCTCCTTAAAAATATTTACAAAACAAGTACCTCATAGTTACGTAGCTGAACTCAAGTCTTCTTTAATGCCTAATAATTAAAAATACAATTTAAATATTTTTACTGGGTTGTTTTAGAGGTTACTGTTATCTGGATGATTGATAAATGACAATTTAATAATGAGTAGGTTATTGGTAAAACCTAATTATAATCTGAATATTTAAAAAACTGTTTTGCGGGTTGGCTGAAATGTTACTTAGACAGTACATTAAAATAAAGTTTTCATTGAACTCACTCTCTCTCTCTCTCGCTGCAACTCAAATAGGTCGGCCGTTTCTCGACTCGCTTCCCTGCACTACTTTCTTTACACTTAACGACTCTTTTAATATCTTTACTTTGTTATTCTAAATTTTCCCTTCCCCTAATAAATGTATTCCTTAGTTACTCACTCGTTTCCTTCCAACCAGTTCCCGAACTCTCATGTCCTGCCAACGCCTATATTCGGAATCCAGTCCTTCACCCATGATTTTGCGCTCCTCTCGCACTAGCGTCCTATTCCCCCATCTGGCAATTTTCAACCAATCACAAAACAATTTTTCTAGTAACACCAATACACCATATAAGCTGTAACCTCTAGATGCAAAAATGTTTATAGTTACTTACCGGTATACTTTTTCGATATCTTGAGTCCATTGCCCTAAACGTTTCTAAAGATTCTAAGAATTTAGCGACCCTTTAGCGTCTTGTTTCATTTAGCACACAAAAAATGTTTAGTGATTCAACCGCTTTGAAAAATAAAACGTCTTGGATTTATTTTTCAATGTTTACGACTAACATTGTAGTCTGCCGCCCTTTAACAGCATTTTAAAGCCTTGAGTTTTATATTTTAAATAAGAAATACATTTGTTACAATATATTATCTAAAATCTCAGTATTATAATTTAAAATAAATATAGTTCTTTAGAATAAACTAAGAAATAGGTGAAAACTACTCCAAATGAAATGTGTTTTACTATACTTCCTCTAAAAATCTTCGTAGATAACTAATATATCGTTAGAGCTGCAAACTCGCTGCGGCTCTCTGATAAATCGGCTTAGAAAGGAATTATGTTTTTCCTGGGAAAAAGGATTATCACATCAACACATTAGCCGCTGCTATAACATCTGTGATCAATTCATAAAAAAAGGCCTTCAATGTACTTAGTGAAGGGTGCATTGTATAAGAATTGAAGTAAATAATATACATACAATTTCTCTAGTCCATGTTTATAGAACTTAGTAACCCATATACCCATATCGTAACCCATGTATTTAATTAATATACATCCGCACTTGTGTGTACAAACATTCAATTTTTTGTTTCCAAAGTGATGGTTTTTGGAGGGTATTGACTATTCAAAAAAGTATTTACGATTTAAAAACACCCTCAGTATACTAGAATAATATATGTTTAAGGGATAAAATCAATGCAAGAAACAAGTGTTCATACAATTACATCATGTAATAAAGGTTGTGAAGCATATGAGTGTATATATATATATATATATATATATATATATATATAATTTACATAGCCTACAAATATTATTTATAAACAATTATATGTATATATAATTAATATTATATATATATATATATATATATATATATATATATATATATGAGTGTGTGTGTGTGTGTGTTTAATTTAGGGGTTGTTTACATAATAAATCCTGTAAAGAATATTTACCATAAAAAAAAAATTGTAATAGGGAACGATACAATACGACGAATTCTATTATCATCCTCCATATGTCCAAACTTGCAATGCAGGAAGAACTAGAAACGTGCCACAAAAAAGGGATATATTTAATTTTTATCCATAGTTAAATAATGTAGAAAGAATATGAGCTACAATGTTTCGTTAATAATTTTCTTATGTTTATACGATGCCTAAATGGAACGAAAGTCACTGTGGAATTTACAAGTTTCAACCTGTCCACCAAAATCTTGAGCCAATTCATTTACTCACAAGATATTTACTAATTTTCTAAAGTGTTAAACCCCATCTCTATATCTGTCTTATAGATTTTAAAAACATATATCAATATTTATAAAGTAAAGAAAATATTTTGAAGAAAATAAATGTTACAAATGTTTAAACTGAAAATTGGAAGTTAAAAATCTATTCATCGCAGACAAAATAAATTACGCACAAGTATAGTCTGAATAATACTAGATAATGTAATTTTAGCTGCAAAACTAATAAGCTTCTTTATTTGACTTCTACCCAAAACCTTTTCTCATTCTCGCCACTTTTGTCCTGCAATTACGGAGTGTCCAACACCAGAAACAAGTTTCAGAGTTTATGACAGTTAGCTAGATATTTGTTTAAATTTATATAGACAGTTGCCAAGAAAATTCACCTAAATCTGGTTTGTGGCATTTCTCAGTTATAAGTTTCGTTTGAAAGTTAAATATTGTAGATAGTCGGAAATATTTTTTAAAGGCAAGCGATTACTAAAACTTTGAAAACAAGCCATTTTCAGGTGTCGTGAAATAGTGTCTAGGATTTTCCTTTGGAACACTTACTAAATAGTGTTACGGTTCTTTGTTTATGTTTACATAAATTGTAAACTTTCGTAATAATTCGATTTATTTATTTTAACTTAGTTATAGCCGTGAATAAATATGAAGAAGCGTCCAAGCGAAAAACCAGTTAACCTCTTTTACAATCCTTTCAGAAGTCATTGTTAGACTATTTATGCTTTCATTTGAAATCTGTAGAGCATAATAACATTTTAAACTATTTAAATTGTGTCTAAATTAGTTTTAAAGTTCTCACTAAGATAAAGAAAAACGCCATAAGCATTAAATGTTTGTAATGATTTTTTTTTACATTTGCTTTATTCAACCTCCCTTTTTGCCTGTTTTTAGACAGTTGTTTTTTTACTTGTGGAGAGTGGAATTTTTCTTCCACTGTCCACTATACAATGAATGATGAATCAAATGGGCAGGTTCATAATAATGAAACATATATTTCCTAATCGGTGGTGTAGCACAGCCCAGTTTAAATTTGTAAATCCTATCCAAGTCAGATGTCCAACCCTTTTGATTAGTCAACCTCTAATTTATCAAACGGGAAGGTTTATATCTTGAAGTTCTAATCGTCTCAGCCCAGTTGTGTGGCAACTCTGCATTTGATTTGTTTTATTAGAGCACAATTTCCGTCACACTTACTGTAGAAGTGTCATTTTAAGGAAATATGCTTGTCACCTTTGTAAACCTATTCTCCTCATAGACAATATGGTGATAAAATATGATGATAAAATATTTTTATTTCGGCCTGAACATAAATTTGTAAACGTGATTAGCTCTTTGTTTTGTGAATCTAAAAAGTTGTAGAACAAATGTTGAATAAAACTATACACCTCAATACTCCCCTTGTTACCAACATATTTATCGTATATATACAAGATACTTTGGTCAGTAGATAGAACTTGGATGTTAAAAATGTACACATATAACTGTCTCTTGAAATGTACTGAATTTGTTGTAATGTTGCCAACTTGATGGTTTTTTATTCGTGCACAGTAAATGTTCGCTCTTTTGCTTCTTATTTTAGATTGTTGCTTAAGTTCATACCTCCTGTAAATACTCTGCGTTGGTTCTACTACTATAGTGATTAACTTTAGTAGAATCTTAATTTTTAGTTTTGAATAGTATCAGATGTTTCAGCATCAGTTTCTCCAGAAATCCATTCTAAGTCGAAGTTATATTTCTTAGCGTTGAATTCATCACATTATGAAGACGTATCGCTCCTCGGATAGTGCTCATTATTAAATTCATTATCAAATTTGGTGTGAAATATAACTCTGACCGAATTTTGAAATAAACTGAAGAGATTTTTAATTTTAAATCTTTAGATAGATACATTGTTCTAGTATCTTTGAGGCTGTATTGACTCCCTCTGACTTGTAAACAATTTTGCATGTAGTATCCCCTATAAATCTTTTCTGTTGGCATGTTTATCTATCTTATCCTTTATTAAATTTTACCCCTTTCGATTTTATGTTATGTATAACTACAATCCAACAATAAATATGTCTACTAGTTAGTCATCTCTATGATATCTAACTCGGTACGAATCTTAATCATCTCTGTGTTAAACCTCAAATTTATTGAGGCTTTTGAGGACTACGACTCGCCACTGGCAAAACAGTAACCGATCCATATAAATAGCAATTAATTTCATTAGGAGATGTCATACGGTTCATACTTGTGATGATTTTTAACGATTATTACCAAACTATTTGAAGCATTGTGTTAGAAGGTTCGTTACTCTGAAGACGAACCATTGCCGTAACCTCTGGCATTAAACTGTGATATAACTTTCCCTTGCAAGTAGACACAGCTTTCTTTTCTTCTGATGAGTTTCCATCTTGTGATAGTACTAATTTGAAATATCACCAACAAAACTATATTCCTGATACCATTCAAGCTTTACAGTTTATTAGCAAACACCGACTGGATCAAAACACAGAAATGCATTCACAACTGCAACTACTAAACAATATGGCTGGCAACAGTGATGCCGCCACTCCTAAACTTATACTTTAGGGAGATGGATACGTTAGCATCTTGATGTCAAGAATTTCAAGGCCTTGGCATAATCCTCCCCTGTATGGGTATTTATATTAGCTAATAGCTTGTGACCTATGAAGTGTTTCCCAACAACGAATAACCACAAAGAAACTACAAAATACTGTATTTCAGACTGGAATAATAATTTTAAAAAATTACAACAATATATTTTCCCCCCTTGGAACTATCAAATACCTGATAATTTTCATTATACATATATTTTATTTCATTATTGGAATACGTTGACTTTACGGTTTCAAAACTTGAACAATTGGTTTTGAATAATTTTATTTAATTTACGTTGCAACTTTGTGTGTATAAGTATTTGTAAAGACCTGAACTTTGTTTGCTGGAAAGAATTTGTGTAACCGAAAATCTTTTAAAACGAGATGAGTAAACATAATTTTAGTACAAAAGTTGCACTAACTTTCGTTCAGTAATTGTTCATTTTAAACTATTCAGTAACAGTTTTTATACGTATTATTATTATTTCTGGAGTAGGGTTCGAGGAATGGCTCTAGACTATGGTTGAAATGTTGGCCTATATTTCAGATATGTTTTTGGAAATCATATTTAATAAAATTTGTGTGTATAAAAACGACTTGTACAAATAAATCTAGCACTGTCATTTTTACACCTCCTGCTCTAATTGTATTTATGTTTACGAAATGTTGTTTGCAAATATTAATAAAGCAAAAACACTGCTGAATATGTTACACTTTCCTAGTTAAGGTCTAAGTTGACAATGGGACATACATCTCGGAACGGCCGTCCTGAACAATTATAAAATGAAGTACTACTACAGTCAAAAATAACATATTTACAAGTGTTTTTAGTTAAAAACTAGTACCTCATGGGATGCTTGGATCAATTAATGTAAATAAAGTATTGCCAGTTGTGCTCTTACCTTATCAAACCTTTTATAATTAGTTCCTTCTCTTTGTAAATAAATACTGTTCAAATCACAATATGTTTTTTGTAAAATTTTTTACTTAAAAGAAAGCATCAACAAGTACAATATCTGAATTCATAGAAATAACAATTTATGGTGTAACCCTTTACATGCCATTATATTGTCCCTAATGATATCTATGTAGATGAAGACATATATATATAAGTTCACAGTTATATGTACTGAAGCATTCCGTATAGTATTTATTTCTTTTGTTAACCCACAAAACCCATTGCTGAAAAGTTTTTCTTGCACGGCTCTAAAAGTTCTAAAATAAATCTGTGATATTAGGAACAATAATTGTGTTTTTCAACCGTTATGTACTTTTAAACAAAATGTCTATTCCTATCCTTAGACGAACATTGAAAAAAAAGAAATATCTAAACAACAAAACCAAGAAAGGTCCGATAAAGAAACCCATATTTGGGCAAAAGTTTAGTATTAAACTCATAACAGTAATTAGGATTTTGAATAACAAGTACAAATTTATTTTTAATCGAAATAACCATTTGACGAGAAAATCATATTCTAAGGGAATTCAGGAAAACGCTATCCAGACATAAAGTGTTTCAGAGTCCCTAACAGAAATATTAGTAGACTACCTAAAAAATATACCCAAAGATGTTGTTTACTTATCTGTGTTACAAGAAATAATGAATAGTAATGTGTATATGTCTATTTCGTTACAGAGTGAGTCAATAAAATATCGTTTTATAACAAGTTGCATTAAAAACTCCCGACTAAATTCTTTATACGTTCATATAAACATAGTTTACAACTTTGCTGCAACAAGCATCTCTGACTGAAATAATACTTGCGATGTACCTTTGAGTATCTCGGCTCACTGGATGGTGATAACTTTAGTAATAACAGCTTCAGTACATTATACAACTCCTGCAGTGGCAAGGCGAGATAAGAACTCATGACTGTGCGTCTGCCACACACTTGATATTTTAATATATCGGCTGTTAAATGTTTGTATGGTTTATACCGCCTCTGCTTTACAGTGTTACATAGCCCTATATTTATACTTTCTTTATATCTTACAATCGCAAATACTACAGAATAATAAAGATTATATTCAAAACTTTTCGAGTTACGGCCAAACCTAATAAAGCATCCTAAAACAGTGAAACAGTAAATTATTTCTGTGAAATTTATTGACATTTTATTGTTCCGATACTTTAAAAATAACCCAAATATCTATAAAATATACGCTTGAAAGAGTATTCCCTACGAACTGGTAGGCCTACAAAGAACTATTTCTAATTCATCTGTAGTATTATATAAGTAGTTTGTGTTTTCTTATACATCCATTAAATCCTTAAAATACATTCTAAAATTGGAGATTGGGAAAAACCTGGAATATTTAACACTATTTTAGGTCATGTTTTTCTGTTTTGTAACGTGTTTTAGTAGTTTATATAATTTTTAACTCGAAATTAGAAAAACTGTTTGGATTCTGGAGACAGAATACAGCCTTATGGACATGTTTTGTATGGCCACATATTTCAGTAATGCGTAAGTAATGATGCTCCAAAATTGGTTATATATAACTACCTGATTACGAAAAAAGTAACCAGAACGATTTAGAAGGAAAATATACCGAAATTTGTTGTTTACACCTCAAACATTAAGAGCATAAAACGCCTAGGATTCTTATTTGGCAAAATTACAGAAATTATATTTGTTCTACTTGAAAACCGCCTCCTTCTTCTATAAGGTGATGGACTGCAGTACCAGTTTCCGACATTGTTTGAAAAAATGGGTCATTTTGCAAGTCACAGAGCTCTTACTGGGGGTAAGTACCGTGTTTAATCTATAGGAGATCCGGTCCAGCTCATACAGGATCACGTTGATACACCTCCGATAATGTTGCAATGCGCCGGCTCAAGAAAATGAAAGGGAGAGGGAAGGACCACGTCTTAAGGCCCGGCTCACATGAGCTTGAAAGTAATCGGGACGAAGAGATAGTTCTCTATCTGATACCTATCGGAGTTTCAGAGCACATGAGATAGAATGTAAGCGCGCGTCATTTCAAGCCTATCTTTTTGATAGTTATTTCCCATGTTAGGGACTGGCTTCACTCTTATGTTGTTTCACACATGTTGTTTCTCCTACTAGATGGGTCATAAACAAGGGCAAGTTTACAAAAAGAAGTAGTGTTTTCGTACTTAGTATACAAATACATTATTATAAGGGAATGTAAAAGAAGAAGATATTAGATTCACCCAATTAATAATGAGAGATATTTAAAAGGGCGTTCAAGATAGTTTTAGTTAATTTAAGGGAAGATGAACAAAAATTATTTAATTATTTTCGAATGTCTACTCAATCGTTTGATGAATTGGCTGCAAGAATCAGTGATGCAATAAGAGGCAATGAATCCCATATTGTCCTTTGTGTTTAATTTCGCCTATAAACAATTCTACATCCACGCCAAATCTTCACTCTCCATGACTGATAGATTTAATTACTAATAATATATATAAATAAATATAAATATGATATTAAATAAAATTATTAGAAACTAATAAAGATTAATATTTAAAACTATGAATCATCATTGATATTAATAACTAATTATCAGCCTAATGAATAATAATGTTACACATTGATGTCAATTGGTTATTCAATCATATTTAAAGTTAAACATATAAATAATATGAAATTAGTAATTATATTATCGAAAACTTACCTAATAAAATGACACAGATAGAATGTGCGCTGTCCCATTAGCAACTGT
Organism: Prosapia bicincta; assembly: GCA_036971475.1. NCBI lineage: Eukaryota > Metazoa > Arthropoda > Insecta > Hemiptera > Cercopidae > Prosapia > Prosapia bicincta. The sequence goes on from JBAIZL010000001.1 coordinate 183,668,806, forward strand.
GTACTTGTGGAACACTAGCGATAGAATTGACGCAAAGATAGGAGGAGAAACCTGCGACAGTCCTGATCGAGATAGGCCTAGGCTATCCGATAGCTATCTGCATCCCATGTGCATTGTCCCATTACTCCCAACGTACTTCTGCCTATCCAGCTTGAAATCTATCTCTGCGTTCCGATTACTTTCAAGCTCATGTGCTCCGGGTCTTATACTGTAGTAGCCGCGCTTGTTGGAAGTATTTGGAGCGTTTGTTCAGTTTTTATAACCTAAAACTTCTTTTTCAAGAGTCAACGTAAATATTTACGTTACGGTTTGAGTTAACATACAAGTTCTATCAGTTTCTGTATTTTGTAAATACATTTTATCACAGTTACACTTGGTTAAAAGGTAAATATTTCAGCTACTAATAATAGTTCTAGACGAAACCTGTTTCTTGTAGTTTTATGGTTAGTGTTATGACGACGTTTGATACGACAACAGCGTGACTGCTGTTGATACGCTGCTGTTGGGTCAGGTTGATATGGTGTATCTATTTATCCCAAGGGTGTTTTAATTTTTGTACTTTTCATTTTGCTTGCCATCGTTTTGGAAAAGTATAACTTTCAAATCAAGGATGTGTGGAATACGGACAAATCTGGAGTTGATATGGTGTATCTATTTATCCCAAGGGTGTTTTAATTTTTGTACTTTTCATTTTGCTTGCCATCGTTTTGGAAAAGTATAACTTTCAAAAGAAGGATGTGTGGAATACGGACAAATCTGGAGTACAGGCCGTTCAACGACCAAGTAAGATAGTTGCCGAGAAAGAAGATCGCCTAGTCTGTAACACTACTTCTGCTGAGCGAGGGCAAACTATAACTATTGCAACCAATGCAATTGGTAGTGTTTTATAAAGAATATTTCATAAAGGGAGAGCCAACAGGGTGTATCGGGTTGGATGTCTGGGTCATGGTTTCTAATTTTTATTAAGAACTTCCATAGATATGTGAAGACAATCCTGGAACATCCGTGTTTCTTATTGCTTGACAACCATGACTCACAGTTGTCAATTAAGGTCCTAAAAGTCTGAAAAGGCAAAGGGATTGTTTTGCTGTCATTTCCTCCTAATACGTCCCACCACCTCCAGGCTCTTCATAAGTCAATTTTAGGACCGTTAAAAAACTATTATTTTTCAAATGTGGACAATTGGTTAATCAGAAATCCTGATAAAACAATGACAATTTATCTTATTTCTAATCTTGTAACATCGCCTTCCCTAAAGCTATGACACCAATAAATAATTTAGCAGGCTTCCAGTCTACTGGAGTCATGCCTTATAATCCAGACATTTTTAATGATGAGGATTTTTTGTCAAGTTTCGTAACTGATCGTCCCATTAATCCACACAACTGTGCAAGTTGCAGCGGCCAGAATGTCCGATGCAAAGAATCAGGGTAATTGTACAGAATACCAGAATCAAACCTAACCTGGTTAAATAATTGGCTAAATTTATTTGTAAAAATTTTAAAGCATTATAATAATAATAATAATATTAAAACTAGGGTAAATAATAGTAAAATGAAGAAAATTAGAAATAACTTTAGACTTAAAAAACATAAATTATAATCAATAAGAAAAATTATCACTTCAAAGTGGATAGCCTAAATTATGTATACGAAAAAGACGGTAATTGTGTTGTATAACAAACTCGGCCTAGATGCCGGCTATTAAAATAATTGTAATTAAATATAATCAGGAATAAAGAATGTAAATTTATAAGATGTGAGGAAAGTAAATTAGGAATAGCTAGGGAAAATAGTATTTATGCAAACGTAAAGATTAAATGTTAAAAAGTAATAGCCTAGAAATTAGGTTATATTAGAAGCAGTCATATTTGATTCCGGAAAAATCCGCTTAGGGTATTGATTACAAATCTTGTCACAACGAAACGAAAGCGCTACAGTTGAACTTTGGATTAGGAATTTTAAAAAGTAAATTAAATTAAATAAGAAGAAATAAAGTCAAATATGTTATTAAATAAAAGGTAAAAATGGAAAGGACACATCAGAATACAGAAACGCCTTTTACAAAAAGTGAAACTAATCTTAGTTCAGAATTTCCGAACAAACAAAGTCAATTGCCATGGCAACGGCTTTCTGATTGGTCAAAAGTTGAAAAATGGATACTATGAAGTGGGGCCTCACAAAAGGGACGCTATCCAGAATTAGAATGCATTAGGTTCTCCAGGCGAGCAGACGTGTTTTTGTACCATGCGAAAAGGACAAGAAAAAATGTGCTAGAAACAGAGTAAAAAGTGCTACGATGTGATCAGGGGAAGGAAGATATATATGAGCAAGGGCTCATATATACCCAGAACAAAATTTCGACCACCAAAATGTAAAATTAAAGAAAATAAGAAGATTAACCGAAATTATGGAGAGACGCCTACCTACCAAGACCCTTGAAGCTGTAATGGGACCGACAGATGACAACATTAATGAAGATAAAAAGATTTCTACAGTACAAGGTTATATAATCAATTTAATTATTCTTTTTTAATAACATTTTACTTCAAATTATATTAACTTAAATTCAAAATTAAATAAGATGGGAATAACCTAAGGGACTGATTAGTCAACTCTCTTAGGTTACCCAAATTTAAGTAACAAAGATTCAGAATTGACTTTCCATTCCCATCGCTGTGGGAATGTATGGATTAAGTATAAAGGCCATATGTATATCTTATATGGCTTTTTCTAAGTAAATTTCTAATGAATAATTTCTAAAGAAGTTAATTGTTCAAGGCCTAGCCTAAAGGCATTAAATAGTAATATTAAGTGTTTGAAAAAGAATCAGATTTTAAAATATGTTAAATTTAACTGTAACAATCAAAACTATATACAAAATTAATTATGGTAACTTTGATAATTTAAATTATATACAAAATTAATGGTAATAAGAAAAAAAACATAGAATGAGATAATAATGTTTAATTCAATGGCAAGTTGTATGAAATTTTGAAAAAGTAATTAGTCAAAAAAATCCTGTTAAATTAAATAAAAACAATAATAATTCATTTGAACCTTGGAACAAATAAATAAAAAGGTATATTTTCCAATTAGCTGTGTTTTCATTCTAAATAAGATAAGTTCAGTAGGTATCCAGGTATAGTCTTTAAATCACAAGTGTCTCTCAAAGATTCCACTACCCGAAAAGGAGCTTGAACAGGGCTTATCGGAGGCTAATTGGTTTTATCAAAAATTCAGGGGTTGGTTCCTCTGAGAGGTTTATTCCTTGAGGCACAGGTCTATGAAATTAGGTTCGTAGTCAATGGATAAACCATTACTTTCTTACTGACTTAGCAATTGATGAAAAGAAAGGGCCAAAGTAAGGCAAGAAACAAAAAAAAGGTCGGTAAGAAAGTAAACCTCTTCCGAAAAAAGAGCCTGAACTTTCTACATAAGCAGAAGTCGAGTTCACTCATCAGACAACAGGATGTACTTCTCCTGAACTTAGATTGCCCTCGCCCATTGAAACGCCAGCAGAAATTTGACCTCTGCCAAAAGCTGGAGTACGTAAGACTTGCAGATAATGCAAAAGCCCAAGCAATCTTACAAGATACACCTATAAAACTGATAGAATCGATCAAGAGGCAAAAGTAAGATACCTCAAGAAATCTCTTAAGATAGAAAAAAAAAATTCAAAACGTATGGATACGAAAAAGGAAAATGCAGCAGCAACCCAAGTAAGCAAGAAAACAGTAAAAAAGAGAAACAACTAGGCCGAAAAAACTAGATAAAGAATTTGAATCCAGTTGTGACGAAGATAAAGAGACATTTTGATTGGTGTGTTTAAAGAGTTATTCTAGTTCCAAACCTGGTTAAGATTGGATTCAATGTATATGCTGCAAAGAATGTGCACACATAGACTGCGCATAGGATAGCCATACTAACATTGGCATTAACTGCAATTCAGACGTATGTGTACCTTTTGAGTCAGACTGACGTTTAAAATTAAATTGGATCTTGGTGTTTTAAACATCTTATCATTTAAAAACAAAAATGTTATTGATTTTAAAAACCGCTGTATATTTTATTTTTTGTGTTAGTGTTGTAGTCAATATTTAGGTTTACTTTTAATGATTTAGACTTTATTGAGAAAATGTTTTTTGTTTGTAATTAATTTACTACACTAATTCGGTTTCGCTACCTTTGTAAGCAATCGATATTTTAGATTTTCACATTAAACATATTAGTAACTTCTACACCTTCATTTTCTTCTTTACTGTCTTTATTTTTAGCCGGTTAGCCGCCGACGTAATAGCATACCAATCTCACCCATTATTGTATCAATTTATTGATACAGTTTACATTGATTTCAAAAACATTTTTTTTCAACCTATTGAATAGCTTATTAGATTATTAAAATATACATTAAATGATCAAGTAATAGTTATACTATTGGGCCCCCATATTAAAATGGGGGATCAAAATAAAAAGAAAAAATACAAAATGTTCCACATAATGTCTCTCCTATCCTTTAACCTATTACGACCTATATCTTTAGGTTTAAATATAATAATAAATTAATTATCTAATGTTTTAACATTCGTCTGGGGCTGCTAGTTGGCCATCCCTGAGTTATATAAATAAAAAACATACCTTAACCCCTGATAATAAACTATTCTCACTGAAGTTAAGAATGGTCAAATGTCCAATGAGTGTGTGTAACAAATACCAAAGGTAAGGTGACAAAGAATATAAATAAATAACTATACATGCATAATAATATATATATATATATATATATATATATATATATATATATATATATATATATATATATATATATATATATGCACTGTCCCGTTATTCTCTTAGATCTAAGGAAAGTTGAATTGTCTTAATTGTCTTTATTACTGTGTTAGATTCTAATACTATTATTGTTAATCAATTATAACGGGCTGTAGGCCTGAATCAAATCTTTTTTTTTACGTCAAGGCGAAGCTGAGTTATTTAACTGATGAAATTAAATAGATATCTCGCAGCCTCACCGCATTGACCCAGCTCTGTTCGTAACTGCATTTTTGGAACAAAACCATACCCGCGTGTTATCACCCCTTTAAGCCTCATGTTTTAGCAAGGGATGGAACTATTAACAATTATCTTTTATTGTGTTTACAGTGAGAGCAATATTAAATGACAGGCAGTTTTGTATTTGTGTTTAAACAGAAACAAAGATATGTTTCAACTGAAAGAAATAATTTACAATAAAGGACCTTTATCTAATGAAGTAAACCTGGCACGATTTAGGTCGTCACAAGGATAACAAATAGAAAAAGAAGGAGTACTCATCAGAGAAAGGTTATCTAAAATTTTTTTATGAGTAAAATTTAAAAAAATTTTGAAGTAATTAAGTTTGAGTAAGAAAGCGGCTCGTTGTACTTGTGTATGCATGTTCTAGCAAGAAGAGTGAGTCTTATTGAAAGTAATAATATCCGTGAAAATCCAGAAACAGGAAGGTTTAACAGTAATATTGAACACACCAAGTTACAAATGATTTAAAAATTACACAGTGAAAATACAGTAGGTAAAAACTAATGATGTTGGTAACATTGTTTCCGAAACTAGCCCGTTTGTATAAACGCTTTTCTAAGAGCAAAACCTCTAAAGTACCTTTCCCCACTCTTACAAATTTTAAATTCACCAATAATTATTTTTAGTTAGAGTAGTAGTTGGCTTTGATCTTGTTGGAAATAGATGACTTACATCAGAATATGTCACATATACTTTAACCGGACATCGTACCCAGCAGAGTAAATATTTAAACATAATGAAATGTTGGAATCCTCTCGTGGCTATTTTTCGTGCTACTTATCCAAGCAAAAGTGTCAACCACAAGCTTAACTGAGACAAATAACCCTTTAAGCCACAGGCACACAAGATTATTTCCAAAGTCCTTTATTGCTTTGCGTTGCCTCAATTAATACCGTAAAATTAAATTGAGATATTCACAAAACACTAAAGCAGGAACGAGTTTATGAGGCCCCTATCCAGGAACCGAGCATGAATCATGCAACAACGGTATAAGTACGCATACAAGTAGTTTGAGCTGTTCAAACATAACCGTAGCAAAAGTAGTACATGATTCATTTTGATCAACTCAATGATGCTAAGAGAATCCTTATTGGATATTAGGAAATCTTTAGGAATTTAAAAGTATCATTGTGTTTAACATTTTTTTAGTTATGCAAGATATAGATTTCTGTTTCCTTATATTTCTACTTGTTATTCCTAATCTATTTCTGTTAAGGACTTCCAGTCGCCAATAATGATCGCATTTTGTAAAACCATTCATTATTTTGGAAAATAATTGGAAACAGTGACGTAATTAGTAGTTACTATACCTTAACTTTTGTTGCAGTACAGTACTTCTTATCTTTTTCATATTTTGGGGTATTAGAATCTTCTTTAGTTTTAAAAGTCAGAATATTTCATTTTCTTTCAGTTAATATTTTCTATAGTAAATATAGTTTACAAAATGTTTGTAGTTTATTTACGGATATACAGGTTTAACGGAAATATAAACAAACGTTATATATATATATATATATATATATATATATATATATATATATATATATATATATATGTACATATAAATACGCTTTCTTGTTTAATAATTTAAAACAACATAGGTTATTCAAATACAAGTATATTTAATAATTTATATCCAATGCTTTTCGTTGGTAAACAGTACCAACATCATCAGGAGTGAAAATTACAATAATATTGTAATATTATAATAATAATTATTGTAATTTTCCTTCCTGATGATGGTAGTAATGTTTACCAACGAAAAGCTTTGGTTATAAATTAATAAATATTCTTGTTTTTGAATAACCTATGTTGTTTTAATATATATATATATATATATATATATATATATACAATAATATATGTTATTCGTAAATATTAATATTAGACAAATATTTCAATATCTATTCAATTCTATTGGATCCGTTATATATAAAATATATTTTACAAAATTTGAATTAAACTGTTATTTACATAAAAGGTTGGTAACATTTTTGGATTACATCTTGTACACAAGTATGGAATATAACAAAGTAATCATATACTTCTACCTTATATATTTACCTGTGATTAAACTAATGAGTGATAAAATAGATGTTTATATGATAATTTGCAAACATGATTTTGATTTAATTAGGTTTGTGGCTAACACTTCATTGTGCTAATATTTATGAACCTAAGAATATGTTTAATTTTAAATTTTGATTTTTTTCAAAAATCGTTGTTTTAATACCCGGTTAATTATGCTCCGTTTTAATTAACGTATCTGCTGATAGTTAACTTGCAGCACAAATGCCGTTGGTTAAGGATTATTAGCAGTGTTTCTATTAGAATCAAATAATGTTAAACTCCTTAGCAAAATCAATTTATTTCATCTAATAAAAATAAAATTTTATTAAATATATTTAAACTATAAATTCTACTAGGCATGATTTTTCTTTAAATGACTCCTTTTAGTACATGCTACTTTATATAACACTATCCAGTTTTGAAGTAAAATTGAATTTTTACTGTTTTTTTTAGTTATTGTTTGGAACAACTAACAAAAAAACTTCCGGTTAGGTTTTCAACATGTTTCACACAACAAGCACAATTCAGTTACAGATTGTCCAGCTATGACCTACTTTAGTTGTATTGTCATTTCTATTGTTTGTCTTCAAAACAATTATTGGCGACGTGTGAAGGATGAACGGGAGGGGTGTAACAATGCACACAAGGGACGCATTTTACAATGGACCGATATTTCGATTAATTTGTTCAATCTAGCCAAGGGATAGAATACGATGAATAAAGGAGGAATCTTAAAGTCACGATCAATTATAATATACGCAAAATAGTGATCAGGGGTGAAGTAAAGAAACTCACCCGGATGGGGATGATCCAAATGATCTACAATCGCTATATAAAATCTGGGAATACGTTTACCCTCCATTTAGAGATCATAGTCGACGGTAAGACAGCATCTCCAAAAACGAAGGTACAGTATACTAAAGTACGCCCATTGACATAAACTGGACATAAACCCATGTATTACTGTGGGTTATAAACTGAAGTAGAAGTTAATGGTTTTCATTACTTCGGAAACAATACAAAATATTCACATCAATGGTTTAGTAACACTATTGTCACACTGGAAGTGGCGTTTTGGTCCTCCATTAACCATTCTACAATATGCGCTGTGATTTATACTTTGCTGTTATATAATGCTTTCATTTAAACCTTTGAAATTTTCTAGAGTAATTTTCTACAATGTTAAATATATTCCATATTCCTAACCACAATGATTGCTTTTTAATCATAATAAGATATTCAGCTTCTCATAAATTCTATAATTTATTTCGTCTAAAACAAAATTAATAGTTCCCTCTTTTAAAATACTAATTTAAAATAAGGGTTTTACGGTTGTCGTACATAATTAGCAAATAAATAAAAACCAAAAACAAGACAATCAAACATCTGTTCAAGGCCAACAGGTATGTTTGTATTTCTCTATTCGTCGGATCAGCTTCTTTTGACACTACTACATTGTTTAAGTGTGAGCCAGGAGTCTTCTGGCAAAGTCTGTTCATTTCTTTTTGAAGGAGTTGGTAATTGGAAGGATAAACATTAATAACTACTTGCGGCGATTTCCAAGCTGCCCTTGAGCCGTCTTACCTTCTGTGGCTACGAAGATTTAGCCCATGGTTGTCAAGCAGGAAGTTGTTACCACACGAAAGTCTTTTAAACCTTCGTAGTCCTGTCTCCCGTCCTGCACTCTTCTTTGTTGTTTTTCTGATAACATAAGGGTTGCATTAGATAGGCCCCCAGTCAAGGCGATTACATTTAAGTTTCTTTAACCCTATTCTTTCAGTCCGAGTCGGAAGAACGCTGAGATGTAAACCATAACATATTGCCTGTAAACATATGACACCTATATTAGAATTATGTTTGTTGAATCTATTTTACATTGAGTAAGTTTAACTATCTGAATAAGTTCAAAGAAAACATAGAAATTTGTAAATCGTTCCGTCTGTAAATCGGTCTGTGGCGGTACAGATTCGGGCCACAGGCAAAAATGTTCATAGGATCCAAAAATAGAGGAAGAAAAAACCAAATTGTTTATAATTAGTTTTAAAAATTCAATAAACCATTATTTTCCAATGTAATAGAGATTAAAATCCCGAAAAATAGCAAACAAGAAAATATTTACTATACAATATTATTAAATTCATTAGAGAATTTAACTATTTGTAAGATATGTACTGTGTATAGAAGTAAGAAATGTATTTTAGATAGGAGAAAAATTTTTATAGCAAAAAACCGTTACACATTTTATGCTTACAAAAAAATAGCATTAAGTATTATGAGAGGTTTTAAATTATTTCTACAGAGAACTATAATACATGGAACTGTTGTCCAAAATTGTACTATTGTATTAGGATGTTGTTATAGATATAAAACGTTACCAATAACAATATTTGAATTTGTCTATGTAGTTAAAATTTTACTTATAGGATACTTATTGTATTTTATTACAAGCAGTGTTAATATTATTTAAGTTTTTGTGTCCACATTTGTTTAAATTTTGTTGAAATTTTAAGAATCCTCCTTTATTCGTCGTATTCTATCCCTTGGCTAGATTGAACAAATAAATCGAAATATCGGTCCATTGTAAAATGCGTCCCTTGTGTGCATTGTTGCACCCCTCCCGTTTATCCTTCACACGTCGCCAATAATTTTTTTGAAGACAAACAATAGAAGTGACAATACAACTAAAGTAGGTCATAGCTGGACAATCTGTAACTGAATTGTGCTTGTTGTGTGAAACATGTTGAAAACCTAACCGAAAGTTTTGTTGTTAGTTTTTCCAAACAATAACTAAAAAAACAGTAAAAATTCAATTTTATTTCAAAACTGGGGACGATAGTGTTATATAAAGTAGCATGTAATAAAAGGAGTCATTTAAAGAAAAATCATGCCTAGTAGAATTTATAGTTTAAATATATTTAATAAAATTTTATTTTTATTAAATGAAATAAATTGATTTTGCTAAGGAGTTTAACATTATTTGATTCTAATAGAAACACTGCTTAATAATCCTTAACCAACGGCATTTGTGCCGCAAATTAACTATCAGCAGATACGTAAATTAAAACGGGTATAATTAACCGGGTATTAAAACAACGATTTTTGAAAAAAATCCAAAATTAAAAATTAGGCATATTCTTAGGTTCATAAATATTAGCACAATGAAGTGTTAGCTACAAACCTAATTAAATCAAAATCATGTTTGCAAATTATCATATAAACATCTATTTTATCACTCATTAGTTTAATCACAGGTAAATATATAAGGTAGAAGTAAATGATTACTTTGTTATAAATTCCATACTTGTGTACAAGATGTAATCCAAAAATGTTTACCAAACTTTTATGTAAATAACAGTTTAATTCAAATTTTGTAAAATATATTTTATATATAACGGATCCACTAGAACTGAATAAATATTGAAGTATTTGTTTAATATTAATATTTACAAATAATATATTTTATTGTATATATATATATATATATATATATATATATATATATATATATATATGTATATTAAAACAACATAGAATATCCAAAAACAAAAATATTTATTAATTTATAACCAAAGCTTTTCGTTGGTAATCATTACCAACATCATCAGGAATGAAAATTACAATAATTATTATTATAATATTACAATATTATTGTAAATTTCACTCCTGATGATGTTGGTACTGTTTACCAACGAAAAGCTTTGGATATAAATTAATAAATATTTTTGTATTTGAATAACCTATGTTGTTTTAAATTATTATACAAGAAAGCGTATTTTATATGTATATATATATATATACGCAAAGCAATAAAGGACGTTGGAAATAATCTTGTGTGCCTGTGGCTTAAAGGGTTGTTTGTCTCAGTTAAGCTTGTGGTTGACACTTTTGCTTGGATAAGTAGCACGAAAAATAGCCACGAGAGGATTCCAACATTTCATTATGTTTAAATATTTACTCGGTCGGGTACGATTCCAGGTTAAAATATATGTGACATATTCTGATGTAAGCCATCTATTTCCAAAAAGATCAAAGCCAACTACTACTCTAACTATAAATAATTATTGGTGAATTTAAAATTTGTAAGAGTGGGGAAAGGTACTTTAAAGCTTTTGCTCTTAGAAAAGCGTTTATACAAACGGACTAGTTTCGGAAACAATGTTACCAACATCATTAGTTTTTACCTACTGTATTTTCACTGTGTAATTTTTAATTCTTTTAGAACCTGATGTGCTCAATATTACTGTTAAACCTTCCTGTTTCTGGATTTTCACGGATATTATTACTTTCAATAAGATTCACTCTTCTTGCTAGAACATGCTTACACAAGTACAACGAACCGCTACATTACTCAAACTTAATTACTTCAAAATTTTTTTAAAATTTACTCATAAAAGCTTTTTAGATAACCTTTCTCTGATGAGTAATCCTTCTTTTTCTATTTGATATCCTTGTGACGACCTAAATCGTGCCAGGTTTATTTCATTAGATAAATGTCCTTTATTGTAAATTATTTCTTTCAGTTGAAACATATCTTTGTTTCTGTTTAAACACAAATACAAAACTGCCTGTCATTTATTATTGCTCCCACTGTAAACACAATAAATGATAATTGTTAATATTTCCATCCCTCGCTAAAACATGATATGTTTTACCAACATAATTAAAACCACAAATTTTATATTACATTTATAAAGAGATTAGTGGTAAATAGGATTAGGTATGGTGCGGCGAAATGGGAAATAAACCTATTTCTCTGTATAACATGAATTTCAAGTAAACTATAAGGAAAAAATCATACGACCTAGATAGGATGTTCCGATTTATCACGCTATGTCGAGGAATGCATGCTTTATAGATGCTGTCAGGGCGAGTCAAATAAAAAGATTTCATAAAATTCCTTGTTTAAGACGCTGGAAATTTAGTATTTCAACGGTTCTAGCAAAATCCGTTTCTAAAGTACCAACATTCATGTTCATTAAACAGAAATTGAACATTTTTGTCACAAAAGGTAGAAGCTTCATCCTGGTGTCTGACCAAGATAAAAAAATAATTCCTTCTTATACAACCTTCATCCCTGAGGGTGAGTAATCTCCTGTCACAAATACCAAATCCTTACTTACTTGAATTGCAGTTGTAAGGGCATTAATGTAAAAACTAAGAACAGTTTTTTAAAAAGAAATAATGAATATTAAAAAAATTGATTTGTGTAGGTAATAGAAAAGGTAAGAATAGATAAGGTAATATAGGTATAATTTCATTTACTAAAAAAAAAGTACTGTAGCACAGTTCCAAACACTTATAGAACTGTAAATAATACTGTTTACAAAAATGTATTGATTTATTTTAAAACTCTACAACAATGAAAATATCTGTCAGAGATATTGTGTTGATATATTTTGTTCAGTTACGAAAATGTTTTTCTCTATCCACCACTAATACCGGTTTTAATCGCGGACCCATTGAGTAATCTGTTTCTATCCCGACCCATCAATAGCGTGTAAAGGGTAGTCCGTAACCCTATCTAACTCCATGTTAACGTTGGACCCTTTTTCTTAGGAACTAAAATAGATAGAGCCCTGCGGTATTTCAAGCTCATTAATTGTTACATCTTTCAAAATTTTTTAACTTTTTAATGGTATTTTTGACATTTAAAACACCAAAGGCCCAAAATATTGACCAAAAACTGTAGTTAAACATTTTTTTCTGCTTTTATAGACTACTAGATTGAACCCACTAGACTAGGTTTTTCGAAAAAAATCGTCAGTTACGAAAATAGTTTGTCGCTTTTCTTTACTGAAACCTCTTATAGTCTAATACGCGCGAGCCATTTAGTTAGTACGCTCTCTCTATCCTGACTCTTCAACATCGCATTAGAGGGATTTTAGTACATACCCTCACCATACCCACGATTCTTCGTTCAAGAATCTCCCGAACTTCACTAACTTCTGGATAGACATACTCAGTCTCATAAATCCAGGTTGTCGGGGTTCGAAATAAGTTTGATACTACACTGTAGGTTTGTATTAAAGTGTAAGTCGTGGGGGAAATCAGTTGCGTCTATAGCCTTTAAACCTAATCGTGAGGTCCTTTTTCCACCGGATATTTGGAAATTACATGCTTTAACAAGCGTTTAACTCCTTTCCTTCGAGGCTTTTGGGGTTCAATTGACCAAACTCTCTAATTTTTCCGAAGAACACTCAAACTCCTTTTAGCCCAAGTCTCTAAGTCTAATAAAAGGCCCGTTGTTTTCATTTCTTAAAAAAAAAAACATAAAATCAATGAAACTTTGTAAGTTATTCTTTTTCTAAATGCTTTTCTTGTTATAATGTTATTTTATGGATCACCCTATTTTATTTACCTTTTTATAAATTAGGATTAACAAAAGAAAAATAATTGCACACTTTTATACGTTAAATAATTGATTGTATTCTACTAATGGTAATAAATGCAATACTTTTGTGACAGAAGTGAGTGGGTGAATGGGTGTGTGTGTGTGTGTGTGTGTGTGTGTGTGTAAATGTGTTGTGTTAAATTCACTTGATTGAATGTCATCCATGCTGGAATACCAGAAGAGTAAATAAATTAGAAGACAAATGTAGGATTCACATTAGACTTGATAAAATCTCATTGATTAAATTTACGAAGGAGTAAGTATGCATGATTCATGGTCGAGAGAAGATTTTTTCAATTTACTGTTTTTTATGACTATTAAATTGATTAAGGGATATCTCTTTGTATAATTTAATTAACCACTTGTTCTTAAATTCGAGTTCTGTTGGTTAATGTCTTTGTTTGATTGATTTTATTGATTTGGTTTCAAATATATTTGTAAAGTTTTTCCTAATTTACAATCTAATCAACTATTTTAATAACTTTGCCGGTCAAACTAAAGATAGTTTTAATATAACGTAAAAAAATAAGGCGTAATAAAAGGAAAGACATATTTTATTATAAGAGAATGTGGGTGGTGTAATGATGGAGTATACGCTCGGTGTGAGAGAAAATAAATAATATTTGCAATCAACGATTGACTGTCTTACTACTTTGTCGAAGGCCATTGTCTAGGGGAATGTCTTAGCCGCCCCAAATCCCAACTTATTTTCTTTATATAAATTTGATTCCTTATAACTGTAGAGTTGACCATACAAAAAAAATGTTTCCTATTAGTGTGAGACTATGTGTACGGCAGAAATATATACTCCCAAACCTTTAGGGAGGAACGTAATGGATAAACGTCGGTCTAATCGGAGACAAGAACTTAACTGTAAACATTCAAGCAACTTACTGCAGTGGAAGTAGTTCTTTCAACCTAAAAGCCAAACCTGAAAATAAAGCTAGTTTTATAAAAATGTTAGTCATATAGTTTAAACTTTATAGCAACCGTCCCTTTACGTTTTTCAAATACGAATGTGTTGCATGAACAAAGGCGAAGATGATAGGAGTGTACAAGAGTAACGTCATAAACGGTTAACAGGTCGATATCGTACCACTTTAAAATATGTGTTGGACGATTGTCAGCATGAAATCTGAATGGGGCTATTGCCAGCGAAAACTATGTGTGTGACGATTGCAGTTCGTAGAATGTTTCATTCGGTTTATTATTTGTATTCCAAACAATGTTATTCTATTAAGAGACATGCTTGATTATTAACATTACCTATTAGTACTATTTTGAGATATTACAAGGAAAACCACATTAAAAAAAAAACCATGAACTAATCTTCTCAGATATATTTTACTATCAAATGTTTTCTTTGCCAAATTAATAATAAATTTTTCGATAATACTATAACGTATACAAACTATTACTACTTTTTTAAAACAATACTGGCAGTCAACGAAATTCGGCAATATGGAGCAAGGCTGTAGCGTTTGGCGATATTAAAATATGGTTTAAAACTTAACTAACTTGATACAGTTTGACTGTTTCAAAACCAATTCAGATTTAGGGAAATATAATGTTATCGATAAAATGAATTCAAGGTAAACATTGATGAATTTATTTGATTGAAATGGAGATGCAATCAATAATACAATGAAAAATTATTAACTCTACTGTATACTACGAATAGGCTTATTGTTTGTTAGAAAACTATCATATATATTTATGACAAATTAAGGTAATTGTTAAATAGCGTTAGTTTCGTATGATGATCTAATGGTTACATTTTAGTGATGAAATAATTAATTTTAAACATTTCTGTGTTTGAGACCTGAGACGGCGATAAGATTTCTACTGTTAGAGATAAACTTTGCAAGTCATGTTGCATCTTGTTCAATGATTTCAATTACATTAGATTCATATTGTCTGCATATTCAATTAATAGAGTACTATTAAAATTAAACAATGCAATAGTTTTAAGTGTTAAAAACAATTATTCTCTCAGTTACTA